>BTPG01000005.1:80423310-80568310 GCA_036245525.1 Semisulcospira habei
GTTTTTTTGTTGTGGAAATTTGCAAGATAGCTCTGATAACGATCCTAGTGGCGAGCACTCTCGCAGCAGATTTCATGTAGAAGAGTGTTGTGTATTCTTCATGGACGACTATTGCTCTGTGAGTTAGTGTGTTCGCCCCGGCAGTGGATTATCTGTAGAGCTCTGAACAACCGACTCATGCTTCAGTTGTGAGTTGAACATTTTCTTAATATATTTCCTTGGACAATGTTCTATCATGTGTTTGTTACTGTGTTGGTGACTGCCTTGTGTGTGTAAAACTGTCTGTTGTGTGTGTTTGAGAACACAGATTTTGTCTATTCTTCTTGCATCATGGCCAGATATGAAAACTTTGATTGAGTGAGTCATATGAAGAATAAAAAGGTGTCAGTGTACAAATTTTGTTTTCTCATCTCCATGTTGTTTTTTTAAATGAAGTAATGAACTGGGAAATGCAAATCATTTTTGAACACCTGTGGCGGCGAAAGGGTTATAAATTTCAGTCTTATGTGCGTTTATGGATTATAATATCTGCAAAGTGAATACAACTATCCGCCATGAGCCAGTCCCAAGCCTCTGGTTTGGGAGGAAAGGAGGAGGGTGTTTTTTTTCTCAAATACTGCTCACAAGTCTTCAAACCCAAACTTGCTCCAGTACAGAGATACCTGATGGTAAAATCTATCTATGCATACTGATTTGGAATTGGGATAACCCTTCGGATAGGGTACATAGGCTTGCAAATGTGTGTTAAAATGCCGATTTTTTGATAACATTGTAGGGTATGCAACATTTTTCACCAAAAAATGTTCAATTAAATTTGGCACAAAGGTTGCTGATGGATAAGAGTAAGACCATCATGTGCATACTAATTTACTTAACTCATGTTGCAAATGTCAAGGGTGGGGGTCTGTTCATATGTGTGTGAAATAAAACTTACATTTTTGAGAAATACATAGACTTTGCTGGTGCGAAAGGCCAGTCCTTTACTTATGGTCCACAAAGGTCACACAAATAGTATATATCGTGTTGTCCACGTGAGCCCCTAATGGCATGGCCTTATCTTGTGGGAATAGAATTGATAGTATGCATAGTATCACTACAATACAGTTTTTGCCAAAATTTTCAATCAAATTTGGCCTCAAAGGTAGTGATGATAAGACCGTCCTAAGTAAGTAATGTATAATCTATACTAGTTCAGTCAACTGCTATGATGTATCATCTAAAAGGTCAGAGGTCACGGGTGTTTTGACAGTGCTGTGTCCAAAGCATGTGACTTGTGTGTGTTGTGTAGTTAAATGTGTGTCCTGTGCGATGCGTGTCTGTGTGTGTGGTAAGACGCTGAAAAGACCTAAAAACGGTGTGACTGTCCTCTTTACCATACCTTATGGAAACAACTGGGTATGTGTAATATATTCTTGGGGTTTCCAAGTCAGACACCCATTTTTTTCTGAGGGTTGTTTCATGCATTGTCTCTTGCTGGTGAAATGATATCATAAAAAGTAAAAAAAATCCGTTTTATCTCATTTTCTGGCGTTAAACACATGCACTTTTGTGTATTAAACAGACACAGCCCGGTAGTGTGTGTTTGAAAACTTGTCCCTCCTCCCAGCAATTGTGTGTGTGTGTGTTGTGACACAAGAACCCTGAAAAATGAGCGTGTATGTATTACATCACCCTTCCTCAGCTAGCTCATATAAATAACTTCATAGCTGATAGTGGGTCAGGGGGGGATATTTTGTTGTATTTAGGGAGTAAATTGTTTATGTTTCTACAGAATTAGGTTTGTTATTTGAGGGTGTGGTTGTTTTTGTTTAAAAAAAAAGTGTTTGAGTTGTAATGTACTCTTCCGGGGTGATTGTGGAGAAAGTGTCATGATTCTAGTGGCAGATTTGAGATTACATGTATACGTTCAGCCAGGGACTTAGCCTATACGTTTTATCTACGTTGTGTTTCCATGTCAGCTGAGAGAATATTTGATCTGAAACGTCGTTCTTTGTTTCTATTTTAAAGGGTTTTCTCGCCACTATCTTCTGTTTTAGTTTGACTTAGCCTATAATTATATTCGTGCGCCGTGTTGCTAAGAAGTGAAGTGATTGTATGAGTGCGCATTTGTAAGAGAGGACGTTTAGACTTTGGGTGAGGGCTGCTGTTGTCTTTTGTCCTGCCCCGACCTTTTGGTTTGAACCTGTTGCTTTAATTTTGTAGGTTTTGTCGATGTTATCAATGCCGCATCTCCTTTTGGATTGTATGCACAAATTGATTGAATGGAAATGACGTCACACAGAGTCAGCGTCGTTTCATGCGTCGTCTGCACCAGTCAGTCCGTTTAGTGCAGTTAAAAGAGTGCAGGCTTGGATGGGCCATTTTCTGATGTAATAGTAAAGTATTATTTGTGTGTGAATGCTGGTCCGTTTGAAGGAAGGTTGATTGATTGTACATAGCTTAACGTCCCCGACAGCAACAAGAACTTTCTCAGGACGTGCCCTGCACTGCTAGTGACAAAAACTCAACAGAATATTGAATGTATGTCGCCAGCCGGTCCAATACGTTAAATAAAACCTACGACATGGGGCCTAAATAAAGCTAAGACCATTTAGCAAACACACATCGAATATCAAGAGCCACAGGCAGCGCAGACATGTAGGGAGAGTTTAAAAAAGGAAAATGCAGGTGAATGGACCAAGGGTAGACAGAAACACATGCCCCCGGAATATAGAGAAAAAAACCCACCCTGTGGGGCTGACCAGGGTGCCCCTGGGAACTAAAAAAGTCCCCCCAGGGAGCAAGGACTGGAAAGTCGAGTGTTGAGGGCAGACCGGTTGGGGGTGTTTCAGGAAAGGACTGGAAAGTCGAGTGTTGAGCGATAGCCCGAGAGAAGGCGAGGATGGGAAAAATATCCAGCACTATACGTTGGAAATAGATGCATATCAGTTACGACATGCTTGTAAATTAAAACACTTTTAAAAAACCCCACCCCGGGTCTGCCCTGGGGGACTTGGGTGGGGTTAACTACTTTTTATTTCCCAGGGGCACCCTGGTCAGCCCCCACAGGGTGGGTTTTTCTCTCTATTTCTGGGGCATGTGTCTCTGTCGGCCCTTTGTCCATTTCACCTGTATTTGACTTTTTTAAAACTCTCCCTACTGTCTGCACTGCCTGTAGCTCTTGATATTGGATGTGTGTTGCTAAATGGTACTTAGCTTTATGTAGGGCCCCATGTGTTAGGTTTATTTAATGTATTTGACCGGCTGGCGATATACATTCAATGTTCTGTTTAGTTGTTGTGTTTTTTCACAAGCAGTGCAGGCACGTCCTGAGAAAGCCTTGTTGCTGTCGGGACGTTAAGTAATGTACAATAAAACACTTTTAACATTAAGAAAAGTTGAGTTAAAAGAGGTTTTTAAAACAGTTTTCATAAAAACTTTTTGCCCGACTACACGCTTCTAAAAACAACAATCTTTCTTAGTTTTAAAACCTCGTTGTAACCGCGCCATAAACGCCACGATTTGCTTTTCAGTCTTAGCTGTCCTATAGTGTGGAATGTGGGACTTTGCCAAACTGGATCCATCTGGTGCACTCCAAAATGAGTATTTGTGAGTGGTTTGACGTGCAACTCAGTGTGCGCCTCTGAAATGACCTACTGATATCCACTGATAATGAAACTCTTTCATTCATAAGAGTGCATTGAGCAGCTCTATAAACCAAAAGTGATGTCACCCCCCCTCCTCCCCCACCCTCCACCCCTCCCCTCTCCACCCCCCACACCCCCGCCCCGCCCCCCACAACACACACACACTCCCTCCCCCCCCCCCCCAACCCCCTTACAACCCCACTCAAAACAATCATAATAGTAAAATCAAACCAAAGGTATCTTTAGTGAGGTATTTTCACTGTAATCCCAGTTTTGTGTGAGAGGCACCCACTTTTGGGGTAAACACCCATTTTTTTTCCATCCAGTGGCTCTGTTTCTAGAAAAATGTCTATTTTATTTTAAGTTGTAGAGCTTAGTTATAAGGTGAGTTCTAAACATTTGGCATCAACTCCAGAGCCTAGAATAAATAGAAATATGGGAACCCATTTTCACATAAAAATGGTAGGTCACCCAGTCTGAGGGTTTTGTGTTCATGGTGTGTGTATGTATGTGTGTGTGCGTGTCTGTGTGGTGTGGTGTGGGTGTGTGTGGTGGTGTGGTGTGTTTGTGTGTGTGTGGGTACGTAGCGTATGTAAAAAGTACATTTTTTGGCTCACGTGTGAAGCAAAAGTGAGTCTACTGTTTTAGGCCAGAATGGTCGTATATACCGTCCGTCCGTCGTAAACTATTAACGTTGGCATTTTTCTCGGGAGACTTTTCAAGCCATATTCTTCAAACTTTGGCCCAAAGATACCTTGTGGCGAGGCCTTTCTAAATATACCAATTTGAGTGACCTCTCACCAAAGGTTCAAGATCACAGGGGCTCAGGAAATAGGTCCAAAATAGCTATATTTTGACATATTTATATTTCTTCATTAGCGCCCCTGGAAACAAGGTCTAATCGCATTGCCCCTCCCCCCCCCCCCCCCCTCACCCCTGCACTCCCCGCTGTTTGATTTTTCAAACCCCAGAACGCAAGGTCTGTCGCTCCCCCCTCTCTATCCCACCTCCCCCCCCCCCCCCCCACGCCCCCGCCCCTGCCCCAGATTTGAATTTTGCGCGCCCCCTGGAAGCAAGGTCTGTCAGGACTTACGCCCCGCGGCCCCGCGCCGCCCTCGTCTCCTGTTGTATACAATATTTGACCTCTGGACAGTAAGTGTCTGTCTCGCCCCCCGCCCCCCCTCCCCCACCCCCCCTCATCCGTTGTCTGAGCTATAAGTTTAGGGCCATCCGGAAGTATATGGTGCCTGTCCCCGCGGGCGTACACAACCCCCCCCCCGCTGTGCCCCCCGCCCACCCCCTCACCGGGTATGATTTGAATTTGCCTGTGATCGCCATGGAAGCACAAGGCATGGTCCAATAACCCATCCATGCCGCCCCCCCACCCATCCTCTACGCCCTTTGTTTGATTCTTACTGACCCCTGCGGAAGCAATGGTGTGACGCCCTCCCACATTTATTGTTTAGCGATTACAATGTACAGACAACAACCCCATCCCACCCACCCCGACCCCACCCCATATCTCGAATTTTGGACGGCCCAATGAGAAGTCAAAGGTCCCTGACGGACCACAAGAACCACTAGCCGAACAAAAACCCACCCCCTGTTAGTACTGAATCTTATCAAGAGACCCCCTGGAACAGCAAGAGCCTCCTGATGCCATACCCCCCCGTTTACCTACAAACCACTGGGAAAGCAATCTCCATAGTCCCCAAAAGCTAATGAAGTTCGTGGAGCCCCCCCCGCCCACCCCTCCTCCGCCCATGGTAGTCAGCGTGTGATACCCGCCCACTGCTGATGAGATTCATTAAGAACATTTCCGGCAGTATTTCTGATTGTGTCCTCTAACCCATTTCGCCCGGGTCCCTGAAGCAGGAGATGGACCTGACCATGATTAATTCAAGGGTACTTGTCAGATTAGCTTGGTGCCTTCAGTGTATTATTTTGCATGATCCAGCTACACTGGCTGCATCTGAGGTGGCATTCTGCTGTAATTGTCATTAAGGAATGTCTCTGGGTGTCTATTCTGAGCCAAACACAACCACTTTTACACTGCGTAAAGCTCCATTTGAGTGCATTGTAATGGGACCCCGGCAGTCGTGGCTACCAGCTACAGGCTTTTACAGGAGTGTTGACAGGTTTGGCACACACATGCCTGCTGCATGTTGCAACATGAGTTGAGGTCTTCTGCGACTCTGGACACGTGGTGTTTTATATAAAAATGAACTGTACATAACCTATTATATCCCTGCGATACCATCCTAACAATAAGCACTCCAGAGCACTTGTTTGGGTGATGCAGTGTGTCCCGCGTGAGCATAGTTTTGGCTGTTTTGTGTAGTCTTTTGTCTGTGGGTTAGTTCAGTCAGACTTAATGTTTAAATTGCCACAGCTGTTTCATGAACCCCTGTTGACTGTGGAAAAGATTTGCAAGCATGCAATATAGGGCATGGCAGCTGGTTACAGGCCTCTCTCTTCCTCGCTTGTTGACAACAGGGTCAACGAGGATGCCTGAGCATTGTCTTTTTGGCTGCCCTGAGATGCACAAGGAAATGGCCTTGGGGGTCTGAAAGCTCATTTTTTCATCAATGTCAGTGTCATGGTAACCTTTTTCAGTTGTCCAGCCCACCAGAAGTCAGTTTGATTCTATTGCATTGTGTGTGTAAACTTGGAAAAACAGAAAAAAGTAGGGGGGGGGGGGGTGGGGGGAGGGGGGGGGGGGGGGGGGGGCCGGTGGGGGTAGTAGGAAAAATATGGAAAAAAAAAAAACCTTTCATGTGTCTGTGTCCTCAAATCCAACATTTCTAAAGATCAGATATAATATACTTGATGTACATGCCCAATTTTGGAGGCATTCTGACCATATATAGTCCTGTTTTTCATCGGCATCAACAGCATTGTGAACGCCACAAGAACGCGCCTTCACATAATGCGGTCCCATTAACATAAAGATGCAGCACACATTCAATGGTGTCGCTTTGGGGTTTGACTTAGCTAGTGTCTAAGGGTTGCACTGATGGCAGATTGAATGGTGTTCAGGTGGGAGAGAGTCTGTCCTTTCAGGTCAGGCCAGTAAGAGGAAACCGGTCGTTTTAAAAAATAATTTCTAGTCTTGTTTGAAAATTTGTAGTAGGGCGGAATGTTGGGAATTTGCTGGGAAATTTCTGGTTAGCTGAGAGGAGACATGTTCGGTGCTTTGATTCATAACATCCTGAGCTTATGACAGTGGACAATTCGTGGGCCTATGTTGAGTTGCCCGTTGCACGTAGTGATGTGAGGGGCAACGCTGATTTCAGCGGTGATTGGGTGTGGGGTTGGGTAAGGAATCAGGTTCAGAGCCAAGAAATGAGACTGTCCATGTGCTGTTCTTTTGGTTATTTTTGTGCATGGGCAAATGTGCAGCTGGGTGGGCGTTGCTCTTTAGGGGTATGAAATATTAGGGGGATGCCTGGGAACTGACTATGGCTAAGAGACACTGGGCAGTACCAAAAACGGCACTCGAGGGTTCCGTGGCCTGCACCTTGACGTGTGACTCTAATGTATGCGGTAGGTTTGGTCAATAAGAGTGCCTCTCATGGGACAGGGAAATCCCCTCTTACATAGATATCCAGCGCCCCACTTTGAGTGCTTTTGAGAGCGGTACTAGCCACAATTGCGAGGTTTTTCTGACTTTTATTGGTAGCGGTGCTTGTTTCGTGATGGCTGAAACTTCGATAGGGCCAAACGTGAGCGGCACACAGAGACATTCATACGGAGGAAGTTTTGCGTCGTGTTGACAACTCCTTACGATCACAAACTGATGTCGATGTTCGAACGAGGAGCCTCCAAAGATTGACCATGAGCTTTTCTTTTGTGTGTGGAAATATTTGCAAGATAGCTCAGATAACGATTCCGCTAGTGCGCGCCACTCCATCTCGCATAAGCCAGAATTTCATGTAGCTAGAAACAGCTGGTAAGTAGTATTCTTTCATTGGACCGGACTATGCTTGTGAGTTCTATGTGTTCTGCCCCGTCTTCCCCGCAGTGGAATCTAATCTGTAGAGCTCCTCGAACAACAAACCGACACATGCCCTTCCGAAGATACCCCCCCCCCCCCCCCATTAGATAGAAGCAGTTGACCAATAATATCTAAATCTAATTCTCTTGACATGCTGTATCATCCGTCGCATTTTGATAACTCGCCCTCCCGGTTTGGATCGCCTGCCCTTCGTGGTGCACACCGTCTGTTGAGTGTGTTGCAGCAACACCGATATCTGAGGCTTCTACTCACCTTGCATCAGTCCGGCCATGCTATACAAAACCTCCGATGAAGTGCGTGAGTCAATGAAGAAACAACAAGGGCCCACCCCCCCCCGTGGGCCCACCCCCCCCCCCCCCCCCCCCCCCCCAACCCCCCCGCCCCCCCTGTGTGGGGCCCCACCCCCCGCCCCCCCCCCCCCCCCCAACCCCCCCCTCCCCCCCCCCCCCCCCCCCTGGTGTGTGGGGCTTGTCGCAGTATGTACAAATTCTGCTTTCTCCATCCCATCGTTGTTTTTCTTAACACGAAGTACATCGAACTGGGAAATATGCAACATGTCTTATAGCACTACCCTGTGGCGCGCGAAAGGGTTTAAATTTCAGTCCTTATGTGCGTTTGGATTATAATATCTGCACAAGGAATAACAACTCGCCGCCATAGCCAGCATCCCAAGCGCCCTGGTTGGGAAAGGAGGAGGGTTTTTTTTTCTCAAATACTGCTCACACAAGTCTTCAAAACCCAAACTTGCCTACAGTACAGAGATACCTGATTGGTAAAATCTATCTATGCATACTGACTTTGGAATTTGGATAAACCCTTCGGATCAGGGTCATAGGCTTGCAAAATGTGTGTAAAATGGCCGATTTTTGATAACATTGTAGGTATCAACATTTTTCACAAAAAATCGTTCAACTTAAATTTGGACACAAAGGTTGCATTGATGTATAAGAGTAAGACCATCATGTGCATACTAATTTTACTTAACTCATGATTGCAGAATGTCCAAGGGATGGGTGTGTACATATGTGTGAAAAAAAAACTTACATTTTGAGGAAAACATAGACCTTGGCTGGTGCGAAAGCCAGTCCTTTACTTATGGTCACAAAGGTCACACAAAAGTATATATCGGTTGTCCACGTGAGCCATAATGGCTTGGCCCTTTCTTGTGGAAAGAATTGTAGTTGCATGTATCATCAACAGTTTTGCAAAAATTTTCAATCAAATTTGGCACAAAGGTAGCTGATGATAAGACCTTCCTAAGTAATAAGTATATATTATACTAGTTCAGGTCAACTCTATGATATCATAAAGGTCAAGGGTCACGGGTGTTTGACAGCTGTGTCAAAGCATGTGACTGAGTGTGTGTGTGTGTATGTGAGTATGTGTGTGTGTCGCGTGTCTGTGTGTGTGTAGAGACGAAAGACCTAAAACGGGTGGACTGTCTTTACCATCCTTATGGAAACTGGGTATGTGTATAATTCTGGGTTTCCAAGTCAGACACCCATTTTTTTCTGAGGGTTGTTTCTGGCATTGTCTTGCGGTAAAGATTCATAAAAAGTAAAAAAAATCCGTTTTTATCTCATTTTGGCGTTAACACATGCACTTTTGTGTTTAACAGACACGCCGGGTAGTGTGTGTTTGAAAACTTGTCCCTCCCAGCAATGTGTGTGTGTGTGTTGTGACACAGAACCCTGAAAATGAGCGTGTATGTATTACATCACCCCTTCTCAGCTAGCTATAAATAACTTCATAGCTGATATGGGTCAGGGGGGATATTTTGTTGTTTTAGGGAGTAAATTGTTTATGTTTCTACAGAATTAGGTTTGTTATTTGAGGGTGTGGTTGTTTTGTTAAAAAAAAAAGTGTTGAGTTGTAATGTACTTCCGGGGTGATGTGGGAGAAAGGTCATGTCTAGTGGCAGATTTGAGATTCATGTATACGTTCACCAGGGACTTAGCCTATACGTTTTCTACGTTTGTTTCCATGTCAGATGAAGAATATTTGATCTGAAACGTCGTTCTTTGTTTCTATTTTAAAGGGTTTTTTCGCACACTATCTTCTGTTTTAGTTTGACTTAGCCTATAATTATATTCGTGCGCCGGTTGCTAAGAAGTGAAGTGATTGTATGAGTGCGCATTGTAAGAGAGGACGTTTAGACTTTGGGTGAGGCTGCTGTTGTCTTTTGTCCTGCCCGACCTTTTGGTTGAACCTGTTGCTTTATTTTGTAGGTTTGTCGATGTTATCAATGCCGCATCTCCTTTTGGATTGTATGCACAAATTGATTGAATGGAAATGACGTCACAGAGTCAGCGTCGTTTCATGCGTCGTCTGCACCAGTCAGTCGTTTAGTGCAGTTAAAAGAGTGCAGGCTTGGATGGGCCATTTTCTGATGTAATAGTAAAGTATTATTTGTGTGAATGCTGTCCGTTTGAAGGAAGGTTGATTGATTGTACATAGCTTAACGTCCCGACAGCAACAAGACTTTCTCAGGACGTGCCTGCACTGCTAGTGACAAAAACTCAACAGAATATTGAATGTATGTCGCCAGCCGGTCCAATACGTTAAATAAAACCTACGACATGGGGCCTAAATAAAGCTAAGACCATTTAGCAACACACATCGAATATCAAGAGCCACAGGCAGCGCAGACAGTAGGGAGAGTTTAAAAAAGGAAAATGCAGGTGAATGGACCAAGGGTAGACAGAAACACATGCCCCCGGAATATAGAGAAAAAACCCACCCTGTGGGGCTGACCAGGGTGCCCCTGGGAACTAAAAAGTCCCCCAGGGCAAGGACTGGAAAGTCGAGTGTTGAGGGCAGACCGGTTGGGGGTGTTTCAGGAAAGGACTGGAAAGTCGAGTGTTGAGCGAAGCCCGAGAGAAGGCGAGGATGGGAAAAAATATCCAGCACTATACGTTGGAATAGATGCATATCAGTTACGACATGCTTGTAAATTAAAACACTTTTAACCCCACCCGGGTCTGCCCTGGGGGACTTGTGGTGGGGTTTAACTACTTTTTATTTCCCAGGGGCACCCTGGTCAGCCCCACAGGGTGGGTTTTTTCTCTCTATTCTGGGGCATGTGTCTCTGTCGGCCCTTTGTCCATTCACCTGTATTTGACTTTTTTAAAACTCTCCCTACTGTCTGCACTGCCTGTAGCTCTTGATATTGGATGTGTGTTGCTAAATGGTCTTAGCTTTATGTAGGCCCCATGTGTTAGGTTTATTTAATGTATTTGACCGGCTGGCGATATACATTCAATGTTCTGTTTAGTTGTTGTTTTTTTCACAAGCAGTGCAGGCACGTCCTGAGAAAGCCTTGTTGCTGTCGGGACGTTAAGTAATGTACAATAAAACACTTTTAACATTAAGAAAAGTTGAGTTAAAAGAGGTTTTTAAAACAGTTTTCATAAAAACTTTTGCCCACGACACGCTTCTAAAAACAACATTTTCTTAGTTTTTAAACCTTGTGTACCAGCGCCATAAACGCCACGATTGCTTTTCAGTCTTAGCTGTCCTATAGTGTGGAATGTGGGACTTTGCCAACTGGATCCATCTGGTGCACTCCAAATGAGTATTTGTGAGTGGTTTGAGACGTGCAACTCAGTGTGCGCCTCTGAAATGACCTACTGATTCCACTGATAATGAAACTCTTTCATTCATAAGAGTGCATTGAGCAGCTCTATAAACCAAAAGTGATGACCCCCTCTCCCCCCCCCCCCACCCCCCCCTCCCCCTCCCCCCCCCCCACCCCCCCGCCCCGCCCCCCACACACACACACTTCTCCCCCCCCCCCCCCAACCCCCTTACAACCCCACTCAAACAATCATAATAGTAAAATCAACCAAAGGTATCTTTAGTGAGGTATTTTCACTGTAATCCCAGTTTTGTGTGTGAGAGGCACCCACTTTTTGGGGTAAACACCCATTTTTTTTTCCATCCAGTGGCTCTGTTTCTAGAAAATGTCTATTTTATTTTAAGTTGTAGAGCTTAGTTATAAGGTGAGTTCTAAACATTGGCATCAACTCCAGAGCCCTAGAATAAATAGAAATATGGGAACCCATTTTCACATAAAATGGTAGGTCACCCAGTCTGAGGGTTTTGTGTTCATGTGTGTGTATGTATGTGTGTGTGGTGCGTGTCTGTGTGGTGTGGTGTGGTGTGGTGTGGTGTGGTGTGTGGTGTGTTTGTGTGTGTGTGTGGGTACGTACGTATGTAAAAGTACATTTTTGGCTCACGTGTGAAGCAAAAGTGAGTCTATGTTTTAGGCCAGTGGTCGTCCGTCCGTCCGTCCGTCCGTCGTAAACTTTAACGTTGGCATTTTCTCGGAGACTTTTCAAGCCATATTCTTCAAACTTGGCCCAAAGATACCTTGTGGCGAGGCCTTTCTAAATATACCAATTTGAGTGACCTCTCACAAAGGTCAAGATCACAGGGGCTCAGGAAATAGGTCCAAAATAGCTATATTTTGACATTTATTTTCTTCATTCGGCCCCTGGAAACAAGGTCTATCGCATTGCCCCTCCCCCCCCCCCCCCCCCTCACCCCTGCACTCCCCCGCTGTTTGATTTTTCAACCCCAGAAAGCAAGGTCTGTCGCTCCCCCCCCTCTTTCCTCCCCCCCCCCCCCCCCCCCAGCCCCTGCCCCAGATTTGAATTTTGCGGCCCCCTGGAAGCAAGGTCTGTCGACTACCCCCCCCCCCCTCTCCCTGTTGTTATATTATTTGACCTCTGGAAGTAAGGTCTGTCTGCCCCCCCCCCCCCCCCACCCCCCCCTCTCCGTTGTTATATTATTTGGCCTCTGGAAGTAAGGTCTGTCCCCCCGCCCCCCCCCCCCCCCCCCCCTTTATCGGGTTGTTTGAATTTTGCATGCGGTCCCTGGAAGCAAGGATGGTCAAATAACCCCCCCCCCCCCCCCCTCTCCCTTTGTTTGATTTCTTCTGCCCCTGGAAGCAAGGTGTGACGCCCCCCACATTATTGTTTGATTACAATGTCTGACAACACCCCACACCCACCCCACCCACCCCATTTGATTTTGCGGCCAAAGGAATCAAGGTCTGACGACCACTAGTACCACCCACCCCCCTGTTGTCTGATCTATCAGCCCCTGGAAGCAAGAGCCTGATGCCTACCCCGTTTTCCTAAACCCTGGAAGCAATTCATGTTCCCAAACAAGAAGTTTGCCCCCCCCCCCCCCCTCCCTGGAGTAAGGTGTGATCCGACCCTGTGATTGATGTCTCTGTAGAACATTTCGGCAGTATTTTGATTGTGTCTTAACCCATTTCGCCGGGTCCCTGAAGCAGGAGATGGACCTGACCATGATAATTCAAGGGTACTGATCTCCGGTTGACATCCTCTCGCAATTGGGGGTGAGCAGGGTCTATGGTTTTTCCGTGTAAACAAACGCGCGCATGATATTATCGAGCAAACGATGTTTCTGGGAAGACATTTGGCGAGACTTCGTTTTATAGCGCAAAGATGAGAGAAAAATGTTCTATTAATTACGGAAGGATTTTTAGGGATTATTTTTTTAATTATTTCTTTTTTAAGGCCTCATATTTATTGTTTGCAAACCATTTGTGTCTGCTTATTTAGGTTTCTTTTTATTATTCAGTAATTTAATTTAAAACTCCGATAACTAAATGAATTCCAATCTACAGAATAGAATTCATTTAGTTCTAGGAGTTTAAGATCGAAAACATATAACATTTACTTATACTTGAAAGAAACATTTTAAAGAAGCCCCCCCCCCCCCCCCTCAAAAAAAAAAAAAAACCACACACACAAACAAACAAACAAAAAAAAACAATCAAACAAACATACAAACAAAAACAAAAAACAAAACAAACAAACAAAAACACAAACAAACAAACAAACACACAAGCAAACAAACAAACAAACACATTTTCGTTTAATTTTAGCTGTTTGTTTGATAGATTATTTCGTTTAACATCGTAAAAATCAGAATACCGCCTTGAATGATCATGGTCGACTCATCTCCTGCTGTAGTGCGACAGGCGGGCTGAATGGATTAACCCAGTGAGTGCTACTGACGATACCGCTCAATGGAAACACGTGTAACTACGCGTCATTTCCGCCGAACGGTATCGTCAGTACCAGTCAAGGGGTTAACGCATACGAGACGCGCCGCCTCCGGATGACGCGGCTTAAGCCGCGTATCCGGAGGCGGCACGTCTCGAATGAGTTAATGCTTCGTACTGTGCAGTGAACCGAAGGTGCACAGTGCTAAGGTCCTGATCAAATCGGTTTAGTTGCCAATAGCAGCTTATTCTGGAAGTGTTTCGGTGCATTTCGGTGTTTGGAAATAACATGTCAGAATACTGCAATTGGCAAGACAAAATTTTTTATGCAGTCTCAAGTGTGAGTCCTCGTTAGCTTTTCTCGCATCGTGAAAACGTATTTCTCTCCCAATCTGTTGGTAGGAAAGGCAACACTTAGCACTCGTGCCTATATAATCACAGTCAAAGAGCGCAGATGGAAACCTCATAAGAGAGGCATGTTTATATTTAGCCTAATGACAGAGGCGTGTATATATTTTGACTGGCAGCCAGTCACCCAGAAGTGCGGTTTTTCTGCCTTTGAGTTTATTTTGGAAGTCTCTGGTTTGTCTGACGCAGTCAGCGTGTTGTCATACTCTGGAATGAAACGTGCGCTTTGCACCAGACCGTTGCATGTATTTACAGCACACCCTGTTTTGAGCGTCACCTGTCAATAAAGACCGCCATTTGCTGGCTGTCGACATTGAAACGACACCTGATATTAAAACCGCCTAAATGATGGTCTTTAATGTCAGGTGATTTTTTTTTTTTAATTTTTGTACTTTCAAGGCTTCTCTTGAGACAATATCTGTCTTTGAAGACCACTTTTTTTTTCCTGCCGAAAAAGCGGTTGCTCAAAAAGGCTTTATTGTTTAACCCGTTCAGTGCCACCTGAGCCAGACTGTGTCTGCAATCTTTAGTTATTTTAGTTCGTTAGCGGTTCATGCCCCCCCCCCCCACCTCCCTCCACCCCCCCCCCAAAAAAAAAAAACCCAAAAAAAACAACAAAAAAACACAAAAAAACACCAAAAAAACACACAAACAAACAAAAAACTAGTTGTCCCAGGAACATGGATTCAAAGTGGTGTCAACATGAGGTATAGATATTCATGAGCCCCCGGAAATGCGGGGGCTCATGAGGATCTATACGTCTTGCAGTTGGGTGGTGTTGACATTTTCTCGACGCTGAACGGGTTAACCCGGAATAACATCGATTTGAGTTATTGCTAAATTCGTCGATCTTGGTGTGCACAACGTAGAGGCTCAAGTAAATCTATGAATTTTTTTTTTGGTGTTTTTTTTTTCCTCCAGATTTTGGGACTCACGAAGATCCATGCTTATTGCTGACACTGTTATGTATCCACGTACATGGGACCGTTAGGGTTCTTTGTCGTTAGAAAATTTCATAGGCACAATATGGGTCCAGTGGCAGGGTTATGATCTTATAGTTTTATTTTACTTCACTTTATTTGTTTATTTATTGTGTATTAATTTTTTTTTCTGTCAGCCTGCCTTTTCTACGTTGGCTTTATTCTTTCTTTTTTATGGTAAGGGGAGGGAGGGAGGGCTGTCTGTCGTATTTGTCCAACAGTTGACGCTATTATTACCCTAAAATTCGTTCATTCTTCTTTTAAAGAGATTAACTCCAGCTCTGAAAACGATTCCTCTGGCACTAGTGACAGTCAATTACTGAGTGACGTCCCTTGAGATGGACATGTCTGGCAGCCGAGTTCGGTTTCGAGCACTGGATCAAAAGCTGAGCTCCAGACGACCTGCTACAGCTAAGGGAGGCAGATGTAAAGAGAGCCAGCAAAAGGCCAGCGAACAAAAACAAGAGACCAACTCTGCCGTTATAAAGTCCAGTGAATAATGTATGAAAATCTCGTCTTTCAATAAATACATTTTTAAAAAACGGACATAGGCCTACAGACTTTTGCAATATAAAGACAGAAATGACAAATGCTGGCCTGTAATTTTGGAGCTTACGGCTTTTAAAGTCCAAAATGACAGACCAGCACACAAAAGTAGCAAGCAAACGGGACACGTTGCACAGGATCATTAGTGTCTGTGCCTCTTGAAGAAAACTGATTTTTCATACTGGAGAAAGCTGGGATTCAGGATTAATATCTATAGGAAACACGTACACCAGTCAGCAAGAGGCATTGATCCTCATGAGCCCTCGCAATTGCGGGAGCTCATGAGGATCTATGCCTAATGCAGATGGGCTAGTTTCGTCGTAACAGAACTCGGCGGAGGGGGGAGGGGTCAGCAATGTTGCACAAGGGTTAGCTAACCGCGCGGCGTGCCTGTCAGCTGATGGAAAGTTAATGGCGGTAGAAGTGTTAACTTTGTTGACGTGATCAAGCAATATGGAACCCGTGATGAGCAAAGGGACGCAATCGCGACAAGGGAGAGAAGTGAGTAAAGTGGTTTTAGAGAAGTCCCAAAATGCTCAAAATGAAAAAAAAAAAAAAAAAAAAAAAAAAAGAAGAAGGGAAGAGTAGGGTGGAGTGGGAACTGGGAAGATGAATTAGAAAACAGAGTGTGATGTTTCACATTATTTTCCAGGTGATTCTTTGAAATTTTCCACTCTCGTTGTACATGATCATTAAGAGTCTGCATTTTTAGTGTAGATATATTAAGAGAGAAGCCAAGAACAAAGTTAACCCATTCAGCCCTGACGCACTACAGCAGGAGGTGTGCCGACCATGATAATTCAAGGGTAGTGCAAGATTAGCTTGGCGCCGACAGGCGCCAAGATAATCTGGCACTACCCTTGAGTTATCATGGTCGATCATGCTCGATCCAGTCTCCTACAACAGCTGCATAGTCGTTAGATGGCGCCTCCAAAATTTGGAAAATACGTGCGTCGGGCTAAATGAGTTAATTAAAGTGGCTGACTTTGTTTGAAACGTATGTGAAGTCTAACCAAAAACAAAACAAAACAAAAACTAAATGTATTGGTCACATTGTGGAACATATTGTTTGGCTTCTCAACTCCTGCCAGAGGTCACAAACTGTGTTTACGTAACTGAATCAATGTAAATTAAACATAAAAGATCTCCAGCCAGCGAAGGAACATGTACTCAGACTGGTTTCTGCAAGAGGCATAGATCCTCATGGACTGCGGGGGCTCATGATGATCTATACCTCTTGTACCTGGAAAGTGTTCAAGTAAAAAATAAAACAATACATGCAAAAATCAAAGTCTAGCACAAACAGGAGAAAAATAAAAACTGCCCCCTGCCCCCTAAAGGCAAAATAAAATAAGTCAGTTTCTGTGCCGTATTACAGTGAACATAATATCTTGTTTTTCACAAAATAGATTTCAGTAATGTCTTTTACCTTAATTAGCGATAGCCCAGTGCGCAAAAGGCCATCGGGCCGACATCGGCCCGATGGCCTTTTGCGCAAGGTCATTTTTAGAGCATACGGCATACATCGTTGATGGAGGGTGAGAAGTCCGCAGAAAAGTAATTAAAGGCTGACATACGCTTGCATTCGGTTACGTAAGATCAAAAAGTGTGTTATCATACGTTTGTGCTCCATCGTCACACATGCATTATTTTAATCAGGTTCTGTTTCCTCGAAGACAGAAAACGTTTCCCTGATGGAGCAGAGGCCGGAGAGAGGAGGTGTTGTGAAGAGGGTGCACACTCCAAGTACTTGCGCATGTAATGGCCTTCTAATGATGACGCACCCCCTGTTCCTCCCTCTTGATCGACAAGTTCGTCTTCGTACTTGGAGTGTTTGTTTTCATGTCATTCACTCCAGGCATCCCACAAGGATCTCGCTGATGATTTTAACAAGTCTTTCAATGCTTCATTCCACGTGTATGAGGATTACGTTTTAATGAGCCCATGCAAACACTCAACCATTTTAACAATCCTTTGACAGTTTTATTTTCAAGAGGCATAGATTATCTTGAGCAGGGGATCATGAGAATCTATGCCTCTTGCTGGCATAGTTTGACTCAACCTGCTCATCTAAGTGGAGGTGGTCAGGATTTCCAGCTATTAATAATTATGACCGTTAAGTTTCTTTAAGAGGTCGTTGATGATTTCGAGCTTTCTCCTTTGACCTTTGTCATTGACTTGGTGCATTATCCCAGTTGGGTTCTGTTTTCGACACAAGACACCCTTTGTTACTTTTCAAAACTCCTGTCTCTCGTAATTAAGGTTTAGCCTAACAAAAGGGCTGTAAGGCGCAGTCATAAAAAAAAATCCAATGAGCCTATCTGGATTTAGCACAGCGTTTCAGGCCTGAGTGGCACAAAAAATAACAGCGCCAAATAAAATCCAGCTCAAAATATCTTTGAAGCCTGTACTCCTATGCTGACGAGCAAAAGAAATGCGACATCACTGAAATAATCGGAAACACTTCAGTGTCTCCGATGATTTCAGTGATGTCGCATTTCTTTTGCTCGTCAGTAGGCCTATATTTGCGTACAGTGCAAGGATGCATTAAAACGGCACAACACTAATATTAACCCGTTCAGTGCCCAGGACTTTTAAACATCATCCAACTGCGAGAGGTATAGATCCTCATGAGCTCCCACAGTTGCGGGGGCTCATGAGGATCTATGCCTCTTGCTGACACTACTTTGAATCCGTCCCTGTTTCCGGGACATCTAGAGTTTTTTGTGTTGAATTAACGAAGACTGCATAGACACAGTCTGCGTCAGATGGCACTGAACGGATTAATTCTTTCGAGACGTGCCGCAACCGGATTCGCGGCTTAAAGCCGCGAGTCCGGATGCAACATGTCTCGAAAGTGTTGATATGTTTTACCAGCCTTTGTCGGTCCGTTGTGCGTCTGAGTGTCTGTCTCTTTGTCTTCCGGTAGGTCTGGCAGTTTTTAACCCTTGTGCGTGTCAGTTGTACTGTTTTTGTTTGATTCGTTTTGCTTGCTCTCTTGCGCGCGTGTAGTTTGTTTTCTCAAAATAATCTCGAGAACTAATCTAGAAGCTTTATTGACCTTCATTATCCATTCTCAATGGCTTCTTTTATGGCTTAGCTTTGCCGGTCTAAAAAAAAAATAAAAAAAAAAATAAAAAAAAAAGTTATCGTGCTTTAGACAATTTCTTGTCTCTCATGCTGAGACACTGTCATCTGCAAGAGGCACAGATCTTCGTGAATCCCCGCAGTTTGCAGAGGCCCATTATGATCTATAGCTCTTGGTGGAAGCGTGTGGCGTCTCGAGGCTTAGGTCTCATCTCTGGTAGACATGATCTTGTCTGTCATGCAGCAGACACTACCGACTGCAAGAGACATAGATCCTCATGATGATCTATGTCTCCTGCTGGCTTCGTTTTACGTTCGTGTATATCACGCAGTTGGTAATCTTGGGTTGCAGTTTCCGGTCCATGCTATTGCCAGCATTGATTCTGCGTTCAAACTATTTTTTACGACTTTCTGCCATTGCTGCAAATGAGTCCCCCGTTTCGCTTTTTGTTTCTGTTTAATTACCGCAGAGCAAATTGATTTCGGCCCTTGATGCTCTATTTGACGTTCTGTTTTCTGTCTAATCACCGCGGGGCCAATTGATTGCCCCTTGAAGCGTACATCAGTGAAACAGTGGAGGAAAAACAGTCGCATAAAATCTTGCAGTAAGAAGACAGAGAGGACGCTGATTAAATCTCAGCAGACGTCAATCAGAGTGTCTCATTACTGACACTCGTAAAGAAAAGAAGACGGTATAAAACAAAAGGGAATACAACTGAAATGAAAGGAAAAGACAGAGAAGAGCAATACCCCAGACAAGGGGACAAGATCCGCCTATCTTACATGCTGTGTGTGCGTGTGTGTGTGTGTGTGTGTGTGTGTGTGTGTGTGTGTGTGTGTGTGTGTGTGTGTGTGTGTGAAAGAGAGAGAGAGAGAGAGAGAGAGAGAGAGAGAGAGAGAGACGATGATGATGATGATGATGATGACGATGATGATGATGATGATGATGATGAAACTTTATTTATCAACGGTAAAATGTTTTGACAGAAACAAATCGTCATTTTACAAACTTTCCGTTGCTAACACCTACAACATAAAATAGGCTAATAATAATAATAATAATAATAATAATAATAAAGAATTATATTTACACACATTATTTCATGCAACAATAATGTTAAAAAATTAAAACAAAATAATAATAAAATTATTTTTAAAAAATTATGCACAAAATAATAGTAACACTCAACATTCATCTTATACCACACACACACACACACACACACACACACACACACACACACACACACACACACACACACACACACACACACACACACACACACACACACACAAACCCTATACAAAAATGCATGTATTACATGATAGTATTAACCATTAGGGTTTATTTAAATAAATGCCCAGTGATGTTATGTTTGACTCATCAGGTAATCGAAAAGTTTCGTTTTAAATATTCCAAGCGAGGCTATAGTCTTCAAATGTGCAGGAATAGTGTTCCATACAAACGGTCCAGAAAATAATAAACTAGTTTTACAGATGTCAATTCTAGGCAGAGGTAGGGGTAAAGTATTGTTCCTTGAGGTCCGTTCGCGTTCTTGCTGTGGCATACATTTGGTGGTTAGATACTGCGGTGTCATGTTATTTAATATCTTGTGCATGACGATGCATTTGTAGAAATTAAGTTGTTGACGCAGGCCGAGAATGTTTAGATATCTAAATTTGTCTGTGGTAGGAATGGGCCGCGTATCTATCATTTTGACAGCTCTTTATATAGAGAGTTTAACCTGTTCATGTGAACATCACTACAACCGTCCCACACTATGGAGACATAATCAACGTGAGACTTGATATGGGCATGAAAAAACAGTTCAGCTACGAGTATGTGTATCCGTTACTTGTCTAAGCTGGGACAACAGGAAAGTGTTTTTAGCAATGGTTTTACATACTGTATATATATGCGTCTCCCAACATAATTGTTCGTCAACGTGTATTCTCAAGAATTTACGCTCTGTGACTTGTTCTATCGATTTAGCGTTCAGTTGTAAATGTAACGGCTGTGGTCGGCGAAGGTGTTTTTGTCGTGTAGTGATTAAAATACTCTTTGTTTTTCCTGGATGAAGAACCATATGATTCTCTCTACACCAGTCGGAAACCTCGCTGAGACTACTTTGTAAGCTAAGGTTAATGTCAGCTGTTTTTTTTTTTTTAAACCCGAAACATGGAGGCTCGTATCGTCCGCAAACAGATTGCAGTTGACATCAGTGTTAGTAATATGCAAAGGCAAATCATTAATGAATATTATAAATAGAAGAGGTCCCAAGATCGACCCCTGGGGGACACCGTAGTTAACTTGTCCTTGTTTAGAGTATTTTACATGGGTATATATACCTTTTGTTTTCTGTCTTTTAGGTATGATCTAAAGAATGCTATGGCGGTTTCACTTATATGGTATGCTGCTAGAGAGAGAGAGAGAGAGAGAGAGAGAGAGAGAGAGAGAGAGAGAGAGAGAGAGAGAGAGAGAGAGAGAGAGAGAGAGAGAGAGAGAGACAGACAGACAGACAGACAGACAGACAAACAGACAGAGAGAGACAGAGAGAGAGAGAGAGAGAAACAGAGAGAGAGACAGAGAGAGAGAGAGACACAGAGAGAGAGAGAGAGAGAGAGAGAGAGAGAGAGAGAGAGAGAGAGAGAGAGAGAGAGAGAGAGAGAGAGAGAGAGAGAGAGAGAGTTATTTGGGTTTAACGCCGAGCAGGCGACTCAGTAAGGTCAAGAGAGAGAGAGAGAGAGGGAGAGGGGGGGGGGGTCTCTTTTGTTGTCGTCGCTGTTTTTCTTGTTCTTTTTGGTCTCGTTGTTCTTGTTGATGTCTTGGTCGCCACGACATGATCTTCTTTGCTTAGACTAAAAAAAATATTAAAAAAAAAATCATTCAGCCCGGCGCACGTATTTCCCAAATTTTGGAGGCGTCATCTAGCGACTATGCACCTGTTGCAGAAGATGGATCGACCATGATAATTCAAGGGTAGTGAGAGATTAGCTTGGCGACCCATCTCCTGCTGTAGTGCGTCAGGGTTGAATGGGTCATTGGAGTCGTACTTTCCCTTTGTAACCACTTCTTCCTTTGTTGGCAATTTGTTTGCATTTTACAGGCTTGACAGTCACCTTTTCAGTCTGGATTCAATCTTTTGTTTATTTTTACTGTTTTCATTTTTCCTGTGTACTATGCCATAGATGACTTAACTCTTTCGAGACGTGCCGCCTCCGGATACGCGGCTTATGCCGCTTATCCGGAGGCGGCACGTCTCGATTGATTTAACCTCTTCACTGCCACTGGAAGCAGATTGTGTTTGGAAAATCAGTGTAATGTTAAGACCCCCAGCCGACAAAGAAACATGGATACAAACTTGTTTCAGCAAGAAGCATAGATAGATAGATCCTCATGAGCCTCCGTAATTGCGGGAAGTCATGATGATGTATATCTCTTGCAGCTGGGTGATGCCCAAATTTCTCTAGGTTGCGAAGGGGTTACGAAACTTATAATGTCAGCAGTCTGCATTCACGTTTAGTATAGCAAAGTTTGTGAAATGATGTAAAAGGCCATAAGCTAGACAGGTCTACCGTACGCCCCCCCCCCCCCGACCCCCCAGTACTCAATAAGATGGGTTTCAAAGTGTACCTTAGTATGTCCTGAGATGTTTAAGTATGTTCCACGAAAATCCTTAGGAACACACCATAGATATAGCAGATGGCGCAAGGGTACCCCCATTCACGCTCTTCGCACATGCTAAAATGAGGTTGATAAACATTTTCCTCTAAATAAATCAGAATTTATTCCAGAAGCCCAAATCAGGCAATATTATGTTAAGACACACCTTCTGCATCCTCTGCAAAAAAAAAAACAGAATGAAAAAATATTGAATCTCTGGCTCACAGTGAAGGTATTTGTGCACCCAGTAAATGGCCATTTCCGCTAAATCGCAAAAAGAAAAAAAAAAGGACAAAAATAATGTGTCAGATGCCTTCAGACATTTTCTATAGCACTGACAGTCCATTTTCAAGCTTACGTCATTAAAACAGGATGTCACAATTATTATAAACTTGACTAGGTGATGCTGTGACCACTGCGAGTGCCACAGTGGTTGATTTTGTATCCCTACCCCGAAGTTGTAAAAATACAAAAAAATTAATTAAAAAAAAAAAAAACTAAAGTTATTCCATTTCATTTTGACCTCTCTTTACCTATTAAGTTTTAATAATGTGAGCATAAAGTGCAAGAAAATAAGAAAAGTCGGCATCCTTTACGGTACGTTCGTGGTGAATGATAGCTTTTTTCCCATTTAAAATTACCGAATTGGGAAACGTACGTTGTTTCCGATGCCCTCATAAATTGTGTATACAATTGATAGGTCTTTGTTAGGTTTTATTGGTTAGGATAGAGTACCACAGTTACACCCAACCTGATTTTATGATGCTGTGATGCACTTAGGGGCCACAGTGACTGAATCTGCTGCCCTACCCCCATTTTATATTTTACCTAGCGTAAATCGGGACTAGTAAGGCTTTTCCTTTCATTTATTTTTGTCTAGAAATGTGTAAATATGAATATACGTAATAAAGTTTCATGGTTCCCAGCAGCCAAAACAATGTTATGAAAATACTTAGTTTCCACATGTCCACCACGAGATCACCAATTCCACCTTCTTCTTCTGCAACGTTCAATTCCTTCATGGCCGTCGTTAAATCTTCTATTGTTCTGGCTGCCAATAAGTGAGCTGTCAAGAGCTCGGCAGCATGTTTTCAGAGTTTGGCGTGTCTTCTGGTCAGAACTGCCAGCGGACCGCTTCTCTGTACGGACAGGTTTGGAGAATGTGCTAAGGAGACTGATTTTCTACGCCAAATTCGCATAGGGCTGTTTCCTCATGACCCAGTCTCACGAGGTGAGTCCAGCAGGGTCCGTACGGTCTGTGAACATTTGTAAAAATTGTTAAAAAATGACAAGGCTTTTTCAGGGCCCTGGAAAATCTGTCAATTTCAGTACTTTTCCTTAAAGTCTGTGAAAGTTTGTAAAAAATGACAAAGTGCTGGCAAACTTTTGTCTACTTCTTTTTTTTCTCCCCCAATTTGTGACTATTCCATTGCGAACGATCATGCTGACGCTTGTTGCAAGTGATCTGTACTTAGCTCTGATCATAAAGTGACTGCATGGCCTTTCTGCCGAACATTCTGAGTGATTGATTACGCGTCTACCGAGCTCTGCCATTCGCTAAGCGTTCTTTTATTTTGGTATCTCTTCATGCATTAGGCACGAAAGCTTCAAATGAGCTGCTGATACAGAGTGATCTAAACCTTCAGGCTTCAGTTTGGGTTTGTGAAACGTTTATGAAAAGTTTGAGAACTTCGTCCCTGCTTTCTGTACGGACCCTGTCCAGAGTAATCAGTGCGTAGATGAAAGATGGTGGCATGGCTCTCCCTGTTCAGCTTGTTGATGTCGTCTGCCCACGGGCTGCAGCCGCCATTCTGCTGTTGCCAATCACTTTGTTGCTGTAGTGTCTTGGTTTCTTTACAGGAGGTTGCGATCTTGAGGTAGTCTGGCGCCTGCTTTGGCCATGCTGTCAGCCTCTCCATTCCCAGCCACTCCAGAATGCACTGGAATCCACTGCAGCACTATTTTGTGGACAGGGCAACAAGTCTATCTTGAAGATTCCTGGTGAGATCAGTGGATCAAGCTACTGCCTTTTCCTAGTTAGTGCTCTGCTGCTGTGTTGAGCACCTGCAGATCTGTACGATAGCTGGAGCTGCTGCCGCCAGCTGGTAAGGAGAGGGAGGTAGTAGTGCACAACAGATGTACACGCCACTTCCTTCATTCCGCACGGCGTCTTGTGCGGTACCACAGCTGCTGTGAGGGTAGCGCTTGTGCATAATCTCCAGCGAGATGGCTTTGGGCAGTGCCACGATCTTTGGCAAAGAGTCCTGGAACATTGTTTATGTTGTCTAGAAGGCTCTTTCGAGATGTCCAGGTATCTGAAGGGAGCTCTTCACACATCTTTGGGCATGGTTACAGGACGTCAGTGTTAGCCCTTTGCAAGACCTTCAGTTGGCAGTTCAGACTTGGGCGTTTCTGACGGTTCTTGGTCTGTTCCTGTAGTCTCCCATGCTGTCGGTGTTTAGTAAGTCTCTTCATCGTGTGTGTTGTTCTGCGTTCCAGTGGCTCCAATGTCCTCCATTTCCTAAATTGGGGTGCACCAGATGGCTCTAAGAATGTCACTGCATCATGAGAATGACCCATGTTCTGCTTCTTGTCAAGCCTGGCATTTTTTTTTTTTTTTTTTTTTTTTTTTTGGTTTTGCAGGCAGTGTTTCATGTTGTCGATGTATCTTGGTACGACACTAATGGTCTGACCGAGCAGGTGTTTGCCTGCGCCAGGTTGCTGTAATTTGCGCCAATGTGGTCCCCACCAGTTTCTTCATCAGAGACTTTTTTTCCGCAGCTCTAGCTTCCATGGCTTCAATGTGAGGCCTCCACGTGAATCCAGTAATTTATTTGTTGCCAGTAAAGTTGGCCTGTTTGTCTTTGGTACTGGAAGGTCTCCAGTTTCAAGGTGACCTCTTCCATCTGATTGAAGGAGATGGTCTAGCTCAGTTTGAATGGCCATCTTTCAGTCCAGCTGCTGCCTCCATTGGCAGCATCCTGGATTCTGCAGGATGCTATTTCTTTATGTTCTGTTGCGCTCCACAGTGCAAAGTCATCCTCATGGAGGATGTTCGAGACGAACCTTGGTACTGTTGTACTGATGTCATTAATGTAGACCAAGAACAGCATCAGACACTACATCTCCCTGAGGTAAAGCTTCCCCGAGTTTGACAAGACTGCTGAATGTGCAGACGGTAAAAGCTTCAGCGGCAGCCCATGTTAAGCATGCCTTAACTAAAAAGAATTACAATTAAATTGATGGGTTCAATTGAAATTAATTAAATGATCACAAATTGTATGCTCAATATGCATACTTTGTTAAGAAAACTGGCAACAAAAATATTTAAACAGAAGAGTATGACGTAAGCAATTGTTATGATCATTTTCTTCGTGTACTGGTAAAATGGGGGTAGGGCAACAGATTTAGCATTTGTGGCCCCTAAATGCATCGCAGCATCATAAAATCAGGTTGGGAGTAACTGTGGTACTCTATCCTAACCAATAAAACCTATAAAAGACCTATCAGTTGTATACAGCATTTCTGAGGGCGTTAGAAACAACGTATGTTTCCCAATTCGGCAATTTTAAAGGGAAAAAGCTTTCATTCACCATGAACGTACCGTAAATGATGCCGACTTTCCTTATTTTCTTGCACTTTATGCTCACATTATTGAAACTTAATAGGTAAAAAGAGGTCAAAACGAAATGGAATAACGTTAGTAATTTATTTTAATTAATTTTGGATATTTTTACAACTTGGGGGTAGGGATTCAAAATCAACCACTGTGGCACTCACAGGGATCACAGCATCACCTAGTCACGTTTATAATAATTGTGACATCCAGTTTTAATGATGTAAGCCTGAAAATGGACTGTCAGTGCTATAGAAAATGTCTGAAGGCATTTGACACATTATTTTTGTCTTTTTTTGCGATTTCGCGGAAATGGCCATTTACTGGGTGCACAAATACCTTCACTGTGAGCCAGAGATTCAATATGTTTTCATTCTGTGTTTTGCAGAGGATGCAGAAGGTGTGCCTTAACATAATATTGCCTGATTTTGGCTTCTGGGATTAATTCTGATTTATTTAGAGGAAAATGTTTCTCAACCTCATTTTAGCATCTGTCAAAAGCGTGAATGGGGGTACCCTTGCGCCATCGGCTATATCTTTGGTGTGTTCCTAAGGATTTTTGGGGAACATGGCTTAAACATCTCAGGACATACTAAGGTATACTTTGAAATTCATCTTATTGAGTACTGGGGGGGGGGGGGGTGCACGGTAGACCTAGCTAGCTTATGGACTTAATGCTTTTATCTTCAGGCCAGTGATCAATCTCGTTACTAAACACAATGACTTGACCAGGTTTTTTTCCCTGTTTGCTCTTCTTGTACAGAGACGCCCCCTATTAACCCCTTCAGTGACGAGAAACACTGAACATCACCCAAATGCAAGAGGTATAGATCCTCATTTATTTAACTTACAATTGATTAAAATTGCATTGGTCATACTTGTGATGAAACTCTATGCTCATGCATAGTGTTCACACATTAGGTTAAATACGGTACGGTTTTTGTTAACGGTTTGTTTTTTGCCGATAGTCCGTGAGGCCCGTGGTCCACGTGAAGCCTTTAAGACACGGTTAATACGGGAAGTTTTAGTGAGTTCTAGGCGGAAGCTCAGTCTGTCAGAGGGCTAAATACGTTACTGAGTACGGGGCTTGACTGTCAGCTTGGTCAGATGTGTGTGAGATACCTAGCCCGTATTCCAAGACTCTGAAACCTAGAATTCAGGTATGTTTTGATATGTATTATTGATAGTTGCTTAGTTAAAGGCAGTATGCGTTGGTAAGAGTAATTTGGTTGTATAGCGTTGTTTGGTTTGGTTCAGTTATGTTGGTTTGGAATTCAGTGAGGTAACCGGTGTTTTCGTATACAGTTATTTACCGAGATGGATAACTAAAGGAATGTGAGGTGTGTATGTCTAAGTCGCTATGAAGGTAGTACGTGGTTGGTTAAGCATAGTCTTTTCCAGGGTAGAGAATAGTGTATGGCGAGAGTGTTAGGTTATAGTCTGTTTCAAGGTAGTGACAGTTATGGGGGTGTTACGAAAGTAGTCGGGTTATGAAGCACGGGTGTGTGTGAATGAACGTGTGAGTTGTTGTATCAGCCAGGTTACGTAATGTTTCTCATATGATCCAATATGTTGTGTGTTTAGCAAGTGTTACGATTATAGACTTTATGGTCTTGAGAACTTCATCCTGAGAGACAGGGCGGGAGAACGAGAAGGGAGTGCCGGAAAGGGGTGGGGGGGGGGGGGGTCGGGAGGACAATGCGGAGAAGGCAGAGTATCGAGTGTGTTGCGCAGAGTTTGGATTTTGTCAGAAAAATAGGTGGGAAAGGCGGACGGGAGTTCTTCTTTGCTGTGTGTGTTGGGGAGAGGAGAGTCTTTAGAAGTGCCTAGGAGTGTGTTCATGGTAGCTTAGAGGGTTTTGGAAGAAGTGGATTCCAGGATTTTTTTTTGGAAGGTTATCACAATATTTCCCCTTTATTTATTTAACTTAATACATGAAAAGTGTATTTGGTCATATTGATATTAATACGACAGTTTCCCTTAATCCATTTAATTGATCGAAAGTGCATTGGTCATGCTGATATCCTTATAAATCCTTATGGATTGAGTTGGTGCTCACACGCCTAACAGGCTGAGTGAGACCGCTCTGCTGATTTTGTGTGCTTTTGTCTTGGACAGTGTCTTTTGTCCTGTGGATGTTTGGTACCAGAATGTGTGCCATGATGTGGGCTTCGTTTTGGTGTGCTTTTTGTGCCATTTTGCCACCAGAAATGAGAACTATATGGATTTTTCTGTTCTTGAAGCTGTTTGTGACAGCAGTTCACAGTCAGGCAAGTCTGGATGGCTATTGTGTGCATCCAGCTGTGACCCAGTTCAAAGGTGGTGCTACAGTGCATGACTGTTTTCAACCTGTCAACACTGGTGCATTTACACCCGAGTTTACATCTACTCACACTTTCACTGCCTTCACCGACACTGGTACAGATGTACCCTGCATTATTGCAGTGCCTGATTTTGCCGCATGTTTACCTTCGTCGGCCAGTGCTGCAGTACCTGATGTCAAGCCTTCTTGTGCCAGTGCATATGTGTCTACAGTCGCTGCCAGACCTCGCCCATACTACTATGCCTATAGCAGAGATGCCTTGTTGGACATTGGTATTCAGCACTCTGTTCCGCTGTGGGGATGTGTGTGTACAAGGTTGCGTTCACTGGATATTCATTCCAGGTCACCTACTCTCACCTGCTCCAACAGCAACAGAAGGAAGCGGCCTCGCAGAGGTGGTTGCCGTAAACTTAAATATGGTAGGCCAATTCCAATCATTGTCTCCTTCCCATCACCCAAGATCACTGTGCCCCACTCAGTTGACTTTCGGAATCTTACAACAGTTCCTGTTTTCAGTGAATCTATTAAACACGGAAACGGACACTCACTCTCGGTGGCACTGTTCAATGCACATTCTGTGGGAACTCAGGAGAAACGCTGTGAGATCAGTGAATTTATCAAAGACAATAACACTGACATTATGCTGCTCACCGAGACTTGGCTTAGACCTTCCGGTGATGAAGCTAAGTGTCTGGATCTTGCCCCTCCGGGATATCATGCCAAGTCTTTCCCCCGCAGCTCCTCTCAGTCGTGGAGGTGGTATAGCTGTTATCTACAGAGACTCTCTCGGACCCTATCTGACGTGCGTGTCGTCTTTTCAGTTTGAACTTGTCGAAGTGAAGCTCGGCCTCCCATGCAAACCTATCAATTTATTTTGTTTATATCGCCCTCCACCGAATAGAAAGAATAAACTGACTGACAGTATGTTTATTGAACAGTTTCCAGACTTGTTGGACATGTGCAACTCATGCAAGGGCGATGTGCTCATACTGGGCGACCTCAACTTTCATTATGATCGTCCGGACCACACTTATACAGCCAAGCTTTTGGACGTTTTGCACATGTTCAACATGTCTCAAGCTGTAAATGTGCCGACCCATAGGCATGGTCACATACTAGATTGGGTAATTTGCAGGTGCGACAGTGACATTTTGCGTTCAGCCCTGGTGACTGACGCTATTGCCTCTGACCATCTATGTGTCATTTCAGAACTGAATGTGTTAGCACCTCCCCCTCCTTCTGCTACAAAAACTGTGCGTAACATCCGCGCCATTGATCGTTTATCCTTCACTGCAGATATTCAGAACTGTTTGTCAGCCGTCCGTGATCTCGACGCGGAGCAGCTTCACGCCTGTCTTCGCTCTGTCTTTGACCAGCACGCCCCGCCTACTCAGCGTACCGTATCTGGGAGAACACCTTCCCCATGGTACAGTGCCACCGCGAATGAACTGCGCTCCGCAAAACAGTGTCGTCGCCAGACCGAGAGGCAGTGGCGCAAAACTCGTCTTACTATACATAAGCAACTGTTTTGCTCTGCAAAGAATTTTGTTACAAAACTTGTTTGCAGTGCAAAAACCTCATTTGTCTCCCTTAAAATTGCTGCTTGCAACACCAGCAAAGAGTTGTATGCCATAACCAACCGCCTGTTGGGTAAGGGTAAATCCACGCCACTCCCAAGTGTTCACCCAGTCTCAGAGCTGCCCGGTCTTTTCTCAGACTTTTTCTTGAGTAAAGTGCAGTTAATTCGTGATGGTATTGATGCGCAACCATGCCAGGCTGACCCTTCGTATGCTGACAGGTGTTTTGAGGGTCAGATATTCTCAAAATTTGAACCTGTGACTGACGAAGAGGTGTGTGTGATTCTGAAGAAAACTGCCCCCAAGTCTTGTGAACTAGATCCCATGCCCACTTCCCTCCTGTATGAGTGTATAGATGTCATTCTTCCTCACATTACCCATGTCATCAATCATTCGCTTCAAACTGGTTCTTTTCCCACCTTGTACAAAAACGCAGTTGTCAAGCCACTTTTGAAGAAAGCATCTTTAGATCAGAATGACTTTAAAAATTACAGACCTGTGTCAAATCTTCCATTTATATCAAAGGTCATTGAGAAAGTTGTGCTCTCTCAAACCCTGAAGCATCTCACCGTCAACAATCTCTTAAATCCCCTACAATCAGCCTACCGCGCGAGTCACAGCACGGAAACAGCTTTACTGAAAATCATGAATGACTTGTTGCTTGCACTGGACGATGGTCAGATTTCGGTTTTAGCTTTGCTGGATCTGTCTAGCGCATTTGATACGATTGACCATAGCACCTTGTTCTGTCGCCTTGAACGTGTCTTTGGTATCCAGGGACAGGTTTTTGATTGGTTCAAATCATATTTGTCTAACCGGTCACAGACTGTTTCTGTCTGTGGTCATCTTTCAGTTGCCGCCCCTCTGTGTTTCGGAGTACCCCAAGGGTCAGTCCTTGGGCCTGTGCTCTTCATCATGTATATGCAGCCCTTGTCGGGTGTCATAGCTGCACGCCCAATTTCTCACCACGCGTACTCTGATGACACGCAGTTGTATATATCAGGCCATGTTGAGCAGGTCGATGCCATCATCCAGTGTGTGCAACAGTCAGTTTCTGATGTTAGAACATGGATGATAGCCAACAAATTAAAACTGAATGAAGATAAAACAGAAGCCATGCTAGTTTCCTCTACCAGAATATCTTCCTCCTTACCGCAGTCCATCACAATACTAGACACTGAAGTTAGCTTTTCTGATCAGGTGAGAAATCTTGGCGTCACTATCGATTGCTGCCTCTCACTAAAACAACACGTATTGAATGCATGTAGATCTGCATTCATTGAACTGCGTCGCATTAGTTCCATCAGGCATCTTCTCACACCAGAAGCCACTAAAACGCTGGTCTGCTCCTTTGTCTTGTCCCGACTCGATTACGGCAACGCACTCCTGTGTGGCTGTCCTCAGTACCTTCTGGATCGGCTCCAGAGGGTGCAGAACTCAGCAGCACGGCTTGTTGTCAAGGCAAAGAAGTCAGACCACATCACACCCATCTTGCGTTCACGCCATTGGTTGCCTATCACATCCAGGGTACAATACAAAGTTCTGTCCATCTGTCATACCTGTCTGTCTACTTCTACTGGCCCTGTCTATCTTTCTGATCTTCTTCATGTGTACACACCTTCAAGACAGCTCCGTTCCTCAGCAGACACTAAACTATTACGCTTTCCGACTGTGAGAACTAAGTCTTTTGGCAAGAGGTCTGTCTCATACCAAGGACCATTTCTCTGGAACAAACTCCCACAGTCCCTCAGATATGTTGAACCAGCGAATAGTTTCCGGCAGTCTTTAAAGACACATCTATTCCTTTAAACGTGCATTCACCGTTATAATTATTTTATTTTTGTTTTTGGTGCTGCTGTCAGTGAGAGCTGCCTAGTGTATCTGTTATTAGTTTTATGGTACACGTATATCTTTGGTGTGTGTGAGCATTTCTTGTTGGTGTGTTTATTCTGCTAAGTTTATTTTCCCTGTATATCTTGTTGCGTGAGTGTGTATGTTAGGGCATATATATGTGCTGTAGGATGCAAGGTCTGTGTATGTTAGTATGTCATTTGTACGGCGCCTAGAGCTTTTCTTTCAAAAGTATTGGCGCCTTAAAAATATACATTATTATTATTATTATTACAATATTTTCCTTTTAATTATCTAACTGATGGAAATTGTATTGGTCATATTAGTACTTATCACAAATATTTTTTCCCAAAAATTATCTAACTGATCGAAATTGTCTTCGTCGTATTAATATTATGGCAGTATTTTCCCTTTATTTGTTTAATTTAATTGATCGAAATTGTATTGGTCATACGGATATTAATACGTCATGGAGATTGGACAAGAGCAATACGAGTAATTACGTTAAATCATTGGCCTTTGGCACACCGATCATTTGCAGCGCTGACTCAATCCCAACAATGTTTTATGTTACGCTGTCAGAAGCCTGTGCAGTTCTCTCGGCCCGACCACCTCCATCTGCAAGTGGCATAGAGTCTCATGAACTCCTGTAGCTGCAGGGGTTCATGAGAATCTATGCCACTTGCTGCCGCGGGCACAGCGACTAGCATCATGCACTGCCTCAGACTGCAAAAGTCGTGGAAGTTAGAGTCCACGGCGGCTTGTTTATCTACGGCTTCTGGGAGCGAAGGGGCCAGAGGATTTTGATGAGATTTTCAGGTTTTGCTTTCAGTTTCTCGTCAGTGTAATAAAACCCGCTCCGTGTGCAAGAAGCATAGATCCTTATGTGCCCCCGCATTCGCGGGGGCCCAGGAGGATCTATGCCTCTTGCTGGCCAAATTTCAGCTCAGTGTTCTTCGTGAGAGAGATGTTTTTTTTGTTTAGTGTGGGACGCTTGAGTTCCCTGTGGGATCGTATGAACCCCACAGGGAGGCCGCTGTCTGGCGTTACGCAGTATTAATCAGGACAAGGTCTCCCTAATGCCCCTTGCTGGATACGCCCCCTAGTGCTAATTAATTTGACAGTGACCTCTTTTCCTTTTTTTTTTTTTTTTACCATTTTTAATTTGATGGCTCATTCTGCAGAACATTGCATCTGCGATGTATGCGTACGAGCCAGCAGCCAGATACGCGAATGATTCATCTTTTTCTTCCCAGTCGCCCTCCCCCCCCCTCCCACACACACACACACACACAGACACCCCCACCCACGCACCCACCCAACCCTTACCCCCGATCCCCACCCATAAAACAAAGAAAGAAGTGAAATAAAACAACCAAAATAAAAACAATAACGGCAAAAACAGCAGTAACATCAACGGCAACAACAGCTACGACATCAGCAACGTCAAACAGCCGCACAACAACAGCAACAACAGCAACAAAAACGGCAACAAGAGCACCTGCAACATTCAACAACAACAAAAGCAACAACAGCAAATAACAACAGCAGCAACAGAAAACAGCAGCAAGTGACAACAGCAACAAGGACAACAGCAACAGTAACAATACAGCCACAATAACAATGACACCAACAATATACGTTATCCAAATGCCTTGTCATTATAATGATAAAACGCGTTAAAGCGGCTCTAGACAGGTTTTACGGCTGAATAAGACGGGGGCAAATTTTACTAAGCGACATCAATTCCTGCGCTTCGTTGTCCATAGGTAATCCGAGAAACGCTTTTACGCTCTTTGACTTTGACTTTAACTCATTGAAGTGCGCGATCCAAGGATGCGAATGAGGCCGCACATGCACCAGCAAGATGCGTAGATACTCATGCGACTGCAGGGTTCCATGAGAATCTATGCCTCTTGCAGATGGAGAGAGATTTCTTTTGGAGCTAGGATCGGCCCTGTTTGGTTCTGAACTCAGATTTCAGGCACCGTTTTTCAGATCAGTAAATTTTGACGGCTGTCAAATGCAGAGACTGAGGTCTGAACGTTCTGTGGTCCGCAAAGGCTCATAGTGACAATCACTCACAGCTCCTGTAGATGGACGGCAATGGACGATGACGGGTAGCTTAGAACTCAAGGGGGATAAGCCCAGGGGCAAGTTGCATGAGTGAGCATGGTCCTGCGCCAGCCACTAAGCAAGGTGCTCCGCTACCTTCCTTAGTGGCTGGCGCAGGACGAAGTTCATTCATGCAACTGGCCCCAGTTTCATTCAGAGATACGACCACAGAGCATCTCTGGTTCATCCTAAACTCAGATTTCCGAGGTATTATAAGACCAGTAAATTGTCACCGCTGCCAGAGGCAGAGATTGTCTTGAAAATCTTGAGCAGAAATTTTGCAGTCATAGAAACGAGGACCAAACTAACTCTTTCACTTTGAAACGCCAACACCAGCTGCTGCGGGAGACTATGGAAAGACCATTCTGACATTGATCATGAACGCTAATCCATGCATACAGCTTGGGTCCTCAAAAGACAAACTCCAAGACTAATAAGGTAAATTTCAAAGCGTGTAAAATGCAAAGAAAATCAGTACCAACAAAGAAAAAAAAACGCTTAGAAAGGACAATTACAACACTATTAAATTATCGGCAACCCCTTTGTCAAAACACGTACACACAAAAAAGACAACGCACTACTTTTGTTTTCTTTCCTAGTTCAGTATGTACGTAAAAAGTCTTGTTTTTTTCGATGACAGTGATTGCATCTTCAGCCTGATTCATGCGGATCCACCAAGCTAATGAGGCACTCCCACAGAGCAATCTTGATTGACCCATCTCCAGCGAGAAGAAGTGCTCAGCAGATGGACCTACAATGTGAAGCTTTTTGGCTGTGTGTCCGAAAGTGCTAACTAACCTAACCCACCCAGCAAGCGATGTTCTTTCATGGCTGCGGGCCATTTCAGCACTTAGACGCATCGTTAGAGCTTCGGGTTTCTCTTGGATGTGATCAGGGGATATTTCCCAGGGTTGCTCTTTTCTCTTTTTTTTTTTTTTTTGTTCTTCATTTTATTTTCTTCAGACCCTGGCACTAAGAACGTTCTACCTGCAAGAGGCATAGATTCGCATGCGCCCCGCTTGCACCGTTGGTGCAAGGGCTCATGAGAATCTATGCCTCTGGCTGTTATTTGTCGTTGGCCCTATTCACTATTACAACCCTTCAGCTTTTACGTCTAGTTTCTTTACTGACATTAGTCCCAACATAAGTTCTTTAACTCATTCTACCCCAACACCGAAATCCCAAAATTGTGCCGTTGTCCTCAGAAGACTGCATCGCAGTGCGGGACACAGATCGACCATGATAGTTCAAGGGCGATGCCAGAATAGCTTGGCGCCCATAGGCGTCAAGCTATACTGGCACCCCCCTTGAACTATCATGGTCGATCCTTATCTTGCTGTGGTGTGTCTGGGGTAGAATGAGTTAATAATCAAGAGGCATACGTTTTCATGAGCACTTGCACCTGCAGAGGCTCATGAAAATCTATGCCTCTTGTTTGGAAAGGTCGGTCCCATTTACATCGTAGACAGTCGTCAATGCTTATGTCTAAGACAGTGGCCATAGTCTTCCGGCCCTCGCCTTTTTCTGAAGAGCCGCTCAGCCAATCTTGTTTGTCTCTATGTGCTGCAAGGGTTTATGAGAATGTGTGCTTCTTGCTATGATAGGGACTGGCCAATTTATATCCTCCGACGAAGAGGTTTCATTGTGGTTTAGGCCATCAACAGTCCTTCTTTACTTTTTCTTTCTTTGCCTTTTTTTTCTTTTCCCCTCCACAGTCAACCCAAAGACTATCCCAGGATCAGGTTGCAAGCTTTAAACCTTACTTACTTACTTACGCCTGTCACCCCTACCCGGGTATAGGCCGTCGACGAGAGACCTCCAGCAACTCCTGTCCTGTGCTTCTCCTTCGATTCTACTCCAGGTGGTTCCCAGTCTCTTGATGTCTGCTTGGAGGTCTCGACGCCAGGAGTTTCTCGGCCTACCTCTTTTCCTCTTTCCCTGGGGGTTCCATGACAATGCCTGCCTAGTGATACTGGAAGCTGGCTTTCTCAGACTGTGACCGATCCATCCCCATCTTCTTCGCCCAATTTCATTCTCTGCTGTTATCTGCTCTGTTCTCTCCCAGAGTCTGACGTTGCTGATCTTCCCTGGCCAGTGGATTTTCAAAATTCTTCTAAGGCAACTGTTCATGAAGGTCTGTACTCTGTTGACTGTGGTTTTTGTCAATCTCCATGCCTCTGCTCCATATAGGAGAACTGCTTTTACATTGGAGTTGAAAATCCGGATTTTGGTGTGTTGTGACAGCTCTCTGGAACTCCACACTTTTTTCAACTGGAGAAAGGCTGCTCTGGCCTTACCGATTCGTGCTCTGACATCTGCATCGGTGCCGCCTTTTTTGTCTATGATGCTCCCGAGATAGGTGAAGGACTCCACCTCCTCCAACGGGGTGCCAGCAAGCAAGACTGGTTCTTCCCTGGTTGCGTTCAGCCTCATTGTCTTTGTTTTCCGTTTGTGAATGGTGAGGCCCACTTGGGACGAGATGTCAGCAAGCCTCGTGGTCTTGTCCTGCATTTGTTGATGAGTGTGGGACAGTAATGCCAAGTCGTCTGCAAAATCGAGGTCGTCAAGCTGTGTCCACAGTGTCCACTGTATTCCACTTCGTCTGTGCTCTGTGGTCATCTTCATGACCCAGTCTATGGCCAGTAGGAAGAGGAACGGAGACAGCAGACACCCCTGCCTGACACCAGTTCTGACCTGGAGCTCTCCGGTGAACTGCCCTTCGTGGATCACGCGACATGTCATGCCATCATAGCTGCTCTTGATCAGGCGGACGAGCCCTGTGGGTACACCGTAGTGTCGTAGGAGTTTCCACAGAGTCTCTCGGTCCATGCTGTCAAATGCTTTCTCATAATCCACAAAGTTGACGTACAGCGGGGAGCTCCACTCCAGAGACTGTTCCACGATGATGCGGAGAGTGGCGATCTGGTCTGTACATGATCGGTTCTTCCTGAAAAGCTTTAAACCTAAATAACCATAAATTTGAAAAAAGAATATATCAAGCGGACTCGATCGGCAAGAGGCATAAATTCTCATGAGCCCCAGATGGTGCAGGGGCTCATGAGAATATATGCCTCTTGCAGATGGAGGTAGCTGGATAATGACTTGCTTAGCTGCCTCTTCTTTTCTCTCTGCATTTTTTTTTTTTTTTTTTTTTTTTGGTCGCGGCCATTTTATCCAAGGAAAGGGATGTAATCCTCTCTAATTGCATCCAACATGCTTAATGCGCTTGGTGTGAGATACCGGGAAAGGGCGGGTTTTTCTCAGGGAGAGGGTGGGGGTGGCGGCCGGTAGGGGGTGGGGAAGGGGGGGAGGGAGTATGACAAGCTCTGTGATGCACCCATCATCCGCAACCCCACGAGAGAGAGAGAGAGAGAGAGAGAGAGAGAGAGAGAGAGAGAGAGAGAGAGAGAGAGAGAGAGAGAGAGAGAGAGAGAGAGAGTAGCTTTGCACATCCAATGTCACGTCAACATCGAAGTACAGGAAAAGGGCGGTTTTTAGCTGTGAGAATGGGTGGGAAAGGGGAAGGATGACATGCTCCACGGCATCCCCCCACCCCCACCTCATGCCCGCCCCCCCACTCCACCCCCCCCCCGAAAAAAAACTCGCCTCCGCCTCATTTAAACGGCAGAAGTTAGCTTTTTCTTTTAAAGACAAGATTACAGTTGAAGAGACAGATCGACCACGATAGTTCAAAGGTGGTTCCACATAAGCTTGGCGCCACTGCGGTCGTCGTGGGCCCGAATACGTTTTCAGTAGGGGAGAAAAGCAATAGGCGTTCCTTAGATCTGAAAAGAAGTGACAGATCTTCACTTTGTGAGCAAGACCAAAGCTGACACGGCATGGAAAGGAACTTTGCGAGATTACCAAAAAAAAAAGATGGCCCTGGTGCAGCGCGTATGGACCTTCCTCGAAGGCAGATATACAGAGATGTCATCTTAAACTAACGAAACTGATCGGGACCTTGTGCTGATATGGGCAATACACGTTCCGCTATCGGTACACTAAGTGCTTTACGCAGGCAATTTTTGTAAAAACCATTGACCGCTACTGACGATACCGTTCGGCGAAAAAGACGCATAACTTTGCAGGTTTTTTTTTCCCCCGCCGATAAGTATCGTCATGAGCATCCAAGTACGCTAGTACGCTAATCCCAATACGCTCGTACTTGAAATACATAGTGACTATGATAGTTCAAGGGGTGGTGCCAGAAAAGCTTGACGCCTGAGGCGCCAAGCTATTCTGGCACCACCCTTGAACGAAAATGTTTGATCTATATCCTTATCTGTAATATACCTTTCATAGGGACAATAAGCAACTTTTACAGAAAATCAGCCTCAGGACGTAATGGCTTGTTAACACTTACCGCAATAACATTCAGCCGCAAAAGAAATAGATCCTAATGAGCCTCCGCTGTGTCTGATAAAGCTTTGTATCTCTTGATGGCCCTCTAGTCTTAGGCAGATGGATAACACGTTGCTGACGTGCTGCATCGGGATACGCGGCGACTTTTAACTTGGCCTCATACTCAAGATGAGGCATGTCTCGAATGAGTCAATGTCGCGAACAAGCGACCGATGGTTCAGTTCAGAGACACGCATTCTAGACGCCGGAAGTGAAGGGGTTAATTCACTTCGTTTGGCTGTTGGAAGTGAAAGGGTAGGGACGGAGGGATGAAGGAAGTTGACACGCGCCATGGTGTGTCGTATAACAGACCCCCCTGCGTCCGTCTTAAAAGGGGGGAAAAAATTAGGAAGGGGTGGAGGGGATACGGAGAAAAATGGGGCGACGTGTGTGTGTGTGTGTGTGTGTGTGTGTGTGTGTGTGTTGTGTGTGTGTGTGTGTGTGTGTGTGTGTGTGTGGTGGTGTGTGTGGGTGTGTGTGGCGGAGGGAGGGGGGGGGGGGTAGGGGAAGTGAATGGAGGGGGAGTAGGGGTCTGGGGGGGGGGGGCTGGGAAGAGGGGGGGCTGGGGGCGGGTTGGGGTGTGGTGTGGGGGGGGGGGAGTGGGAGGGGTGAGGGGGGGGGGGTTAATGAAGCCTAATATTGATCAGTTCCTCTAATGATGTCACTTCCGAGTAAGGCTGACGGTCGGCAAACAGTCCTTACTCTCTCCCTCACCCAGACCCTGTTTAATCCATCTGCAAGAGGCATAGATTCTCATGAGCCCCTGAGAACGTAGGGGCACATGAGAATCTATACCTCTTGCTTACTGAACTCGTCTCTATTTACATCTGTACTTAGAAGAATGCTCCACTTTATTTGATTCATCTGCAAGAGGCATAGACTCTCATAAGCCCCTGCATCTGCAGGGGCTTATGAGAGTCTATACCTCTTGCTAGCAGTGATTGTCGTAAGCTACATATATCTCTCATCCCTTAAAAAGAGGAAGCCACAAGGGTTTAACTCAGTGATGGGTACTCTTCAATTATGTCAATGGAGAGACTGAACAGGCGCCACTAGTCAAAACAATTCTTGAAAAAAATGGTTGTGGAAAACGAAGAAAGGCATTCTCACTTTCCGATTTCGATTTTATTGGTGGTGGTGCTATTGGTGGTAGTTTTGGTGGCGGCGACAAATGTTTCTCTTTTGTCGATTTCACTTGTTATGTCGTCATAATTGTTGATGTCGTTGTTGTTTTTGTTGATGGTGGTGGTGGCGGTGGCGGTTGTCGTGATGGTTTTGCCGATACATCCGTCTGTAAAGTAGTTGTTGTTTCTCCCTTGCATGAGGAAAGGAGACAATTGCGTGATAAATAAATCAGTGTTTTAATGAAAACATTGATAACACAGATGTGATTCATTCATTCAAAATACTGTTGTTGTTTTTTTAATATAAAATTGCCTATGTGCGGTTCTTAGCAGAAGTAATAACAACAAAACTGAAACAACAATAACAAGAAGAAGAAGAACAACAAATATATCATCATCATCGTCATCACCCCCAAAGAGTGTATCAAGAGCGATGGAACACTTCAAAACCCCATTAACACGCCACTGAGTACAGCGTTACACTAACAAACCAATAAACAGAAGGCATACAGACACACTCAAGAATACATTTTATGAACCATCTTCCAACTGAAGAGGCAAAGATATTTGTGAGCCTACAGCCTATGATAGTTCAAGAGTGGTGCCAGAATAGCTTGGCGCCTGAGGCGCCAAACTACTCTGGCACCGCCCGGCTTGAACAAAAATGGTTGATCTATCTTCTTTTCTGTAATATAGCCTTCTTAGGGACAATAAGGACATTTTAAAGAAAATCTCAGCCTCAGGATGTAATGGGTTAATACTTACCGCAATATCATTCAGCTGCAAAAGACATAGATACTAATGAGTCTCCTCAGCAGTTGCAATGGCTAGTGAACAACGCCAACCTTGAACTGTACTTACCTTTATGTTCATCTAATGGCAAACGCGTTTGGGTTTTAATCTTGTCATTCATCATCATCATCATCATCAGTCCCTTGCCCGAACTGGGCGTTGGGGGGACTGAAAGGCAGCAGCAACAGACAGTGCTCTCCACTGAGTTCTATTTTGGGCGGTGGCAAGCAAGTCTGGCATCTCGAGTTCGGTCCATTCTTTTATGTTTTGCGACCCAACTCTTTCTCTGACGACCTCGCCGACGACTTCCTTCGTCATTACACTTTAAAAAATATATTATATATTATATTAAAAAATATATAGATATGTCACACCCTTCTGTCTGCAAGAGGCAAAGATTCTCATGAGCCCCTGCGGATGCAGGGGCTCATGAAAATCTTTACCTCTTGCTGGTAAGCTGAGGAAAATCTGTGCCTCGTGCTGGTAAGTACCACGCCTCTATGGCTCACCATATAGAAGATCATAGTGCCACCAAAAAAAAGAGGAAAGAAGTGCAGTTCAATATGGATGAGCTGGCCACGAGAGTTCGAGTGTAAGCACCAGATGGGCCACTCTGGTACTACCCTGGAACTGTCAAGATCATTCGTTCTCCCGCAACCGTGTCCCATATGTGCCGAAGCTTGAACACGTTATCTTGTTACTGTACTGCGGGGAAAATAAAATTGTTGCCCCGAATGTCACGTGCCGTGTCTCCGATTTCGAGGCGAATGCGGACAGTCGAGGCGCACGGTGTTTATACAGATCTCTGGCACGTGTACCTAAGCGCCAGCGCGTGCTTGTATGCAAATTAGTGACAAATACACAAACAAACAAATAAGAGGCTCTTCCCTTGGAAGAGGCTCTTCCCTTGTGTGGGTGGCTTGGGTGGGCTCTCTCCAAGCGAACTCTGGCGAAAGTCATATGTTCATTTTTGTGAGAAGTGAAATGTTCATTTTTGTACAATGAAAATCTCGCGTTTCTCAAATCTCTCTGTCTGTCTGTCTGTCTGTCTGTCTGTGTGTGTGGGGGGGGGGGGGGGGGGAGGGGGGGTATAAGATGAATGTTGAGTGTTACTATTATTTTGTGTATATAATTTTTTTAAAATTTTATTATTATTTTGTTTTTATTTTTTAAACATTATTGTTGCATGAAATAATGTGTATAAATATAATGTCTTTTTTTTTTTTAAAAACATATTTTATGTTGTAGATGTTAGCAACGGCAAGTTTGCAAAATGACGATTTGTTTCTGTCAAAACTTTTTACCGTTGTTAAATAAAGTTTCATCATCATCATCATCATCATCATCATCTCTCTCTCTCTCTCTCTCTCTCTCTCTCTCTCTCTCCTCTCTCTCCTCTCTCTCTCTCTCTCTCTCTCTCTCTCTCTCTCTCTCTCTCTCTTCTATTTTCAGGTAGTTCTGTCTGGAACTCATTGCCATTAAACATTAAATCATTTTCGATAAAACCCATTTTAAACGTGCATTGCACACTCACTTCCAATCAGCGTGACTTCACAGTTTGCCATATAAGAATAATACTGCTGATAACACGTAAACGTCAAATATTTTCTCTTTCTCCTTACATTTGCTACCTGATTATCTATTGTCTTGTCAGTGTCACTATACGCTATTGATGCTGCTGATTCTATGACACTGTCTTAGATGAGTATAATATTAATGCTGTGCACGCGTTTCGTTCTCTCTTGCATTTTGCTTCGGAGGCAGTTACAAATTCTCCATTGTCATTTTTTCCCCTCCTTTCGATGATTCCCCTATTGTTTTTTTTCCTTAGTTTTGCTTCCTCATCTTATTATTATTATTATTATTATTATTATTATTATTATTATTATTATTATTATTATTATTATTATTTACATGCTATGTTTCTTTTCCTGTTGTGTTCTCTTTTGTTTACAGGACAGCTTGTAAGACAGGCATTGAGTTGCCTAATGGCTTTATCCTGAATAAAAAAAAAGATTCATCATCTCTCTCTCTCTCTCTCTCTCTCTCTCTCTCTCTCTCTCTCTCTCTCTCTCTCTCTCTCTCTCTCTCTCTCTCTCTCTCTCTCTCTCTCATATAGCTTTATCCTGCAATAAAAGATTCATCATCATCATCATCATCATCATCATCATCATCATCATCATCATCATCTCTTGACGAAGATTATGTTATACCCCGTTTTCTAAAACGAACTGGCCGAAAGCAGCTGATTTCAACAGTTCGGACATAATACAGGCAAATCCGCTGATTTTTATTTGATTTTTATTTTTATTTTTTGCTAGTATGGGGGTGCGTAAAACAACGTACTGTGTCTTGCAACCCCTACACTGCCGAGAAAAAATGTAACACCCCACAGCTGCAAGAGGCATAGATTCTCATGAGCCCCCGCAATTGCGGGGGCTCATGAGGATCTATACCTCTTGCTAACACTACTTTGTCTCCACGTTCCTTTGGACGGCTTAGGATCTTGGGCTTTGACGTTGCGATGATTTCAAAAGCATTATCTGCGTCCACTGGCAGTGCCCCGGAACACGAGAGCTCTCTCACAAACACACATCTGCGTCTACCTTCAACTTCTTATCTTCTTTGTACCCCCCCCCCCCCCCCCACCCCCACCCTCCCATCCCCCCCCCCCAAAAAAAAAAAAAAAGGGGGGGGGGGCGGGGTCCGCATAGTCTACTTCAGCGTGTCCTGTTGCACATTGACTCGTTTGACAAAAATACCACCACAGCTTAGCCGGGCAATAGACAGTCAGAACATAAACTTTACTTGTTTCTACAGCGGTTTTTGGCCCCACAATAGGGAGCTATATTAGAAGTCATTAGACCTCAAGGGCTTCTGTGTAAGCCACGGTGGAAAACTCCTGTATCGAAATGACAGATAACAGAAACCCCCAGCATCTGCAAGAGGCATTGACCCTCGTGGGCTGCCGCAGGGTGCGGGGGCTCATGAGAATCTATCTCTCTTGCTGGCTCGAGTTACATTTGTGTTGTTAGGTGTATGCACAATGCATTCTATGCTCGGTTACTCACCCTTGAGGTCTAGTTGCTTTTAATACGGTAATACTTCTAATGCTGTAACTCTGATACATTACATCCGAGGATTAAGAGTCAAAAGCCGACGAAGGAAAACAGCTTAGAGGCATCTTATTGTAACAATCTGAAAACCGAAGACAGAGAGACAAGCTTAATAGGCCTACGAGTGCCCGGTTTGTGATCTTATAGCTTACAGCTGTAGGGCGTAAGGTTCATATCACAGACCAGCGCCATTAATAGGAAGACTGAGGTCAACGACATCCACATTATTTTTTAACTCATTCAAGAGGTTACGCTTCAATAGCTGCGAAAGTGTCGTATAGCGTTGCCGGCGGCAACCCTATATGACACTTCCGCAGCTATTGATTCAGGGTAAATGAAATGAGTTAAACATCAAAGACATAATAATAATACATAGTATTTATATGGCGAATTTCTCATATTTATAATATAACTCAATGCGCAGACATCCAGATTTTGGGTTAAATTCTGGAGCAGCATCTCAGATGGGGACAAAATAAGCCAACAAAGGGTATAGGTTGCAATAAGCCTCTGAAAACATGCCTATGTGTATCTATGCCCTTTGGAGTTGAAGACCCTTACCTGAAGGCGGTTTCTATTTAACTATTGTACAAATATGCGAACATTGGAAAAACTTATCCAACAAGCAAAGGGGCATAGAGTGTCATGAGCTTCCTCAGCATACAGGGACTCGTGAGAAACTGCGCCTCTTGTAGACGGAACTAATTAATTTCCTGTAAGACTATGCATAAAGTGACCTACTCCAGGCGATAAATAATTAACTGATTGTGCACGAGGTACAAAATACCCACATTTTGGAGTTATCCTCTGAGGACTGCATTACAATTCAGGAGACAGATCGACCATGACCCTCGCGCTGGGACCATATGGCGTTGAGGCGCGTCCCCTTGGTGGTGAATAGGGGGTCCCTCGCGAGAGGGGTGCACCGAATTAAATAAGGTGCCGCGAACCAACATGGTCTAAGGGAAGGTGACCCCGACAGAAAACCCCTGGTCCTCCTAGTAAGGGGGTTGGGCCTGGGGGTAGCTTCCCCACCCTGCAAATAAGGAAATAGCTACAAAAACGCCAACGAAAAGACAAACAGTAATTCCTTTCCTGGAGGAGGAAGGTTCTTCTACCAGAAGATTTATGACGTCCTGTGGTGAAAGCCGGAAGTCTTCGGAAGCCACAGGACCGAGCCGCCTCTCTCTATCCAGGGACACAACCATGGGCACATGGAACGTCAAAACCATGTACCAGAGCGGCAAGGCCGCCCAGATAGCAGCGGAAATGCAAAAGTACAACCTTTCCCTGCTAGGTATCAGTGAAGCCAGATGGACGCAGTCTGGCCAAAAAAGGCTGTTAAGTGGGGAGATGATTCTGTATTCAGGTCATGAAGAGGAGAATGCCCCCCATACAGAAGGAGTAGCATTCATGCTGTCACCAGTGGCACAGAGAGCGCTGATGGGCTGGGAACCTCTTGGGCCAAGAATTATCACAGCAGCCTTTAGAACCAAGAAAAAGATCAAGCTGAACGTCATCCAGTGTTATGCGCCCACTAATGACAGTGACGAGGAAGAGAAACAAGAGTTTTACGACCGACTCCAGAGTGCCGTGGACAAATGTGCAGAGCGAGACATCACCATCGTCATGGGCGATTTTAATGCCAAAATAGGGGAGGACAACACCGGATACGAAGAGGTGATGGGAAGACAGGGACTAGGGGAGATGAGTGAGAACGGGGAGAGGTTTGTAGACTTTTGTGCTCTAAACAGACTTGTCATTGGAGGCAGCATCTTCCCACACAGAAGAATACACAAAGCAACTTGGGTCTCACCTGACCATACTACAGAGAACCAAATAGACCATATCTGCATTAGCAAGAAATTTAGAAGATCCCTTCAAGATGTTCGAGTGAGGAGGGGAGCAGATGTCGCCTCAGACCACCATCTGCTCACCTTAAGAATAAAGCTCAAGTTAAAAAAAAGCCGCACAGAGGCAACAAGAAGACAGCGCTATAATGTAGGCCTCCTGAGAGAGACTGGGGTGAGAGAAGATTTCAAACTGGTGCTGTCCAACCGGTTTCAAGCGTTACAGGAGCTAGTAAATGAAGAGGAGGCGGTCACCACAGAGCAGCAGTTGAAGGCAGTTAGAGAGGCGCTGAACTCAACCTGCAAAGACACTGTAGGGTTCAGGAAACACCATCACACGGACTGGCTGTCGGCACAGACCTTGAAGAAGATAGAAGTGAGGAAGCAGAAGAAAGCAGTTGTCAACAACAGTCGCACGAGAGCAGCCAAAGCAAGGGCACAGGAGGAATACTTGGAAGCCAACCGCGAGGTGAAGAGGAGTATCAGGGCAGACAAGAGGGCCTACACAGACAGCCTGGCAGCAGAGGCAGAAAAGGCAGCAGGCAGCGGCAACATGAAACAGCTCTACGACATTACCAGAAGATTGTCGGGCAAGTATGGCCATACAGAAAGACCAGTAAAAGACAAAAAAAAGGCAAGCCTATTGCAGACAGAGCAGACCAACTTGACAGATGGGCTGAGTATTTTGAAGAGTTACTGAACAGACCCAGCCCACCCGACCCCCCAGACATCCAGCCAGCAGAGACCGACCTACCCATCAGCTGTGACAGACCCAGCCGGGAAGAGATCAGAAGAGCAGTGGCATTTTTGGAGAACGGCAAAGCAACAGGGCCAGATGGCATCCCAGCGGAGTCTCTGAAAGCAGACCTAGAGACAACAGTAGAGATGCTGTACCCACTGTTTGGAACGATCTGGGAAGAGGAGGTGAAGCCGGCTGACTGGAAGGAGGGGTACCTAATCAAGCTTCCCAAGAAAGGCGACCTCAGCAAGTGTTCCAACTACAGAGGAATCATGTTGCTGTCAGTACCAGGAAAGGTCTTCAACAGGATCATCCTGGAGAGAATGAAGAGCTCCGTTGACACCCAGCTGAGAGACCAGCAAGCATGATTCAGAAAAAAAAAACGATCATGTACAGACCAGATCGCCACTCTCCGCATCATCGTGGAACAGTCTCTGGAGTGGAGCTCCCCGCTGTACGTCAACTTTGTGGATTACGAGAAAGCATTTGACAGCGTGGACCGAGAGACTCTGTGGACACTCCTACGACACTACGGTGTACCCACAAAGCTCGTCCGCCTGATCAAGAGCAGCTACGATGGCATGACATGTCCCGTGATCCACGAAGGGCAGTTCACCAGGGAGCTCCAGGTCAGAACCGGTGTCAGGCAGAGGTGTCTGCTGTCTCCATTCCTCTTCCTACTGGCCATAGACTGGGTCATGAAGAGGACCACAGAGCACAGACGAAGCGGAATACAGTGGACACTGTGGACACAGCTTGACGACCTCGATTTTGCAGACGACTTGGCATTACTGTCCCACTCTCATCAACAAATGCAGGACAAGACCACGAGGCTTGCTGACATCTCGTCCCAAGTGGGCCTCACCTTCCACAAACAGAAAACAAAAACAATGAGGCTGAACGCAACCAGGGAAGAACCAGTCTTGCTTGCTGGCACCCCGTTGGAGGAGGTGGAGTTTTTCACCTATCTCGGGAGCATCATAGACAAAAAAGGCGGCACTGATGCAGATGTCAGAGCACGAATCGGTAAAGCCAGAGCAGCCTTTCTCCAGTTGAAAAAAGTGTGGAGTTCCAGAGAGCTGTAACAACACACCAAAGTCCGGATTTTCAACTCCAACGTAAAAGCAGTTCTCCTATATGGAGCAGAGACTTGGAGATTGACAAAAACCACAGTCAACAGAGTACAGATCTTCATAAACAGTTGCCTTAGAAGAATTTTGAAAATCCACTGGCCAGAGAAGATCAGCAACGTCAGACTCTGGGAGAGAACAGAGCAGATAACAGCAGAGAATGAAATTAGGCGAAGAAGATGGGGATGGATTGGTCACAGTCTGAGAAAGCCAGCTTCCAGTATCACTAGGCAGGCATTGTCATGGAATCCCCAGGGAAAGAGGAAAAGAGGTAGGCCGAGAAACTCCTGGCGTCGAGACCTCCAAGCAGACATCAGGAGACTGGGAACCACCTGGAGTAAAATCGAAGGAGAAGCACAGGACAGGAGTCGCTGGAGGTCTCTCGTCGACGGCCTATACCCGGGTAGGGGTGACAGGCGTAAGTAATCGACCATGACAGTTCAAGGGTGATGGCAGAATAGCTCGGCGCCTATAGGCGCCGAGCTATTCTGCCACCACCCCTTGAACTATCATGGTCGAACATATCTTGCAGTGGTGTGTCGCGGGCAGAAGGAGTTAACAGACTACAATATCTCCGTATGTCTTACAATGATGCGGGAAAATAAGGTTAACTTAAATTATGTAGTTTCAGTGTCGTAAAATGCAAGAGGCAGTGGAAACTGTGACCTCTGCTGCGTGTGCCTACTCACAGGGATTGTGAAAACGAATTGTTAGTTATTTTGGGTTTAACGCTGAGCAGACGACTAAACTGAAAAGGCCATCTCGCGGAGATGATTGTAAAAAGGAGGGTAGAGAAGGTTTTAGTCGAGGCACGACAACGAGAATCCGTTGTATCGGCGAATTTTAGCAATTTGTCGTGGAGCAGATCGCTTTAACCGTTTTAGCCCCAAAGTCCTATTTCTCAAATTTTGGAGGTGTTGCCTAACGACTATGTACCAGTTGTAGGAGATGAATTGATCATGATAATTCAAGGGTAGTGCCAGATGAGCTTGGCGCCTTCAGGCGCCAAGCCCATCTGGCACTACCCTTGAATTATCAATCCATCTCCTGCTGCAGGGAACAGGGGCTAATAGAGTTAAAAGCACGACGTGTACTCGTGTGTAGGCAACCATAACGTTTCCCTGGTCACGTCTTATAAAGGACAGGGCTCGTGAGAATCTATGCTTCTCGCAGAAGAGAAGACAGTTTTGCTGTTAGACTAAAGACATCCGACACACATCCCATTGTTACGTTACAGCAAATGGTAACGAGAAACGAAATTGAAGACCCCAGCTCCGTCCGCTGGCCACGCTGTTCTTTTTCTTTCTATCGTATAGTTCAGTAAACACTAAGCAACTGAAAGATGCATAGATCCTTTAAGCCCCTGTGAATAGCGGGGGTTCGTTAGGATTTGTCTCTTGCAGCAGCTAATTTTACATCATGGTTTCACAAGCGGGTTCGGTCGTCTGAAATGGTCTCTCATCGAAATGTTTTTTGTTTTTTTTCCCGACACGTTCAGAAAATATCGTGCGTTTGCAAGAGGCATAGATCCTCATGTGCCCCCTCAATTGCGCCGCTCATGATGATCTATGCCTCTTGCACTACTATAGCCATGCTTCAGTCTATCAATCCGCAACCAACTTATTCATTTACATCATGGTTTCACAGACGGAGTTGGTGGACAGGGATCTCAAACTGTCGAAGTTCCCTCAAGTCATTCGTTCTCTGCGAGGGAATGCAATTACACTGGAGAGGAGATTTGCTCGGAACTGGAATCGAATCCTCAGCCATTTTCTTCGAGGCCATTTTATTCGGGTAATGAGAGAACTCAAAAAACCCGACGCCTTGCTAGAGATGCTGAGAGATTCTTACTGCCGGCAACGGCGAAACTGGCACCGAAAAGGTCAACATCGGCTAAAAACTTTGCATCAAGATATACGAGTATTCCCAACTTTTTCATCTTGGTGTGCTTAACCCAAACGATACACACTGAAAACAGTAATCTCTTGATTAACCCATTAAATCCTGCGGCTGATTTTGTATAATTTGTTATTGTCCTTCGAAGGCTACATTACAGATTAGGAGACAGGCCAACTGTTTTAGTTCAAGGGTGGTGCCAGAATAGCTTGGCGCCTCAGGCACCAAGCTATTTTGGCACCACCCTTGAACTCTCAGTCAATTTTATTTCAAGCAATGGGTGTGTCAGGATTAAAAGGGTTAAGATGTGTATACAAAAGAAAGGTCAACATCGGCTAAAAACTTTGCAACAAAATATCTGTTCACAGTTTTTTTTTACGCTGGTGTTTGTAACTCAGACCATGCACAGTAAAAACAGTAAAGTCTCTATTAACTTAATATTCATTGTTTGTGGCTTTATCGCTGTTTTCAGGTGGCAATTACGATACTTGGCGGCCGATTTTTTCAGTTTTAAAAGTCAAAATGATTTATTCTCCCAATTATTAATTGTAGCAAAGCTCCCAGTCATTTGATCCTAACAAAAATCAGCGTTCAGTGTTCTTCCCCGTATATTTTTAACCCCCCCCCCCCCTCAAAGAAAAACAACTTGACAGCAGCGGCGCAATACAAGAATTTAAAGTTATGATTTTAAAGTATTCAGTAGATTGGTGCAAATCAAGAACCATGCATAGCACACCTATTAGTTCATTCAGCCCGAAGGCCCCATTTTAAAAATTGTGGAGGCGTCATCTAATGACTATGCATCAGTTTCAGGAGATGGATCGACCATGATAATTCAAGGGGAGTGCCAGATTAGCTTGGCGCCGACAGGCGCCAAGCTAATCTGGCACTGCCCTTGAATTATCATGGTCGACCCATCTCCTGCTCAGTGTAGTGCGTCAAGGCTGAATGGGTTAATCGGATTATGTTGCCAAAAATGTGTCAAATTCAACAAATGAAAGAAGAAAGTGTCACTATATAAATAAAACAGTCTTTAATCAACTTAAATTATGGATATTTTCAACAAATTTTAATATGTTAATTAACCAAATTAATGTTCGCAAATTTCGACGCCGCCGGAACTCTGAACTGGGCTTGATACCGGACGAACTCGTTCAGAGAACAACTAATTCGAGAATTTCGACACTAGTGTTAGTTACTCGGAGTTTTCTGTTTTTCCGTCGCCGAAGAGACAACTAAAGTCATCGCACGCCTCCACACTGACTAGGGTCCAATGTACACGTATAGCAGAGTTGTGTGCTGAAATGTAGCGAAGTTGACCCCATCGCATCACTCTCTGTAATGACCCTTTTTCTGGGAGGCCGAGGGTTAGTGTTTTAGAGGACTTGGCTCCAGTGCAAGGCTAAAACTCGCAAGACTTCTCCGCGCGCGAAGCGGAGACGCGAGTAAAATGCACAGGCTCCCAACAACAAGAGGCATAGATTCTCATTAGCCCCCGCGGCCGCAGGGGCTCATGAGAATCTACGCCTCTTGCACGCGGACATTTTTGCCTGAACAATTTCTCCAAGGGGCTAAGCGGCTTTCACTTCCGTTTTGCCCTCGTGGCCCTTCTAGCGGTCACGGGTCAATACGAGAATTGGATCATGATTGCATAACTGCTGCCGCCTGGCGGGCAAAGGGAGGTAATCTGGGTGGTACTGCAATGGACACGCGACGCAGGAACCACTGATAGTCTTATGCTGAACCCTTGATCATCTGATATATCTTAGGAACGTAGAGGAAAATTGAATCTCCACCTTAACTTCCTAAAAACGAAATTGTTCAAAACCAACACGAGGACTGAGCCGGTCAAAATCCCTACTTTCCACGAAGTCCTGTGAAGATGATAGTTATATGACAGTTTCAAGTAGGACTGAGACGGATCGACCACGATAGTTGAAGGATGGTGCCAGAATTTATTACTTTTACCCCTCCCCCCCCCCCCCAAACAAACAAAAAATAAATAAATAAATAAAATTAAAAAATCTGAACAAAAATAGGCTTACAGGCAGAAATGGACTACACGTACTCACAGTAATATCCTTTCAGTGACTGAGGCAAACAATACTTGAAGATGTATGCCTCATCCAGAGGGTGGGTGTATAATGATACACTGAGGCCAGCTTTTGACGTGCGTCAGGCTTGAATGTGTTCGTTGTAAGACTGACGCGTCTGAAGAATAAACAATAGCTGATCCCTCACCCCCACACATCCCAGGCAACCACGCCCATTCCAGGCCTCATCCCCACCCGCGCGAGGGGGAAAGGGGGGAGGGGGGAGGGACTTGTTTCTACAATTGTCTTCGATCTGTTTAAATGCCAGTGGCTGCATACTTCGCTCTCTCTCTCTCTCTCTCTCTCTCTCTCTCTCTCTCTCTCTCTCTCTCTCTCTCTCTCTCTCTCTCTCTCTCTCAAGCGAGTTCAGCACTCATTTATCACTTTCGTTTTGTTATTTATCTCATTCTCTTGTTGGCGCAATATTCGTTTCACTTACCCCACGCAGACGTTTTGAGTTCTTGATATTGTGTTTCCATCTTTCTTTTTTTTTTTTCTATTGCAGTTTTGCTGCTGCCATAATCTCAGCTTCGTGTCCAAACTTTGGTAGAGATTCAGACGGATTTCCTTTTCTTAGGACCCCTTGACTGCAAGTTGACGCTGACTGTATTGTTCATTCAACGTCAAACAGCCACAGCCTTCTAAGGAACATGGGCACAAACGCGGTTTCAGCAAGAGGCATAGATCCTCATGAGCCCCCGCATTCGCGGGGGCTCATGAGGATCTACGCCTCTTGCAGCTGGGTCGCGTTGGCGTTTTTATCGGCAGTGAAGGGGTTAAAGCGAGCTGTCATTTATCTCAAGGGTGCAGACATCAACAAGACAACTTTAATCAAGACGTCCCTTTCTCTTCTCGAGAGCGCTTGAGATGTCGGTGTGTAGTCGTCTGCTGGAAACGACCGTAACCCCCTTCGCCTGAAGCAAGAGGCATAGATTCTCATGATCCCCTGCTGACGCAGGGGCTCATGAGAATATATGTCTCTTGCAGATGAATGGTTTTTGCTCAAAGACAGCATACGTGGGCTGTCATATCAAAAGCAGTTGCGTCCCATACTTTCGTCTAATCTCCACTTCAAAGCCGCAGGTTTTAACTTTTTCTTTTAGGTTGAAGAGAGATAAAAGGGGCCAGTACGCAAATGCAAACGGCATACATTCTCATGAACCCTTGCGGGAATTTATACCTCTTGCACATGGAAGAGACTAAACGTTCAGTCTTGACATTCTCTAAGACAGAGCCCACCGCAAAACAAAAAAAAAACAAAAAAAAAAAAAAAAAAATAGAAAATTATTATTATCAACTCTAAACGAAACCAGTCGGAGAGAAATGAAATTCCCATCAAATAAAGAAACACGCTACAAATAAAGAAACAAATTTAAAAAAAAGTTTATTAACTTCTTTGATCACTGGAAAAAGTACATGTCCATTTCTGTTGTAAATCTATTTTAAAAGGGGATGAAAATTTAATATTGTTTTGTGTTTGTCCTTTCTAAGCGTGTTTTCTTTGTCAGAAATTTCTTTGCATTTTACATGCTTGGCAGTCAGCTTTTTCAATCCGGAAACAGACAAAATTCCGGATGTATCTACATTCCTACAACCTACGGGAAATCTCCTTTGACGTGAAATGAAAGAGCACATCTTTCTTCAAAACTGCATTAAAAAAAAAAAAAAAAACATTCGCAAATATTCTTAGCCGAAAGACGATGGGTTGTTCCGTTTGCGTGACGAACACAGATGGAAATGGGACAAAGATAGGCATCACGAACATAGGGCTAACAATAGACATGAGCCCCCCTCATGAGCCCCCGCGACTGTTAGTTAGTTAGTTAGTTCGGGTTTAACGTCCACAGCACCGAGGTGATCATGGACGGCCCTGACGGGCCGGTTATGGGGGACAGGAAATCTATTGCCTATGGAGTACGACCTGAACACTGATCAACTCAGGCGCACTCCAACTGTGCCACCTTGATTTACCAGGACCTTTCAACGGATATGCTATTGAACAAATCCGTTTTTTTCCCCCTTGGATTGTGAGTCCAGCTACCGGGGCCGGGACGGGATTCGAACGCACGACCCGGCGATTCCCTTCGCGACTGCGGGGCTCATGAGAGTTTACGTCACATGTGACTAGTAGAGTTGAATTTGCCCCGTCAGTTACGGGCTACGTTTGCTTGTCTGCATCCAGCGGTGTAACCCCGCCCCCCCCCCTTCCCAGCCACTGGTCGCAGATTGTGTTTCTAAAGTGTTAATTGAACGCTAAAGAGTCCTATCTGCCCAAAGAACATATATACAAAGCTAGAACAGCAAGGGGCAAAGAACTTCATGTGCCCCCCACACACGAGGTTCTTTGCTACTTGCAGCTGGGTGATGATTGCATTTTCCTGGATGTTAAAGGGGTTAACCCATTTTACTCCCAATACCTTATTTCCCCAGTTTTGGAGGTGTCACCTAACGACTAAGTACCCGTTGCAGGAGATGGATCCATCATGATAGTTTAAAAAAAAAAAATACAAGCTTAATACATTGCTATCGAACACAATAGACGTCCACTTTTGCGAGAATCGAGATTCTTTATTGTAAAATGGTTTTGCACAGCACAGGTCGTACGTGTTGGTGTCCACGCTTGCTTACTGGGCGCAACACATGGCGTTTATCCCAGACGATCTTCAAGAAAGGTACTTGAGACACGACTGCAAAGGATTATCTCTGCGTGTGACCTCACGGGAGGTTGGGTCTGTTCTCAACGAAACTTATCAACGTCACAATGCTCTTAACTCATTCGAGACGAACGGCATCCGGATACGCGGCTTCGTCTCGAATGAGTTAACCCTTCACTGCCGAGGCATAATGTACACAGGTATAGTACAGTTTATTTCTTTCCCGCCATGGAGGAAAAAAAAAAATCTTAAAATGTGTCCAACTGTAAGAGGTATTAACGTTGGTGGTCTCTAGCGGCTTCGGCTCGTGTGAATCTACATTTTGAGAAAAGCGAGATTTTCTGGTATAAGAAATAAAATTGCGCTTTTCTTTAAAAAAAAAAAATGGACATGTACCCTGGCTTTTGCGAAGCAACGGCATACTTCTTGCTGGTTTTGCAAGGAGACTATCCAATCACATCTTTTCCATCCTAAACGGCAGTGAATGGGGGGGGGGGGGGGGGGGGGGGGGGTTAACTCACCGTATCGTCAATCACGCAAAATATGATTTGCGCCTATCTGTCTGTCCTTGCCATATCCAATGTCACATCTCTTTCTCTGGGAAGGTGCCTCTGTGTCATGTGAACCGGCGACCACTCAAGTCCAATACGCATGATAACGCTTATCTGATACCGTTTAATTACAGTCGTATTTGAAATCAGTTTATTATAGTGTCCTTTGTAATTATGTCAAGCCTTTTCATCATGATACACTTTTGCTGGAAATAAATTTTACAACGATAGTTCAAGGGTGGTGCGAGAATAGCTTGGCGCCTGAGGCGCCAAGCTATTCTCGCACCACCCTTGAACTAAAATGGTTGTTCTGTGTCCTAATCTGTACTGAATGTAGCCTTCATAGGACAATAAGCACATTTAAATATTCATCTTCAGGATGTAATGGGTTAATCGGACAAGATATTTCGAGCCGAGCAGCACTACAATAAATAATGGTACTTTTGCAAAGAGAAGAAAAGAAATGATCTAGAGACCAGCAGCTAAGTATAGGATAGTTTTGGAATACAGCAACTGCCAGCCAACTGTCCATCTCTGCATTGCCAACTTAGCGAGATTATTGCGTGGGGTTCCTTAGCTGCGCAGCGGGAATTCGCGAACGCTACCCAGCTGCAAGGAACATAAACCCCCTATGAAAAAAAAACAACAACAAAACATTCGTGAGGATTTGTGTCTCTTGTTGGTCCTATGTTCTGCTTTTATCCCGCTGCACCATTCCAGCCTAGGATATCCTGATAGTTTGGGTTTTAAGCACACTGGTTGTCTCTATCGATTCACTACCACTGGTCGTCGGTAGCGAATCGAGGAAGACAACCACTGTGATTTCAAACCTCCTAACCCCCACTTCCCTAACTCCCCTTTTACATGTCAGCCTCAGTAGTGAGAGCATCAGAATATCGCGAACTCAGATATAACACGGCCAAGTGTGTGGCTCCCAGTTAGATTCTCAATAAGTGAAAAAGTCCTCTGGCCGACCCCAGACTTAGTTGGCCCGCGCACGGCCGTGCGCGGGCCAACTAAGTCTGGAGTCGGCGAAGGGACAAGATATACTGAGACTGGCCTGTACTTGCAAGTCGTTTTCCCACAGCCCGCACCACCATCACTACCCGCTAGCCCCTTTCCCTTTCAAACGCTGTTTTCTTTCTTTCTTTTTTCTTGCTCAATCGTCCTCGGAATTAGCTTTTCGCCGAGTTCGAATTTCCTCCACTACAGTGCCTCGCAGTATCAGCACGCGATCAGGCCTGCATCAGTTGCAGAAAGACTTTCCGATTGCCCAACAAGCCATTCATCAAACTGCAGGCGACAAAGCCTGTGAAGGGTGCAGGCTTCATGACGATCTTTGTTTCATGCTAGTGTTGATTTGTGTCTCTGCTGCTCAGGCGGAGAAATTAATCGATATTTAAAGCGTGTGACTGGTTCCCATTGACTCGACAAAGAGTGACTTCGCGACACTCTCCATCTCTAAAAAAAAAAAGGTATAGATTTACTCTCATGAGTTTTTCAAAGTTCTCTGGTTACTGCCTGACATGATCAGACCCACAGACATTTGTAATCTTTCCTCAACTGGAGGAGATGACGGGAGTTCCAGAGTTGCCAGAATTAATCCAGTTTGTCCGGAAAGACATTAACTTTTTTCTCCCGCTGCAAGACACGGGTTTCGATCGGCGCCTGTGAGAGCTACAAGACTTGATTTGAGGCGGAGACACAACGAAAAGAAACGTAATCCTCCATACCCTTTCATCTTGCAAGAGGCACATATCATCATGAGCCCCCGCCTTGCGGGGGCTCATGAGGATCTATGCCTCTTGCGAGGTCGATTTAGATCTGGGTTAATTTTTGAGGAGAGGGGGTCCGTGGGAGTTAGAACCAAGTAAAACTACGATGGAAACGTCAGTTTGACTGCGAGAGGCATAGATGCTCACGGACCCACCCGCAAGCTTACAGAGGGGGGGGGGGGGGGGGGCTAATAAGGATATAATGACTCTTGCAACAGCGATTAAATTTAGGTCTTGGCCGATATTTTCTCAAACAGAACGGTGTCCGTCGACCACCTCACCGAAAATGTTCTACGCTGTTCAATGTGCAATGTCAGGGAGCAAAAGGCCCTCGGGCCGATGTTGGATTTGGATGGATGTGCGCGAGCGGAATAAGACCGACTTCCGATCGAGGACTTTCTGCTTACTGCGAATGCGAACAATATCGGTTGTGCGATATGACTGACGGATGGCGTGTGTACCACGGTAGAGAGATTTATTTAAACGGTTTGATGATCTTTCTCCGCTGTCTGTGGTACATAGAATGAACATGCTCACGGAGCAAGGCACGCAAGTGGTGAAGATCTCTGGGATCTTCGAAGCTTACGTACGCTCATTAGCATCCCTGTGAAGAATGGATTGCGTTCTGAAAAAAAAATAATAGGGGGTGGGTGGGGGGGGGAGGAGAAACAGAGAGAGAGAGAGAGAGAGAGAGAGAGAGAGAGAGAGAGAGAGAGAGAGAGAGAGAGAGAGAGAGAGAGAGAGAGAGAGAAAAGAAAAAAAAAGGTTAAATGTTTAGGACTTAACGTCTTTTGTCCACGAAGGTGATTTCAAAGACGGGGCACCGAAAGGAGGCCTGTACAAATGGGTTTGAACCCACGACCTTTTGGTCGAGAGTCGAACGCTCTACCACCGAGCCACCAGCTCCCCGGGGGGAGAAGAGGGCCAAGCGGTGGTGATGGAAGTGGGGACTGAAGGGGTTGGGGGGAGGCGGGGTAAGGGGGGGGGGGTCTCAGACACAGGAAGTACCGTTGACGGATAAAAAGTTTTTACTCCATTTATGCTGGAAACATTAGACGATCGACAAATATGAGACATTATGGCTGAGCAAAGAAAGTTCGGTATCACATGGCTTCGGAGATTTTAACCCCTTCGATTCCACCCAGTTCAAGAGGTACAGATCCTAATGAGCCCCCGCAGCTGCGGGGACTCAAGAGGATCTATGCCTCTTGCTGAAACCACTCTGTATCCATGTTGCCTCGATGGCTTGGGTCCCGCTTTCGGGCGCTGAATTCACGATTTCAAAATACAGTCAGCGTTCCGCCTTGCAGTGAAGGGATTCCTAGTCACGACTGTGACGAATATGTGCGAGCTTGCCCTAGGCCGTAAGGTTCAAAATCACAGACCTGCACATGTATGGTGAAGCCACACAAAAAGCTTTTCTTCAGCAAACATTACAATGTATGCTAATCGATTGTCACGTCTAGGGTATACACAGTTAGACTGGCGACCGCCTCTGCCTTTAAAAACATGATACCGAACACACTCGAGACATCCCGTCCCGGCCCCGGTAGCTGGACTCACAATCCAGGGAAAAAAAGCAGATTTGTTCAATAGCATGTCCGTTGAAAGGTCCTGGTAAATCAAAGTGGCACAGTTGGAGTGCGCCTGAGGTTGATCAGTGTTCAGGTCGTACTCCATAGGCAATAGATTTCCCTGTCCCCCATAACCCGCCCGTCAGGGCCGTCCATAATCACCTCGGTGCTGTGGACGTTAAACCCGAACTAACCGGCAACCACCAACACTCGAGGCGTACTGCATTCGGATACGCGGCTTTTATGCCGCGTATGCGGATGCGGCACGTCTCGAATGATTCATTAACCACATTAGGCCCTAACTAATGTTAGAGTTGTCCGCCTGAGCGTATATCACAGTTCTGGGGACAGATCGACCATGAAAGTTTAAGGGTGGTGCCAGCCGGAATAGCTTGGCGGCGCCTACAGGCGCCAAGCTATTCTGGCACCACTCTTGAACTTTCATGGTCAATCCATCTCTTGCAGTGCGGCAAGCTAAATGGGTTTCCCCTCCACAGAGTCAGCATTTGGCCAACACGTGGCATCTGCGTCACTGAGTGTATGAACGGGCAAGGTTGCATTCTTGCGTTTCAGAAACGTCGAGTGGCTGCAGTCGGAAAGTCAGTGGGAGACATGATAATTGTGTCGTATGCTCGGATCAAAATCAAACAAATCCTCGCCAACCTGGCATGGAAAATAATTTCTGCATCGGCCTTTGTGTTTCTATGTTCGTCTGGTGTCTGTCCCGTCCGACGTCAGCTCGTCTGTGCGTCTGACTGCGTGTGTGTACTACGCGGTTCCCCCCCCCCCCCCCCCCCCCCCCCCCCCGCCACACACACACACACACTCCGGTGTCACACATAATATATATATATATATATATATACTGCACTGAGTCAGCTTTACGCGCCGATTATATCCACTCACCCTTCCATGCCATTGCTCACCAGTCACCTAGCAACTCCCATTTCAAACTGTGAACAGGCCTCTTCAGCCGTGTATGACAGCGGCGGTCCTATTGTGCAGATGTGCACTTCACTCGACTGCTGCCGGATGCCCGCACAGGTAATAAATTGACACAGCTTCGAAATGTTAGCACCTCTGGAGAGTCCTTCAATCCACACTGGTTGTCTTCCTCGATTCGCTACCGCTGGTGCGGTAGCGAATCGAGGGAGACAACCAGTGTGCTGTCCACCAACCGGACCCTTCCACCTGCAAGTCAAGAAGACTTGATTCTCATGAGCCCGGCAGTCTGATTATCCAAGTGCTGCTGTTCACACCATACATATTTAAAGCTTCAACGGGTAGTTCAGTCGTTATTGGCAAATTGACGTATGTCATTTTTCAGAAAAGCGATATTTTCATTGTATAACAATAACCAATCTCGCTTTTCTCATAAATGTGCATACTGGCTTTTGCAGAGTTCAGTCATCTTTTTTCATGTGTAAGAGGCATAAATTCTCATGAGCCCCTGCAGCAGCAGGGCTCATGAGAATTTATGCCTCTTGCTGTCTGAAAAATGTCACTAGGTTTTCTAAAGACGGGAAGAGTAATAGAATCACAGACATGGAGCCGTAAGGGCCAAAGTCACAGATCAGTGGTACACAGTTTGACACCTGACAGTTGTTTTACAAATAAAACAGATTTCTGGGCGGAGGAGGGGTGCAGGACTCTAAGAAAAGCAATAAACGAGTTCTGCCTTTGGAAATAAAAATCGTAATGTGTTGCGTCAGTGGAATATCGCAAAGGTGTGAAGAGTTCTATTAGGACGGGGAATGACAACTTTACAAGCTGACACACGAGTCATAAAACAAATACTGACAGTTCTAGCAGTTAAGAAAATATAAATAATACGTCTTGGTTCTTTCATTTTTGCTATTTTCAACTGCTAGAGCAAGCAAACACAAGCACGCACGCATGCACGCACTCACATGCGTGCATGCACGCATGTGCTTACCCACGCGCACACACACACACACACATATATGCACACACACAATGCATACGCATGCACGCGCACTCTCTCTCTCTCTCTCTCTCTCTCTCTCTCTCTCTCTCTCTCTCTCTCTCTCTCTCTCTCTCTCTCTCTCTCTCTCTCTCTCTCTCCGTCTCTCTCGCTCTCACACACACACATACACACACAAGCAAACACCTACACACACACACACACACACACACACACACTATATATATATATATATATATATATATATATATATATATATATATATATATATATATATATATATATATATATATATATATATATATATATATATATATATATATATATATACACACACGCACGCTACACGCTACACTCACACGCACGCGCAAACACACATACACACCACACACACACCACACACACACACACACACACACAGTGAAACACAAACGGCGCACACACGCGCACACACACACACACACACACATATCATATATATATATATATATATATATATATATATATATATATATAATATATATTATATATATATATATATATATATACACGGACGCGCACACGCACAGGCACGCTCAAACACACACACATATACATACACACACACACACATACACACATTATACACATCCTCATCCACCCTCCCTGTCCACTCTCTACACCTACAAACACATTATCTCAAAAACACAAGGACAACATTATCGCGAACAACAACCACACTCACAAAAGTTATATAGAGACTTGTGTTAGAAAAGGTAAAATCTATAACTCTACTCATGCACACGCCCCCCCCCCCCACCCCCACCTCCTCCCCCTTCCCACCCTTCCCCCACCCCTACCCACCCCTCCCCCCCCCCCCCCAAAAAAAAAAGGTTTGGCATTGCAGATTTTACTGCTATATTGTTCTCACGGATTGGACATCGCACCTGTAACTTATTAGCTTGCAGGTGAACAGGGGGAAATAAGGTGAGGGAATGTGATAAAGATTGCGGGACTGGCGTTTAAATATTTATTACACAAGCTTAATTCATTCTTAACTCACACCGCAGCAAGATATGGCTCGACCATGATAGTTCAAGGGTGGTGGCAGAATAGCTTGGCGCCTATAGGCGCCAAGCTATTCTGCCACCACCCTTGAACTATCATGGTCGATCTGTCTCCTGAATTGTAGTGCTGTCCTCAGTGGATAACTCCAAAATGTGGGTATTTCGTACCTCGGGTACAATGAGTTAATACACTCGGGGGCGCGGCGCGGAAGCCGGATACGGTATGCTTATGCGCCACGTCCCGAATGAATTGACCTGAATACGTAAATAGACAAATAAATAAATAAAAAAGCAAGAAATTGTATTTTATTCTTTGATTGTTTATATTACGATTTTAGGCAGTGAGATCCAAATTTATCATGTAAAAAAAAAAAAAAGATGCAGCGGCCTAGCAAACGTCATAGATTCTCTTAAGCCACCACAACTCGTGTAGCGAGTATCTGTGTCTCTTGCATATGGCAATTTTGAATATGGGACGTTAAACGGTAGCGGTTTTCATCGCGATGATTCCTTGTCGGGAAAAAAACCGCGACCGACACCAAAAGAGCTAAGGACCCAGCCATTAATATGTAGTGCTGCTGGACCCGTCCAGCAGGAATTAAGTAAAGCTCATACGACATGTGCTGTGATGGCTCAAAGGTTGTGCCTGATTAGCTTGGCGCCTGGAAGGCGCCAAGCTCTTTAGGCACGACCTTTGAGCTTTGGAAGCGCCAAGCTAACCAGGTAACACCTTTGAGCTATCAAGGAGGATCGACATCCCGGAGCTGACGTTGGAAACGTAATAAAGACGTTACGATGACAGCAGAGCAATACTGAACCGAACAATCACCAAGTACACCGCTGAGTGCTGCCTATGGCGCGATAACTTGCGATAAGTGTAATCTAGCATAAATTGTACACGTGAAAACACCGATAAAATCTCCTCCTCATATCTGCAATAGGCACTGATCTTCATGAGCCCCTCCAGGTGACTTTGCGGCAACATGTGACCTGTCCCCTTTAATTTTCGTTTTACCTGTGTAAACTAAGCTGGGGCTGCCCACTACTTCGGGTTTGGAAGGTGTAGAATAAAATGCTTGTCTCCGCCGTAAACATTTGTCGTTTACGACATTAAGAGTGGAATAAAAGTGTCATGTCTCGATTAGAATTCATACGTTTTGCGTCGCTGAACGCCGAGATAAATCGATAAAGGTTAAACACGGGAACAAGACCGCTAAATTATGCTGCCGGTGTGTTTTTCAATGCCGAATTCGTATCTGGTCAGACTGTACTTTTCCCATGTAGAGTCGGCCTATTTTGTACTTATGTGCTGGTCTGTGATTTTGGACCTTACGGCTTAAAGCCGTAAGGTCCAAAATCACAGACCAGCACACGTGTAATTAATAAACAAATGAACCATTCAAAAGCAAGAAGTTCTCTAAGTTAATGTTTGAAAATCTTCAGTTGAACAACGGTAAAAATATGCATGTGACTCATGTGACTGTCTTCATAATGGTACATGTGAGCTATCGAGAATCTATAAAGCGGGCGTGCACCTGACGCAAGATCCAGCAGTAAGGAACCTGTGCGATTGTCGAGGTACCAGAGAGATAGCTGTACGACGGGTCACGATAACTGAGGGGCGCAGTTTCAACACAGGGCACAAATAAACACATAACTAACCCTGTATGCCCGCACTCACACACACACACACACACACACACACACACACACACACACACACACACACACACACACACACACACACACACACACACACACACACACACGCGCGCGCGCGCGCGCGCGCACGCAAACACACACACACGCATAACTTGAGCGCACTGCGCACACAAGCATGCACTAAACACTATGCACTCACGCCCGCAAACACACACACACACACACACACACACACACACACACACACACACACACACACACACATGCATACAATGTTATGCCACTCAATAGCCTTCTAAATCTTGATGACATCCTACTGGTTTTACCAATAAGGCATTGACAGCTAGCTGTGCCCAAAATTCGGTACCCATAAGTTGAATTTGCAGGATAACGCACTTTTCATGTCGGTACTCCTTACACTAATTCTGAAGAAGACGAATAGCACGAGCAGCGAAATTACTTCACTATAAACCTCACGTCATGGCACCATTAGTCCCACTTAGCCGTGTAGAAGAAAATGATGTTTGTATAAATAGGAAGAAAAATAGGAACAAGTTTGAAATCAGTGGTGCTCGGCTGAGCGCTTTTAATAGAGTACACACGACATCATGGGCCGGCAAACCCCACACTCTGGCAATGAATTAACAAAATAAAAATTACATCATGTCTAGCCTAAGCCAACTTCCACGACATGATAGCGTTGTCTGTGCATGCTCAGATGTATCTAGATGCGCATAAGAGACTTCTCTACTGGACCTACCAAATGTCTGCTGGGCCATACTTCCTTCAGGCTCAGCAGAGCTTTGCTGCAAGCACAGACAACGGCACAATTTCACTATGCTGTGGTCAGACAAGGGCCATGCTATTTCAAGCTTTGAAATACTATCAAAATGTCATATCTTGTTTTACGCTTCATAACATAAACAACACTAAACAAACCTTGACAACTATGGCAATCAGAAAACTATCACATACAGTTGTTCTGCGACGCCTGAATTAGATCAAGAAGATTTATAACTTATCCAGCCTGTGGGCGGTGTGTACGTCCGAGTCGTGTGCAAATCTACAAGGTAGCTTTTACTTTTGGATCTTCGATTTACTGCAATGTGTAAAGCAAAGTAAGGCGAGCTCGACGCAGCGATTTCTTAACAACAGCGTTTCCATCTGACCAAAGTTCATTTTCGTCCAGCGCGAGTCACTGAACAATGGACCATGATATTGAATAACTCATCCACACGTCATTGGACGACTAGTTTTGTGTCCCCGATGTCTCATGGATTTTGTCCAACCGTTTTACTTCCATGGATTTGCGTCCACGATATCTCAGTAAATACGCTTCCTACAGCTATGCCAGAGTCGTGACTGGGTGCTTATTCTGGCACTATCCTAGAACTATCATGGTCGATTAGTCTCCTCCAGGGGGACTGGTGGTGGGAATTGTTGCGACTCGAGATGGCGAGCGGTTGGGATGGGTGGTAGCCGGAGAGACGAGGACCGTCTATCTCGTCATCAGGCAATTGAGCACGTAAACAGACTTCATCTGTAGAATTGGGCGAAATTCATACTTTGGTCGAAAATTTCTCATGGTCGACATCAAGCAAAAATGTCGGCGAATTCGACCCAAAAAGTGTTTGGTTGACCACAAATTTTGGTCGAAATATGTCAACAAAATCAACTTGGGTTGAGATAACAGTACAATTTTGAGCTTTTTTACTTAATTACGCTTATCACTCCTCCCAGGGTATATAGCCCGTCGACGAGAGACCTCCAGCGGCTCCTGTACTGTGCTTCTCCTTCGATTTTACTCCAAGTGGTTCCCAGTCGCTTGATGTCTGCTTGGAGGTCTCGACGCCAGGTGTTTCTCGGCCTGCCTCTTTTCCTCTGTCCCTGAGGGTTCCATGACAATGCCTGCATAGTGATACTGGAGACTGGCTTTCTCAGACTTTGACCAATCCATCCCCATCTTCTTCGCCCAATTTCATTCTCTGCTGTTATCTGCTGTGTTCTCTCTCAGAATCTGATGTTGTTGATCTTCTCTGGCCAGTGGATTTTCAAGATTCTTCTAAGACAATTTGTTTATGAAGGTTTGTACTCTATTGACTGTGGTTTTTGTCAACCTCCAAGTCTCTACTCCATATAGGAGAACTGCTTTTACGTTTGAGGTTAAAATCCGGACTTTGGTGTGTTGTGACAGCTCTCTGGAACTCCACACTTTTTTCAACTGGAGAAAAAAGGCTGCTCTTGCTTTACCGATTCGTGCTCTGACATCTGCATCAGTGCGGCCCTTTTTGTCGATGATGCTTCCGAGATAGGCGAAGGACTCCACCTCCTCCAACAAGCAAGACTGGTTCTTCCCTGGTTGCGCTCAGCCTCATTGTCTTCGTTTTCTGCTTGTGGATGGTGAGGCCCACTTGGGACGAGATGTCAGCAAGCCTCGTGGTCTTGTCCTGCATTTGTTGACGAGTGTGGGACAGCAAAGCCAAGTCGTCTGCAAAATCGAGGTCGTCTGCAAAATCGAGGTCGTCAAGCTGTATTCCGCTTCTTCTCTGTTCTGTGGTCCTCTTCATGACCCAGTCTATGGCCAGAAGGAAGAGGAACGGAGACAGCAAACACCCCTGCCTGACGCCGGTTTTGACCTGGAGCTCCCTGGTGAACTGCCCTTCGTGGATCACGTGACATGTCATGCCAACGTAGCTGCTCTTGAGCAGGCAGACGAGCTGTGGGTTCACCGTAGTGTCGTAGGAGTTTCCACAAAGTCTCTTGGTCCACGCTGTCAAATGCTTTCTCGTAATCCACAAAGTTGACGTACAGCGGGGAGCTCCACTCCAGAGAATGTTCCACGATGATGCGGAGAGTGGCGATCTGGTCTGTACATGATCGGTTTTTCCTGAATCCTGCTTGCTGGTCTCTCATCTGGGGGTCGACGGTTATCTCCAGGCTGATCCTGTTGAAGACCTTTCCCGGTACTGACAGCAAGGTGATTCCTCTGTAGTTGGAACACTTACTGAGGTCGCCTTTCTTGGGAAGCTTGATTAGGTACCCCTCCTTCCAGTCAGCCGGCATCACCTCTTCCTCCCAGATCTTTTCAAACAATGGGTACAGCAGCTCTACTGTTGTCTCTAGGTCTGCTTTCAGAGCCTCCGCTGGAATGCCATCTGGCCCTGCTGCTTTGCCGTCCTTCAAAAATGCCACAGCCCTTCTGATCTCTTCCCGGCTGGGTCTGTCACAGCTGATGGGTAGGTCAGTCTCTGCTGGCTGGATGTCTGGGGGTGTCGGGTGGGGTGGGTCTGTTCAGAAACTCTTCAAAATACTCGGCCCATCTGTCGAGTTGGTCTGCTTTGTCCGCAATAGGCTTGCCTTCTTTGTCTTTTACTGGTCTTTCTGTATGGCCATACTTTCCCCACAATCTTTTGGTAATGTCGTAGAGCTGTTTCATGTTGCTGCTGCCTGCTGCCTTTTCTGCCTCTGCTGCCAGGCTGTCTGTGTAGGCCCTCTTGTCTGCCCTGATACTCTTCTTCGCCTCGCGGTTGGCTTCCGAGTATTCCTCCTGTGCCCTTGCTTTGGCTGCTTTCGTGCAACTGTTGTTGACAACTGCTTTCTTCTGCTTCCTCACTTCTATCTTCTTCAAGGTCTGTGCCAAAAGCCATTCCTTGTGATGGTGTTTCCTGAACCTCACAGTGTCTTTGCAGGTTGAGTTCAGCGCCTCTCTAACTGCCTTCCACTGCTGCTCTGTGGTCCGCCGTGATATGACCTTAGTCGCCTGCTCGGCGTTAAACCCCCAATAACTACTACTGCTCTTCATTTACTAGATCCTGTAGCGCTTGAAACCTGTTGGACAGCACCAGACTGAACTCTTCTCTCACGCCAGTCTCTCTCAGAGGCCTACATTATAACGTTGTCTTTTTGTTGTCTTTGTGCGGCTTTTCTTCAACTTGAGCTTTATTCTTAAGGTAAGCAGATGGTGGTCTGAGGCGACATCCGCTCCCCTCCTCTCTCGAACATTTTGAAGGGATCTAAATTTCTTGCTATTGCAGATATGGTCTATTTGATTCTCTGTCGTATGGTCGGGTAAGACCCAAGTTGCTTTGTGTATTCTTCTGTGTGGGAAGATGCTGCCTCCAATGACAGGTCTGTTTAGAGCACAAAAGTCTACGAACGTCTCCCCGTTCTCATTCAACTCCCCTAGTCCATGTCTCCCCATCACCTCTTCGTATCCGGTGTTGTCCTCCCCTATTTTGGCATTAAAATCGCCCATGACGATGGTGATGTCTCGCTCCGCACATTATTTTGTCCACAGCACTCTGGAGCCGGTCGTAGAACTCTTGTTTCTCTTCCTCGTCACTGTCATTAGTGAGCGCATAACACTGGATGTCGTGTAGCTTAATCTTTTTCCTGGTTCTAAAGGCTGCTGTGATAATTCTTGGCCCAAGAGGTTCCCAGCCCATCAGCGCTCTCTGTGCCACTGGTGACAGCGTGAATGCTACACCTTCTGTATGGGGGGCATTCTCCTCTTCATGTCCGGAATACAGAATCATCTCTTCACTTAACAGCCTTTTCTTCCCAGACTGGTCCATCTGGCTTCACTGATACCTAGCAGGGCAAGGTTGTACTTTTGCATTTCCGCTGCTATCTGGACGACCTTCGTACTCTGGTACATGGTCTTGACATTCCATGTACCCATGATTGTGTCCCTGGATAGAGAAAGGCAGCTCGGTCTTGTGGCTACGAAGACTTCCGGCTTTCACCACACGACGTCATAAATCTTCTGGTAGAAGAATCTTCCTCCTCCAGGAAAGGAATTGCTTTTTGTCTATTCGTCGGCGTTTCTGTAGCTATTTCCTTATTTGCAGGGTGGGGAAGTTACCCCCACGCCCAACCCTCTTACTAGGAGGACCAGGGGTTTTCTGTCGGGTTCTTCTTCCCTTAGACCATGTTGGTTCACGGCACCTTATTTCATTCGGTGCACCCCTCTCGCGAGGAACCACCTATCCACCACCCAACTACGAGTCTGATGAGAGTTCATTGTTCACCGGAGTGTTTCACACGGTCATTCGGTGAATCCTCCCTGCACCCCCCCCTCCCCCACCGCTTCCACCCACACCCCCACCCTCCGCCCTACACACACACACACACACACACACACACACACACACACACACACACACACACACACACACATACACACACACCACCACCACCACCATGTGCTCACTATATCTCCCCCACCTTCCTGCCCATTTAAAAAAGACAAAGTAGGCGGAGAAAGGGAGAGACAACGAGAGAGAGAGAGAGAGAGAGAGAGAGAGAGAGAGAGAGAGAGAGAGAGAGAGAGAGAGAGAGAGAGAGAGAGAGAGAGAGAGAGAGAGAGAGAGAGAGAGAGAGAGAGAGATGTTTATTGCTCGGGCCGACGGCCCATTTCAATGGGGGAACAGTGGGATGGGGAGGGAAAAAATCGAAAATATTCGACGCGAAATGAAAACACCGAAATGAGGTCTCATCCAACAAGGTAAATGTCCATGTTAGGAATCGGTTATTCTATTAACTAAAAGTCAACAACAATGCGACAGTCGTCATCAGTCTTGCTAGTCTTCAAATCAAGCACGGAGTCAAAATGTCAACCCAGGAGGCGACGAACCATGGAATGTATATTCTCCAACTCGATCAGCGCCTTCTCAAAACACTCTTGGTAAGTACCATTAGGATCTATGGCAGTCCAGCGGCTAATGTTCTATTGCACCTTTTGTTCACTCATCAGCTTTTTTCTTTGATGGATGAACCAGTGATAAACAGAACCTTTCTCACAGTCCAAGACCACTGTTATGTCATCACTTCTACATAACAAGTGCTCTTGCTGATTCCCTTTGTACAAAATGCATTTCTGAAATCCTGTGTTTCTCTGGTTATCGCGTAAACGTCTTTGTAAAGTTCTGTTCATGATTGATGCGACGTAATCTCTCTCTTCAAGAGTGTATGGATCAGAGGTTACACTCGTATCACTCGGGTCGGCTTCAGCACTGTCGACACAGTCCATTGCGCACACGCCAGTCAGCTGAGTTGTCACGCTGGTTCCAATGCGGCACTCTGTAGGTGCATCGTCTCTGGTCTCTGTCCTGTCTGTAGGTGTATGGACATCATGGGAAACACGTGCAACATCGACGCCTGTGGCTTGGAGAGTTGTTGTACACGGCGTGTCGAGAGTGCGTAGCTGTTTATATTCGCTGTTTGTAGCTTGTGTGGGCGGGGTGGGCATAAACATAGGCAATACTGGAGATAGATTGTCACTTGCCTTGTTCGAACGTTCCTGTCTCTTGGCCTCTGCTCTCATCTAGTCCCGGCGAATGTAGGATGGCGGCTTCATGCGGTAGTTTGCGGTAATGGCAGGGCCCCGTGTGCCTACCGGTCAACCTCAGAATGACAACTGTAAAGTCGCCTCTACCGTCAATTATAAAGGATGACAGCGTGTTGTCGCATAGCAGGGCGTTCAGGGCAGCTTCCAAAGCTGAAGGCAGACCTTCAACTGGCATTGTGTTGAGATATACTGGCCAAAAGCAGTACTTTTTGCAGGAGGTCTCAAATGGCAGCCCCGCCTGTTCCTTGCACGATCACGTGACCCGACAAGAGAGAGAGAGAGAGAGAGAGAGAGAGAGAGAGAGAGAGAGAGAGAAAGGAGTGGGGGGGAGAGGCAGACTACGACAGAAGTGCTTGTGGTGTACTGTTTTCATGGCTACAAAAAAAATGTTTGTCAGTTGTTCTCTGATATACCGGTCTTTCATAGGCGACGCCATGGTCATACAGTAGACAAAGTACTCCTCTGAGAGTCGCTCCTAATACACATCTATAATTTATTGGTGACTGCTCGCCCTGACCAGTTTTTAATCTGCTACTAATAGAACACTACTGCTACACTTAACCTGTCGTGGTAGACCCATCCCCTGCACTTGTGACTAAAACTTGTAAATGATGTAAACTGTAACGTCTGAGTGCACAGCGACACAATAATGGAAGGCGTGGGACATTAGCGGCTCAGCTAGCCAGCCCATGGATACGTGTTGGAAACGACCAAAAATGTGGAGTTGCCTTTGGAAAGACAGACACCATTGGCAACTGGAGACTGAACCTCGGACTACGCCCAAGTGCAAAAGGTATAGCTCCTCATGAGCCCCCGCAATTGCGGGGGCTCATGAGGATCTATGCCTCTTGCTGAAACCACTTTGCGTCCCTGATCCTTTGACGTCTGGAGATTTTTAACGTTGAGTTTACACAGATTTCAAAAATACAAACTCTGCGTCTACTGGCAATGAAAGGGATTAAGGCCTTCGGTCGAAATTCTCAGATTTGGGAGTTGTCGTTTGAAGAAGAGTGCAGGAGACGCATCGATAGTTTGAGTGCCAGGATAGCTAGGCGCCAAGATAATTATTCTCTGAAACCACAGGGCCCGGTACAGTACGGTATATTTCAAGGGTGGTGCCAGCGTAGTTGACTTGTCCTTTGAACACTGCATTAAAGTTCTACCATGATAGTCCAAGGGTGGTGCCAAGATAGCTCGGTGCCTAGGGAGTTGACCTCCGAACAGTGCCCCACAGTTCAGGAGACTGATTAACCATGAGAGTTCAAAGGTGGTGCCAAAATAGTTTGGCGCCTCTTCAACTATCATGGCTCATCAATGACAATGTATTGTGTCTACTGGCAATGAAGAGATATAATGGGCTCAGGTATTCTGACATCACCATTGAACTATCAGAGGCAATTTATATCTTGTTGAGTGAGGCAGTGTCAGAACTGAGTTCGCGTAAGTGTGAGCCAGTCTTTTCAGAGTTTTGACATGGGTGTGAAGTGGGGGTAGTCGTTTAGGGGACACAGCTATTGTACTCTTTGTATTCAAATGTCTCTGTTCGGCTATGTTCACATATCTTTTCACGGCTCGTTAACGAACTGTCTGAAAAAAAGGAGAGTAGTGGGGAATGAAGGCTGGGGCCTGTGTAGAATAGGCAATAAAAGAGAAGGACGGTGCTGGTATGAAAATACTGTGCCTAACCCCTACACTGCAGGAAAATGCTAACATTACACAACTGCAAGAGTGGAAGAACCCCATGAACCCTCGCGCACGTCGGCCGACGTCGGTCCGATGGCCTTTTGCGCATTGGGAAGTGTGTTCATTGGATCCTGGATTATTCGGCGTTGAATTGTCCCGGCCCTGCTTAGGCATGCATATGATCGTCTTGCTATTTTCTTGCGTATTTTTCTGTGGGCTGGCGATTGGGTGCCTAATAGGAGGGCGGCAAGGGATCTAACCGTTTGTATGTCCAGCGCTGAGTAATTCCCCTTAGTATGTGTACCTGCTTTCAAAGACTTAACTTTTGCTTCCGTTGGCCGAGAAGGGGTTGCCTGTATGAGGGAATGTCATGTGCACAATGTTGCGTCCCATAAAAATGAACATGACAGGCATAAGAGCAATTACAGATGATAAGTACACCATTCAATGTCTGGGTTCTATGGCATTCCTTGACGATGGCAATTTGTATAAAGTCGTACGCTTAATCAAAAAGACCTCCCTCAGTTTAAGGACACCGTAGATCTTGATCCTAAAGAGGTACAGATTCACATGAGCCCCGTGCAATTGCAGGGTCTCATGTGAATCTATGCCTCTTGCAAACGGAACGGACTTGATGACTGAACAACCGACTGTCGTTTGCAGATATAAAACATAAAGCAACTCCCTCAATTTGAGGCACAACTGAAACAAGTGTCTGCCAGCAAGAGGTATAGATTCGCATGAGTCCCTTCGACTGCGGGGGCTCATGTGAATCTATGTCTCTTGCTGAAAAAGAGACTGTGCGGTCGACTTCAAATCTGAGTGTAATCGCTGTTGTCCTCATAATGCAGTTTTTGTTGTGAGGAATGTGACATATGGTGGCTAGATAGACATACAGATTAAAATGTCTGCAATTAAAATAATTGCCAGTAACACGAAAAATCTAATCGTACTGTACAAAGACGAGACGCTGGAAAGGAAAGACTTTTGTGAAGTATAATAACACATTTTTGATGGTGCATTGAACGAGCCACAGAACCTTCAAACTTTGGTAAATACTGTGCACTTGTAGTTTGAACGCTTGAAAAAAATTGTTTTCGTTATTCAGCAGTGTTTTCTTCTGTGGATTTTTTTTTTTTTCATTTTACGTCGTGCTAACATGCGGTCACTGTTTTGTGTGTGATTGTGTGTGTGTGTGTGTGTGTGTGTGTGTGTGTGTGTGTGTGTGTGTACGTGCGTGCGTGAGTGCGTGCGTGCGTGTGCGTGTATGCGTGCGTGCGTACGAGATTTAGTTCGCGTGTGTCTCTGTGTGTGTGTGTGTGTGTGTGTGTGTGTGTGTGTGTGTGTGTGTGTGTGTGTGTGTGTGTGCGTGTGTGTGTGTGTGTGTGTACCTGCGTGCGTGCGTGCGTGTGATAGTAAGTTCGCGCGCATGCGCGTGCGCGTGTGTGTGTATGTGTCTGTATGAGTGCGAGAGTGCCTGTACGTGTGTGCGCGAGTGCGTGCATGTGTGTGTGTGCGCGCGCGAGTGCGTGAGTGAGTGAGTGTGTGTGTGTGTGTGTGCGTGTGTGCGTGCGTGTGTGAGTGCCTATGTGTGCGTGCGTGCGCGAGTGCGTACGTGCGTGAATGCGCGATGTGCGTAATCTAAAAATACAGCTGTCAGCACAATTTTCGCCCCACATCCACAAGCCTTTCTGTCTATAATTTCTTCCCCTATATCCACTTCAGCCGATGCCCAAGGGGTCACGAAAAATCTTTTTCTGATAGATATACTTCTTCTCTGATCTTCGTCCCATAAAAAGAACGTCTCATACATCTAGTCCTAAGCAAAACGTCACCCAGTAGCCAGAGGCATAGATCCTCATGAGACCCCGCATTCATGCGGGGGTTCATGAGGATCTATATCTCTTGCTGGATCCATTTACATCTGGGTTTTTTTTCCAGATGGCACATTGCATGCATTGATGTGTCAGTTGATGCCGACTTGGCACGCTGTTCTGCTTGCTGTATTTGATTAGAATTCAAGCCTCAAACCCCGATCACTTCCTACTTTAAAAAAAAATAGACGTAAATTGTCTAATTCTTACTAGCAAGAGGCATAGATTCTCACGAGTCCCTGCTGTCGCAGGGGACCATGAAAATTGATGCCTCTTGTAAATAGCGTGACTGGCCAAGGGACTGATTAACTATAGACGTTAGCTTGTCTGATCTGGGCGCATACATCGTCCGAGGTCCATTCGTCTTGTATCAGCCAACCACCAACTCACTCCTCTATCATGCAAAAGGCATAGATAGTCATAAGCCCAGACAGCCTGCAAAACCCCTCCGAAGACCTAAGCCTCTCGCTTTAAATGGTCTGAACTGCTTGAATCCGTGTTACACAATGTAAGGAGGTTATCACCATTTCAACATTCGTTTGGCCTGTGCCAGTCTCTTTGAATCTCTAGTTCTGCATTACAAGCTTAGAACCAGCCCTACGCAAAATATGTCCATAAACCCTGTAGGCTTTTAGAGCACACTGAGATTTTTAGCCTTTGGATAAAAACAACACTCAGTCGACTTCGCCTAAAACGAACTCAGAACAAAAGTCGGATGTAACGATTTTCCTTACGTCCTGAGCACAATTTTCTTATATATTTGAATTACTTTGCTTATAACAAACTTCAAGCATGTATACATTTATCAACAAACACAAACGATTTCCTGGCATCTTGCTGTACTCGACTAGCTGTATGGCCAAAGCTTTCCTGCAATCATCTTCTTCTGCCTTTATCAAAGGGAGGAGGCTGTCGGTGATTGAAGCCATTTTGTCTGGCAGTCTGACGGTGACCGCAGGCAAACAGTCCGAGTCAATATCATTGTGATCTAGCGTCGTCTGGGACATGAAAGTTACTGCAGTCAGAGAATTGCTTGATCTCTTTTGTACCTTTCGCATCCACGGCCAGCTGCAATGTGATGCGAAAAAGAAAAGAAAAAAAAAAAACCGCCAACACCTTAGAGGTAGACCGTCGGCTTAATTTTGCCAGAATCAAACTGCCAGTAAACTATACTCGCCACTTGTACGTAGTGTTTACGCCAACTTTAACCCCTTCGCTGTTGAGAGAATATTAACTCATTCAGCCCCCACACACCACAGCAAGACATGGATTGAGCATGATAGTTCAAGGATGGTGCCAGAATAGCTTGGCGCCCATAGGCGCCAAGCTATTCTGGCACCATCCTTGAACTATTATGCTCGATCTGTCTCTAGAATTGTAATACAGTCTTTCAGAGGGCAACTTCAAACTCTGGAGATTTCGGTCCTGGGGCAGAATGTGTTAACAACGCCAAAATGCAAGAGACATATATCCTCATGTATGAACAAGGGGGTTAAACACTGTGTACAAAACGTGTATGACGGATCGACTATAATACATCTCTTTAGGCGCGGACTTAATCAGCCACTACCTTTGTCATAACACGGCCAGACGATCTCTGTGACTACAAAAGTGAAGCGAAACAGTACTGGACACTCGAAGAGGCTTTAAAAGGAAAACACACGCACGCTGTTGAGAAGAACACAATGGAGAAAGAACCACGCTTATAAAGGACAGTTACAGCTGTCTTTTCTAGGCGTATTTCTTTCTCCGTTGGGTTCTTCTCTGCATTTGACGCGTTTGGCAGTCATCTTTTTTTTTCTTTTTGGTCTGGATCACACACACTGTTGTAATCAATATTTTTTTTTTTTTTTTTTTTTTTTTTTACAGATTTTTTTTTTTAAATCGAAGTTCTAAGCTGTAACTTATTATTAACATTAGGAGTCCTGCGGCACTGACGATATGGATTGACCATGGTCGTTCAAGGGTGGTGCCAGAATAGGGGCTCGTGAGCATCTCTACCTCTTGAAGATTTTAGTTTATGTCTAGCCTAAGGATGGCGGGCAAACCTGTTAGGCACAGAGAGCTCTTGTTATTTGATAGAGATGTTAATGAATCTGGCTTTGATTTGTTTTGTTGTTGTTGTTAAGAGCAAGAGGCACAGATTCTGCACCTCAAGGGTCGGTTGTATTAAGTAAGTTTCGTGCTGCGCCAGCCACTAAGCAAGGTGCTCCGCTATAGACAGCTGCGTGAGTGAGCTTAGTCCTGCGTCAGTCACTAAGCAAGGTGCTCCGCTGTAAGTTGCGTGAGTGAGCTTAGTCCTGCACCAGCCACTAAGAAAGGTGCTCCGATATAGACAGGTTGGTTAGTTCGGGTTTAACGTCCACACCACCGAGGTGATCATGGACGGCCCTGACGGGCGGGTTATGGGGGACTGGGAAATCTATTGCATATGGAGTGCGACCTGAACCTGATCAACTCAGGCGCACTCCAACTGTGCCACTTGATTACCAGGACCTTTCAACGGACATGCTATGGAACAAATCCGTTTTTTCCCTGGATTGTGAGTCCAGCTACGGACCGGACGGATTCGAACCACGACGGCGATTCCTTCGCTATCCTGCTCCGACGTTTAACCGCCTGAGCTATTTCGGACTCTATATAGATATATAGACAGTTGCGTGAGTGAGCTTTATCCTGAGTCAGACCTAAGCAAGGTTTTCCGCTATAGACGGTTGAATGAGTGAGCTTAGTCCTGCGCCATCCACTAAGCAAGGCCATCCAATATAGACAGTTGCATGAGTGAGATTAGTCCTGCGCCAGCCACAAAGCAAGGTGCTCTGATATAGACAGTTGCATGGGTGACAAACACTAAGCGAAGGTGCTCCTAAGGCGCAGGACTAAGCACACTCATGCAACTGGCCCCTGGGGTACATGCCCATCTATTCCTTTTTGTTATATGAAAGAGGTGCCTTAAGATTCTGATTTATTAACCCCTTAACTGCAAGGGAAAGGCGAACGCTACCCAGCTGCAAGAGGCATAAACCCTCATGAGCCCCCGCGTTCGCGGGGGCTCATGAGGGTTTATGTCTCTTGTTAGTCTTGTATTCTGTCTATTTTTGGTTCCATTCAGAACTTTTTTTTTTTTTTACGCGAATGTCGGTCAGTGTGCAGTTGTTTCAAACGCGTAATTGTTATCACTCGCACTGAAGGGGTTCATTTATGTTTTACAGGCATGCACTCTGCCAGGGTTCATCAACGTCTATGCCCATGTCAGATGGCAGCTGCTAACTCGGGGACAGGGTGGGCCAGTCGGCCAGACACACGTAACACTTTTATTTGATAGAGATGTCTGTGTTTCTGCAACGGTGGTATTTGGACAGAGATTAGGTGTTTTCCGCATTGTCCAATCTCCCCCCTCTTGTAGTCGGTGCGGCGCTAAAACTGTCATTCCTTGTAAAGTGAATTTCGGATATAACGAAACGTCAGGGGACCCAAGTGTGTCTGTTGCCGGGTTATAGCCCACGTTTCGTATAAGCAAAGTAATTTACAGTAACCATACACCCACCCAAAAATGTAATTCTACCTTGCCATAAGTAAAATCGACAGTCACATCAGGCTCCCCGATTATCTAAAAGTTTTAAAGGTTCTAAATGTTCTCACTAAATGTTCTCACACTAATGCGAACGTAAAAGGAACACTCCACTGAAAGCTTTTATACACATACAGTTCATGTACTGATGCTCATTGCTATACCTTGTAAATTTCAGTATCAGTTGAATTTGGTTTTACATCTCTAAGATGGTGCAAGAGAGACTCACATTTATAATCAGCAAAGTCTGTGGCAAACATTTTCAAGTCAGTTGCAGTGTGTCTGGATACCTGAGGGAAAGGACTGCCTCTTTAAATTTTTCCAGTACATTGATTGGGGAAGAGAAAATAAACTGACGTGCAGCACCCAATATACAGGACTGCGGCAATTCCTCTCTTCGTGAATATACAACACATCGTTATTGGATAGATATTCAGATTCGGTATTTTTCCGTAGTAGTCTATATAACGATGTTATTTCGCCTGAGATTTAGTGTAATTCTACATAATACAAATCCGCCTGCAAGCTAAATCAAGTGTGTGCTGGTCTGTGTTTTTGGACCTTACGGCTGCAAACCGTAAGGTCCAAAATCCCAGACCAGCACACGTTTCAGAATTCCCTCTAGAGACCCCTGAGATTTCCTCCAGACTAACCTTTCACGACATTTTGGTAGACCTACTCACTTTGAACGGAAATTGATTGTGTGGTGGAAAAAAAAAAAAACAACCTCAGACGCATAGAACACAGCGACGGCGAGCGGATGGTTAAGGAAACCCTGGAGCTACCCACCGCGTGCTGGTCTGTGATTTTGAACCTTACGGCTTGACAGCCGTGAGGTCCAAAATCACAGACCGGCGTTAGTCGTAGGTTTTCAAAGTCCCAGACCGGCTGACAAATCTTTTTTGGGGTGAAGATGGATTCCGCAACTGAGTTTCCCAGACTTCTGAGAAAATAGTGATATAGGGAAACTTTGGTTGAGGACGGTATCAACTTTGTTTGGAGCGGAGATTGGTTCAGTAAGACTCTCAGACGCTAAACAAACTTGGACAGTGAGTGGAAGGACTGGGAAGGCTAGGGTAGGATCAGTGTAATGGGATACATTATTGAATATTCATTTTTCGTGATGTTAGGATGTAAATGCAAAAGACGGAACAGCGTTAGACTAACGCGAAATCCAGTGACATAAAATGATGGACGGAGAATACGCTGAATGTGTCCCCAAGCTAAGGTGGAAATGTCCCAGCCAGCCTCCTGTCTGCTGAATATGTATACATTGGAATGTGTTGCTTGTCTGCAGTTCTGTTCCTGACGGTCCAAAATAATGTACTAGCGCACAGTAGAGAATACAAATTAATAATATTCTGTCTAGGACCGGTCCATAATCACACCTACAGACCAGGCTTCAGTTGCACGAGCGAGTTTAGATCCCTGCGCAAGCCACTAAGCAAAGTGCACCGCTTTAGCGCAGCACCTTGCTTAGTGGCTGGCGCAGGATTCAATTTCACTCATGCAGCTGACCCCACCACCAAACACAGCGTACAGCGTATCGCGGCCAAAATGTCCTTTTTTTCTCTCCCAGAATCATCCTCCAGCGGGACATCCTTCTAGCGGCCTGTTTCGAGTCAAATTCCTGTAATAACCTTTTTCCCCACTGGGGCCCCACCCAGTACAGCAACATACTCTTCAATATAATGAAGGAGGCTGCTATAATGGAAAAAAGATGGAAGCGAAAGAACCGTGACTGTACAGAGTGGATACGGATGGTTAATGGTTTTAATATACGAGAGCGAACAATTCATTGCTAGCCAGACATTACCAGTTTCTAACCATTTCTGACCTGCAAAACCGGATTAACCATTTGGCTGTCCGTAGCGGTTTTTGCCTCGATGAATCCTGCGAGAATCATCGCGACGAAGACCACTACCGACAGTCAAGCCAAGCCATGTAACCCTTTGGCTGTCGGTAGCGGTTTTTGTCGCGATGATTCCTGCAGGAATCATCGCGACAAAAAACCGCTACCGACTGTAAAAGGGTTAAAATTCACCGCAAAACCATGGGAGTGTGTGTTTCATTCCGCATCAATGAACGCGTGCAGGTCTAGTCTGTGTGTTTCGACTGTACGGCCTACAGCCACACACTACTGACATCCCCAAATGTCTTCCTGTAGCAAACGTTTCAACCAGACCTGCCTATTTCGAATACTTTGTCTGAAAACACACAGTTCTATAAACGCAGAGCGCGGTCTAATTGCTACGGTCAAGGGAAGAGTGATCGTGTGTGACTTGGTACAACATCGGCGGTGCCAAATAATAACCATTCTGAGCACGCCCCGAGGGAACTGAAAACACCATTGACCGCTGGTTCTGCTTGTCCAGCCAGTCTCTCAGCTAATTGCCGGTCTGCGGACGTGAGAGATCCATCCAACATCGGCACGATGTCGAAAGGAGCTCTGGTGGAAGACTCCTGGCGGGATGGGGTGGAGCGCGTATGAGCCTTTCCGAGCGCAGTTGTTAACATCTTGACCGAACTGAACTGAACTCGCCATCTGCATCTGCAAGGGCTCATGAGAATATGCCTCTGGCCACGCGCGTATCTGCCTTTAACTCATTCGAGACGTGCCGCCTTCGGATATGCGGCTTATGCCGCGTATCCGGAGGCGGCACGTCTCGAATAAGTTCATTGTTGTTGGTCTTGTCTGTCGTTTGCAAGAGGCATAGATTCTCATGCGCTCCTGCAGATGCAGGGGGTCATGATAATGTTAGCGTCTTGTTTAAGAGAATCTATGCCTCTTAATTGCTGTTAGTGATGGGTCCTTTAACCCTTTGCGCCTCGGTAGCGGTTTTTATCGCGATGATTTTTAAGTTCCATCTATTTATAGAAGGGACTTTTTAGGACGGGTCGCGGTGGGGCGAATTTAATAGCATGTCCATGATGTCAAAGGCGGGCAGGCCTAAACCTCTCACAATCGAAATAACAAAATAAAAATTGCATGTCTAGTTAAGCTAACCTCGCTGCTGAATGAGTACATTTGGCGCGAAGCGCCGTATGTGCAAATGTATGTATGTATGTATGTATGTATGTATGTATGTATGCATGTATGTATGTATGTATGTATGTGTGTGTGCGTATGTATGTAAACAAGAGAATCTTCGATATTTCTGTACAAACAAGCTTGAAACTTGGCGAAATACTTTCTAAAAGGGGTGGCTAAGAGAGTCTCCGAGCATATTGTAACTGAATGTCTCATTTAAGACATAAACAACCGTTTATAGGAAGTCGGTTGACCCAGATTAGAGTCCGTAATTTTTGTAATACTTGAAATTTTGGATTTAGCTAGTTTGGATAAGGACATTGGATGCGTTTGTTAGCCAGCTTTGTATCCTTTCAACTTTATTAGTAAAAATTAATTCTTTTCCGAAAAGAATTAAAACAGTAAAAAAAAAAAAAAAAAAAAAAAAAAAAAAAAAAAAAAAAAAAAAAAAAACTTGCCTTCTACAGAAAGTCAGACAGTGGCGGTGACGTAAAAGAAGCAACTTCCTCACCACGCAGACATTGACATAATACTCTAAATATGACGTAATTCTCTCTCTCTCTCTCTCTCTCTCTCTCTCTCTCTCTCCTCTCTCTCTCTCTCTCTCTCTCTCAGAGACATGCGCGCATCTTCAATGCAAGAGGCATAGATCCTCATACGCCCGGAGAGCGCATGAGGATCTATGTCTCTTGGAGATGTTTGGAGCGCGCGGGCATGCACGCACTAACAGGCACACACACACACACACACACACACACACACACACACACACACACACACACACACAAACACACACACAATCACACACACACACACACACACACACACACACACACACACACACACACACACACACACACACACACACACACACACACACACACACACACACACACATCGTCGCGCTTTCAGAAGCGCATTCAGGTGACCCGATATAGCTAGTTTGGATACAGACATTGGATGAGTTCGTTAGCCTGCTTTGTATCCTTTCAACTTCTTCAGTAAAAATTAATTCTTTTCAGAAAAAAACAACAACAGTATTTTAAAAAATTGACATCTGGAGAAAGCCAGACAGTGGCGGTGACGTAAAAGAAGCAACTCCGTCACCACGTAGACATACTCTAAATATGAAGTAACTCTCTCTCTCTCTCTCTCTCTCTCTCTCTCTCTCTCTCTCTCTCTCTCTCTCTCTCTCTCTCTCTCTCTCTCTCTCTCTCTCTCTATCTCTCTCTCTCTCTCATATGCGTGCATCTCCAAGAGGCATAGATCCTCATGTCTTCGGATAGCGCATGAACATCTATGCCTCTCGAGGATGTTTGGAGCGCGCGTATGCAATCACGCACACGCACACGCATACACACATATCGATGCGCTTTCAGAAGAGCATGCAGGTGTACTTAGTATAGCATGTAGCTATGTAAGGTCAACCTGATTTCACACAAATCAGACTGAAATTGTACCGTGAAATTCTAGTTTTGTCACCAATTTCCCCAAGTCTTGAAGCGAAAGCGAAACTCATATCACGTTAAATATAAAATTACGTAAAAACAAAACTGTCATGACAAATGGCGTTTGACAAACCAATGACACGTATGCACTGCGCGAGCCCCTTATAGAGTTCACTATGATGCATTGGCACATCTGCGAGGCTTTTTCAAAAGTAGATATTTCAATATCAGAACCAAGTCAAAGACAAAGGGTAGAGAGACCCTTGACAGCGAAGACAGCGCTCATATAGAAGGTTCGACCCATCTTGTTTTTCAGGAGTCATCGCGACAAAAACCGCTACCGACTCGCACTCCAAGAGAGTCACAGATTCTCATGAGCCCCTGCACCTGCAACAACTCGTGGGATTTTATGCCTCTTGCCGTGATAAAATGCCGTGCCTTAGCCCCTTCATTGCTGAGAAAAAGTGAACACTGCAAGAGGCATAGATCCTCGTGAGCCCCCGCACTTGCGGGGGCTCATGGGGATCTCTGCCTCTTGCTGACATCCATGTTCCTTGAACTGAAGGTCTTCGTCATTGAATTAACTTAATTTTCACAAACACAGCCTGCGACCAATGGCAAATTAGAGGTTAATATTCGATACACTGACCCTCAGAGGGAGGAAGACGTAAAGGTTTACCCGCTAGTTGTTCTTGTCCAAACTAGTTTGTAGCCAGCGGTCACTTCCTTTCTGGACTCATTCTGCGGCCATGCGCGGGGACATTCACTGCCATTCGCCAACCCCGCCCCTCCTCCCCCCCTGCCCCCCCCCCCCCTGGGGCACCTTTCACACTATCAGTAACAGGCAACCTTACTACTTTTTTTTTATGAAAAGGGGTCATTGCACGTCCCTTGTCCATACGTCATGGTTTGAAATTACACCGCGCAGTTCACATAGACCTCGCCACAATCGATTGTATTGTAAGCGATTTCTACCTACAACGTGGGATTGAGGTAGTAAAAGGCGACGTGCAGCGAAGGATAACCCTTTCGCATCTAGTGATCACGAATGCTCAATGACGGACATTTGCGAGAAGAGCACACATGAAATGGGACCACAGGTGGGCAGAAAAATCCAGGAACAACAAGAGACTTAAATCCTCATGAGCCCTAGCGACTGCGCGGGCTCATGAGGATGTATGCCTCTTGCAGATGGTTGGCGTTTGCCTTGTCCCAGTAGTTAAGGAGTTAATGTGATTTCTGGTACAACATTGAGCAGATTTTGTGTAACATTGAACAAAATAAGCCTAACATCAATTTCCACCTCATGCTAAAAAAAAAAAAAAAAAAAAAAAAAAAAAAAAAATTACTACAATCTGCTTGTGCCAACAACAATGTATCTCGCAGACTGAAAGGTTTTTGGTGTTACTGCCGTGTGTATGCTTAATTTTCCTGTGCAGATGACTAGAATCACACATACTACGAACTTTGCCTTGATCTATTGATTAGTTTTACATTTGACGAGCGGACAATGGAAGCTTTCACTTACTCCGTGGCCAAGTAATTGGCGAACGAATCTACATGATTAACGCATTCAGCCCGACGGCCGTATTTCCCAAATTTTGGAGGCGTCGTCTAATGACTATGCACCAGTTGCAGGAAAAGTATCGACCATGATAATTCAAGGGCAGTGCCAGATCAGCTTGGCGCCGACAGGCGCCAAGCTCATCTGGCACTACCCTTGAATTATCATGGTCGACCCATCTCCTGCTGTAGTGCGTCAGGGCTGAATGGGTTAAAGAGGGTTGAACTTCAGGTCGCTATGGTCGGCGGACTGCTGCGGCTGATGAGATAACATAGCTTTGGATCACCCCCTCACAAGTCGTGCCAATTTGCAAGAGGCATAGATCCTCATGGGCCCCTGCATTGACAGGGGCTCACGAGGATCTATGCCTCTTGCTTCGCGCATTGTATCTCCATAATCAAGGAATTGAACTTTGGATCTCTACGTTTAGAGACTTGCTGTGTTGCTGATGAGTTAACATAGCATTGTATCGTAACAGTCCCTTTGTCTCCTCAGGCGAAAGGAGGATAGATTCTCACGAGCCCCTGCAGTCGTGAGTCACATTAATTCTTTGGTTCCTGCAGGAATCATCGCAACAATAGGCGCTACCGACAGCCAAATGAGTTTTGTTCTGTTAGCGTTAAGTTTATGTGTACCCTTCTTCTTGTCAGTATCTTAACTCTTTCAGCCGCGACACACCACAGCAAGACGTGGATCTAGCGTGACAGTTCAAGGGTGGTGCCAGAATAGTTTGGCGCCCAGAGGCGCCAAGCAATTCTGGCACCACCCTTGAACTCTTACGCTCGATCTGTCTCCAGAAGTGTAATGCAGTCTTCAGAGGGAAACTTCAACATTTGGGGATTCCGGGCCTGGGGCAGAATGTGTTAATGTCAGGAAACGGTCACTTTTACTTTAAATTTAACCCTGGCTTGACTGCTACAGTTGACACAAATCAGCGAAAAGGACGTTTAACCAAAGACAGTGTATTGCCTTTTGTTTAACTCATTCAGCCCGTCGGCCGTATTTCCCAAATTTTGGAGGCGTCATCTAATGACTATGCGCCAGTTACAGGTGTTGGTCGACCCATCTCCTGCTATAGTGCGTCAGGGCTGAATGGGTTAACTGCGCATTGACTGCTATAAGTTAACGATACCACCTGTCCACACAAAAAGACGCGAAACTATGCATCGTTTCCACCGAATGATTATTCATTTTGTAAAAAATCTAGTTTTCAGTAGCAAGGCTTCACGAGAATCTATGTTTTTTGCTTATATATATATATATATATATATATATATATATATATATATATATATATATATATATATATATATATATATATATATATATATATATATATATATATATATATATATATAAAAGCGCCATTTAGACTCTTTTGCATTTATACCTCTTGTTTTTATTAATCGGCCACATTATTTTACTAAATTATAAATGTTTTCTATTTGAAACCATTTGATTGGGAAAAAAAAACGGAGACTGCGATGGCTATTGGCCGTCTTTGACAAACCTAATTCAGTTTTGGGAACTGAATGTTGAGTCAGTCATCGCTTCTCTCTCTCTCTCTCTCTCTCTCTCTCTCTCTCTCTCTCTCTCTCTCTCTCTCTCTCTCTCTCTCTCTCTCTCTCTCTCTCTCTCTCTCTCTCTCTCTCTCTCTCTCTCTCTCTCTCTCTCTCTCTCTCTCCAGGGTGAGGGCACCGAGAAGACCATTGGATAATCAGCACGCACTTGTTGGGCGCTTATGGTGTGTCAGTGTGTGCGGCGGCGTGAGCAGTGTTTGTGTAAGTAGTTTAGCAAGGACAAAAACGTTAAACGTTTAGGGCTTAACGTCTTTTGTCCACCACGAAGGTGATTTCAAAGACTGGCCACCGAAATAGGGTCTGAACAAATTTTGACCCAAGCTGGATTCGAACCCGGGACCAACACTCCACCACCGAGCCACCTTGCTCCCCTTAGCAAGGACAAGATGATAGAAAGTGGAAAATAAAGATTCATTGTCATTCTCTCTCTCTCTCTCTCTCTCTCTCTCTCTCTCTCTCTCTCTCTCTCTCTCATCTCTCTCTCTCTCTCTCTCTCTCTCTCTCTCTCTCTCTCTCTCTCTCTCTCTCTCTCTATCTATCTATCTCTCTCTCTATTCGAAAGAAGGTATAGTGAGGCACGGTGTTCCCCAAGGATCTATCCTAGGGCCTCTTTTATTTTCTTTATTCATCAATGACCTGCCTCTTTCCATCTCAAATCCTACGGTAAAATGCGAACTCTTTGCTGACGATTCCACGCTGCATACATCAGACGAGCGTCTCATGACGCTAAATTGTATCCTCCAGCAAAGTCTTGATGAAGTGTTAGATTGGTGTACGCATAATCGCATGCTCCTCAGTACTTCTAAAACCAAAAGCATGTTGATACTCTCTCTGCTGCGCCACCGAGGATACACTGTCCAGTCTACTTTTTCACACCTCCACTGGGAATGTGTATTTATTATATGCATTTGGAACTAAATTCTTGAAGTGCACTGTGTGCATTATGTGCAATAGACAAATAGACATGGATTTCTATTTTTGTGTTACATAATACTGAACGATCGTTGTGAGCACTTGAAAAGCTATTTTTGTTCCACGACGATCTTTAACCTAACCTAACCTTGAGTGCATCACTGCACCAAGTGTTTCCGGATTCCTGGAATACTAGTTGTGCGTGTTTTTATTAGTGCTTGCTTGCTTGGAAAAACTCACGTTCCTTCAGGAACAGTACTTTCGAGTTGGTCGGTGATCCTCACGATACCGTTTTTCCGCGGCATTTGTCTCTGTCCAACATCGGATTACTGAAACGGGTCTGTTGGGTTTCCTGACTTGACTTTTTGTGAGTTCAGTGATTCTTCTGACTTAGCTCTGCTTTTTCCAGGTGAGCGTGTAATCTTTATCTAAAAACAAATTTGTCCACAGACTGAAAGTTACTTTTGGCATTGAAAACATTGATTCAATGATTGTGTACATTTGTGTCACGCGTTCTTTGAACTAGAGCGGCTGACGCGTCATATGGAACTAGAGTACCAAGTGCGTCACTTGGAACATGAGCGCTGACGTCGATCAATTACCTCCCGCTCGCAAGTGTCTTTCCCTAATAAAAGCTCTATCCCTATCACGCACTGGTATCATGCTGGCACTGTGGTGCCCTTTCTGCAGTGCACTAACAGCTCCTTGCCAATAAATCCAGTGTATGACTGTCTAGTGTGTTCGTGTTAGCAAGATGGCGGACTAGATAACTCCAGTGAAGGACACTAAACTAAAGCCATGCCCCGCACACGAGATCTATCAAAGCCAAATACTCCATTGACTTGGAAAAAGTTAAGAAAACAAAAGACTGGCATCAGATCACTTTTGATACAAACGGTCTTCACTTGCCGGTGTGGAGGCATGCTTTACGAGAACGATACCAGTTCGCATACAAACCCCCTGAGCTTTCCTCTACATGGGCTGACCACCAAAAGGACCACACAAAGACGCTCTCATATACTCCCTCCCTCACCCATCCCCTGGCCACTGACCTTCCTCCTAAACTTTTTAAATCAGTGCTTAATCTCTCGCTTGATGGAAATAAACTATTAAAAATCTCCATCTACTATACCACGGGCACAATTCTAGTCCAGGGGAAGGCGTGTGTGGACTCAGTGGTGGCAAGAGGAATTCGGCAAACTGAGGTCAGTCGTGAACCTCCTCCTCCCCAGCTATAGCATGTCTGGTAAACCTCCTGATCAACGGGCCCTGCCACCATGCGCCACTATGTGCTCACAGCTCCCTAAAGCTGACGATACTGACACGGTCGGTGTAGGTCTCGAGCAGATAGCAGGAAGTGCTAATATCGACCAGGACCACGACAGCGCCAATGATATGGCTGCCAGTGCAGTTTCACACAGCGCGACTGGCAGTGCCGATGTTGCTTCAGCCGGCATTGACCGCAGTGGCTGTACCTGTGACGCCACTCCTTCGGTGGCCAGTGACCAGTGTGACAGCCCGGGCGGTTGCCCCCCTCTCGCGGACACCAATTCTGCCTTGCAACCACTTCCATGCTCCAAGCTGACACGGCCAAGAAGCTGACGGAACTCGGCCGTGTTGATGGTCTCGGTGCTGCGATCGGCTCTCAACACGACACAGCCATGTGTGCAGTGTATGACTTACAGAAAGAGGTGCGTGAGCTGGTACGGATTGAGATTCGTGACATCAAGGCCGAGTTCCACCAGCAGCTTGAACAACTTTGTTGTCGTGTCAAGTCACTGGAGGCTGAAAACAAGAAACTCAAGTCTCAGCTTGGTGACCACAACAAAATGTTTACTTCACTGCGCATCACTTCCCAGCCCTCCAAGAAGCAGATGACAGATGCACAGGTGGACGGCACTCTCTTGTCAACCAAGCCTGGCCCATCCCTGACCTCCTCTCAGCCCCGACAGGCCGTTCCCACTGACCAATCTCCGCCTGCCATCAACCTAGCCAAGACTCCCTCCGTTGGTATGGCTTCCCCGTTATCCATTCAAAGCTCAGGTCTCACTCCCTCCACTCCCTCGCCGAGCCAGCCCGCACACAACACTGGCCGTGCCTCATACCGTGACGTTGTAGTCGCCGCCGCGCTTGTGTCCAATCGCTTTGCTGCCCTCTCTGTTGACGACTGCACAAACGACCAGGTCAAAAATATAGGCATGGAATCGCTCAGCAACACGTGCCGCCCCAAGCGCGATCAACATCAGGATCACCCTATCCCCGCTGATGTCTTGAACAAAGAGAGGATTTTGCCTGGGGTCCCTGCTGTGCTAATAGGTGATTCAATCTTGCGAGAGGTGGGTAGCAAGATCAGTTGTATCACCGACTGTACCTATGCAGAAGATATGCGTGCCGGGCATGTCCATTGCTGAATTGATGGCGTGGCTCGACTCGCAGCCTCCTGCACCGCACATTGTATTAGCCGTGCTGCATGTCGGGATCAACACATGCAAACGCCGTCAAGTGATCAGTGTGGACACCTGGGCCGCCCTCCTCAAACTGGTGAAAATTAAGTTTCCATGCGCCTCCGTCAAAATGTCGTCTGTTTTGCCTGCCGCTTTTGGTCGCCACCCCGCCAACAGCGCCATCATTCCATCCAACAGGAACCTGATGGCGCGTGTGATCAGGCGATGGCTCTGTACATTGACAACGTGCCAGTGTTTCTGTCTCGTGGTGGGGCCCCACGTAAGTTGCTCTACAGACAGAATGATAATTTCCATCCAAGCACTGAAGGGGCCTCGCGACTTGCCTTCAACCTTAGGTCCACAGCTCGTGCGTCCCTGCCGTCTATGCGGTCTAGCTCTGCCCACCTGCCTGTGCTGCGGCCAACTATGTGTGACGACTGTCTGCAATACGGACCCCCCATGCCGCCTCTAGGAGGCTTGCACCGTAACGGTCACCTACCCATAGATTTCAACTGTAAAGTACCCATCCTCCCCACCCCACATTATCCACCCCAGCCACTGACCAATCAGCGTGTTTCCAACCCAGTGGCCCCTTCCCCCAAATTTTCCTGTGATCCTGCCACTTGGAGTGTTGCTTTCCCTGTGCCACCTGTTGCCCCTAGCCATGGCCGGTATGGCTAAATCCCCTGTCCAGAGTATCATGGGCGGCACTATGAGACCCTCGTCTGAGTGAATTTCAGTGTGAACCCACACTGTTTGCATCCCTCGATTTTCACCAGTGGTTCGACCGGCACAATCAATGTCGTCTATCGTTCGTCCCTTGACTAAGTGAAGTGACATTCTGAACCCACGCTCGTTGTCTCCCTTGATTCGTTCTGGCGGAGCGACGGAGACAACTTGCGCGGCGTACCATGATGTCTCAATGTCGTATTTATAAGTCCACATGGGTTGTCTCCCTCGTTTCTCTACTGTGAATCGACGGAGTCAACCAGTGTGGCGCACACCTTCCCTCTCATACGGAAAGACAGTCACGCAGTGTAGCACAAACCTTACCTCTCATTAATTATGAAATATGAATCTGACAATCTGGCAAACTGTTTAGTGTCCGACATTGAATATACAGTTTTTTTAATCAAATAGCACTTTGGATTTAATTCGTGACATGAATTTTTCTTCTGTGAATGGAGACGATTATTATCTTCCTGCATTTTCCTTTCTTTCAAAAAGGATGAAATATACTCTTCTTGATATAGCGAAGGAGCCAGTGTGTGTATCGTATATTATACGGTCTCCGACCAGTGACTCATTTATTTCGCTTTTCAGAACGTAACAAAAACATTATTTCCCCTACGTGGGATGTGACGCTAACGAGCCAGTTTAGATATTTATATATATCGCAGATACGGTATACGTTCAGTGACTCATTCGCCTACAGCACGTAACGACCTATTATTTCCCCTGCGTGGGGCGTGACGTTGTCTGCAGTGAAAGCGATAGACTGAGCTGAGTTTTCAGCACTGTAGTTTCTCCTGGGTTTTGTTTAACTTGGTTAGAGTTCAAAAGTTTTCATTTGTTCTTAATTGACTTTTGTAAACATCCCCCCCCCCCCCACACGTGTTGCTTCATCATGCCTGCCTGTAGCCCACATTGTTCGCTGAATAAGCATGATTTACGGATAGGGCACCTTAACGTTTATCATTTATACAACAAAGTGCCCGACGCCACTGTTTTACTTTCACAACCCCAACCCTTTCATATATTTGGATTTACTGAGTCTAGACTCAGGGAACATATTAGTAACGCTTCGATCTCCATTTGTAACTATACTGTATTCCGTAGAGATGCATCATCCCCCGGTCATACCGGTATAGCTGTGTACATTCATAACTCTATCCGCCAGTACGTTACCCGCCGCATGGATTTAGAGTCTTGTCACGTTGAAAGTTTATTTCTTGAATTGAAATGTGACAAATCTTCCCCCACACTAATTGGATTTATTTATCGCACCCCTTCAGCCACATTCTCATGGTATGATGATTTTGTCACCATGATGGATAAGGTGCAACAACGTCACAACAAAGATATACACCTTCTAGGCGATTTTAATATTGACCTGCTGAAGACTGGTAAGGCGGCGTGGAATTGCACCACCTCATTATTTGGCCTGCAGCAGATGGTTCGGTCTCCCACTAGAGTTTCTTTGTCATCCGCCACATTGATTGACCACATCTACACTACAAATGCACCTGCTGTCACACACGTCCACGTGCCGAATGTTGCCATTAGTGATCACTTTCCTACTTGTTTTAATTGTTTTAATCTTTCAGTTAAACGTGATAGACCCCAGCACAAACACCACACTACCATCACATACAGGTCTTACACAAAGTTCAACAAAGATGACTTTCTTCATGACCTCTCACTCACGCCCTTTCACCTTATTTATAACACTTATGATCCCAATGAAGCCCTCTCGCTTTGGTAGTCCTCGATAAACATGCCCCACTCAGGACTAAACGCAACACCCTACCCTTCCACCTTGGTTGTCAAAGGACATCATTCACGCAATGAAAATAAGAGATGACTTAACTCATTCTACCCCAGACACACCACAGAAAGATAAGGATCGACCATGATAGTTCAAGGGTGATGCCAGAATAGCTTGGCTCCTATGGGCGCCAAGCTAATCTGGCATCACCCTTGAATTATTATGGTCGATCTGTGTCCTGCACTAGAGTGCAGTCTTCAGAGGACAACGGCAACATTTGGGGATTTCGGTGTTGGGGTAGAATGAGTTAAAGCGGCAGAAAAAGTTTGCGGATTTTAAGAAACAACGTAATTTTGTAAAATCCTTAGTTAGAAAAGCACAGAAAACGCTTGCGGAAAAAGTTATCGCAGAGGGTAAAGATACCCGAAGTGTCTGGAATGCAATCAATTTGTTTACAAAGAAGAGGAGTTCCATCAATGCTGCTACCTCTCCAGGCATAACTCCAGACGACTTCAATTCCCACTTTTTAAATATTGCTGAGTCCCTTGTACAGTCTTTTTCCAGTGGCATTGATAGTTACAGTTGTTCTGATAAACTGCGCACACACTGTGAGTCTGCAACTGGTGCGTCATTCTCCATACCTCTTATGACAGTGTTTGAAGTAGGTAAATATATTTCTACTCTAACAAGTAAATCGTGTGGCCTGGATGGAAAAAACAACAAGGTACTGAAATTGTCCCTTCCATATACAGCTGACACCTTGACATTTATATTCAACCTTTCTATCAAGCAGGGTATTTTTCCAGATGCCATGAAAGATGCTAAAGTTGTCCCCATTCCCAAATGTACAGATCCCAAAAGTCCAAACGATTTCCGTCCTATTTCAGTGTTATCACTATTATCGAAGCCACTAGAAAGACACGTTCATAAGCACCTACTCCAATTCTTGGAGAATCACCGCCTCCTCGTATCTCTTCAGTCCGGTTTTAGATCTAAACACTCATGTCATACTGCCCTCGTTCACATTGTTGACTCTTGGCTCTCATCAATAAACAATTCCAAATTAAATGGTGCAGTTTTTCTGGACCTAACCAAAGCATTTGATTTAGTCGATCACAACATTCTTTTAAAGAAACTTTCAGTATATGAGCTTGATTCGAACTCTATAGCTTTTTTCTCCTCCTACCTCAGTAACCGCCGACAGAAGGTGTACTCAAACGGACGGTATTCGAAAGAAGGTATAGTCAGGCATGGAGTCCCCCAAGGATCTATCCTAGGGTCTCTTTTATTTTCTTTATTCATCAATGACCTACCTCTTTCCATCTCAAATCCTGAGGTTAAATGCGAACTCTTTGCTGACGATTTAACGCTGCATACATCTGACAAACGTGAAACGACGTTAAACTGTATCCTCCAGCAAAGTCTCGATGAAGTATCAGATTGGTGTACGCAAAATTGCATGCTAATCAGTACTTCTAAAACCAAAAGCATGTTGATAACAACCCGCCAAAAGCGTCAGCTACATCCTGCCCCTCTGAAACTGTCACTTGGCAATAAACCTATCCAACAAGTATCCAGGCACCGCCTACTGGGAGTTGTAATTGACGACCAGCTGAATTGGTCGCCGCATATCGACAGTTTGTGCAAAACCTTGTCCAGGAATGTATTTCTGCTATCTAAACTTAGACATATTCTTAGTACAAAGTGCTGTACATTGTTCTTTCACGCACACATTAAAAGCCACTGTGACTATGCATCCTCTTTGTGGGACGAATGCAGTGAACTTCATTTTAAAAAACTAAACTCGCTGTATCGTCGTTCAATTAAGTTAATTATTCCTAACCCTACTTCCATGGACGAGAAAATAAAATCCCTTGGCCTGCTTACACTGAAGGAACAACTCAAAGTTAACAAATGCGTCCTCATGCACAAAATATTTCATTATCAAGCCCCGGAATATCTGCGCATGATATTTAACTTCAGCCCTCGGCATCAACTACATACGAGGAATCACTTACCCCGCCCACGGATAGATCTCTACAAGTCAAGCCTTCTATTTTCTGGTAGTTCTGTCTGGAACTCATTGCCATTAAACATTAAATCATTTTCCGATAAAACCCATTTTAAACGTGCATTGCACACTCACTTCCAATCAGCGTGACTTCACAGTTTGTCATATAAGAATAATACTGCTGATAACACGTAAACGTCAAATATTTTTCTCTTTCTCCTTACATTTGCTAACTGATCATCTATTGTCTTGTCGGTGTCTCTATACGCTATTGATGCTGCTGATTCGATGACACTGTCTTAGATGAGTATAATATTAATGCTGTGCACGCGTTTCGTTCTCTTGCTTTCTTGCATCGGAGGCAGTTACAAATTCTCCACTGTCATTTTTTTTCCTCCTTTCGATGATTCCCCTAGTGTGTTTTTTTCCCCCCGTAGTTTTGCTTCCTCATCTTATTATTATTATTATTATTATTATTATTATTATTATTATTATTATTATTATTATTATTATTATTATTATTATTTGCATGCTGTGTTTCTTTTCCTGTTGTGTTCTCTTTTGTTTACAGGACAGCTTGTAAAACAGGCATTGAGTTGCCTAATGTATCCTGAATAAAAAAAAGATTCATCATCTCTCTCTCTCTCTCTCTCTCTCTCTCTCTCTCTCTCTCTCTCTCTCTCTCTCTCTCTCTCTCTCTCTCTCTCTCTCTCTCTGTTTCTATTTTTTAAAAAAAAGATAAACGTGAAGGCCCGCGCGTATTTGTATCAACCAGCAGTCTCTCTCTCTATTAGCCTGAGCTTCTTCGAACGCTCATCAGACACCTCTCTCTCTCTCTCTCTCTCTCTCTCTCTCTCTCTCTCTCTCTCTCTCTCTCTCTCTCTCTTTGTGTACGTGCGTGCGTGCGCGGTGCCCGCGCGCGCGTGCGTGTGTGTGTGTATGTGTATGTGTGTGTGTGTGTGTGTGTGTGTGTGTGTGTGTGAGTGTGCTTGCATGCGTGCGTGCGTGTGTGTGTGTGTGTGTGTGTGTGTGTGTGTGTGTGTGCGTGCTTGTGAGCGTGTGTGTGTTTGTGTGTGTGCGTGCGTGTGAGCGTGTGTGCGTGTGTGTGAGCGCGGCGAGCAGAGTTATTTATGTGTCTCTTTGCAGTCAGATACTATGCCTCCGGTGCAGTCCAGACAAGTATTTCGCAAGAAGTATTGTTTTACAGTCGGTTCATCCGGTCCAAGCTATTTTCCTCCTGTAAACTGTGTCTGGAAACAATTCTAAGCTGCACACGCATATATATCTGCCGTCATTTGTCACAAGTCAGTTATTTCCTGGCAATAGGGACGACTGGAAGCAAGTCAAACTTCAATTACATTTGCACAAAACCACAATCCCATTTCCATATCGTTAGCAAACAATCACAATCAATTACAATTCAGCGGACACAGGCGAGCCGTCTTCCGTGGAAATTCTCGTTGACAATCACGCTTTTAACCTTTCCACTGCCCAGAAAATGTTAAAACAAACAATGCACCTGTAAGAGACATAGATCATCATTAGCCCCCGCAGTTGCGGGGGCTCATGGGGATCTATGCCTCTTGCGGACACCAATGTGTATCGATGCGCTTAGGACGGCTTGCTCTCTACGCGTTGAATTAACAAGAATTGCATCTTCACTGTTGGAGCGCGACTTAACACCCAAAAGCAAAAGGCATAGATCCTCGTGGTCCTCCGCAGAGTCGAGGATTATGACAATTCTGTAACCTTTTCCTGGCATCATTCATATCAGTGTCACTCATCCCGGGGGAAGAATCCGCGACGTCTTTTCTGAACGCTGACAGTGTAGATGTAAAATCCTGATGACTGCCTTTGTTTGAGGACCAGCTGAAGCCGATTTTCAAATAAGCGGTCAGCAAGAGGCATAGAGTCTTATGAGGAAAGAGGCATAGATTCTCATGAGCGCCTGCAGCCGCAGGCGCTCATGAGAATCTATGCCTCTGGCAGACGTTGGGTGTGATGAAAGAACTTAAAGTATGGTGACCGATAATTGTCATAGTCGTTCATCATGGTCAGTGCTTCGCTGTCGGCGACACTATGCAGGGACAGTTGGGAGGCGCTGGTGATGAGGACTGTCTGGGGTATCCCGGTGAGTAAAAGGTCCTCGGGTACAGGTCGGTCGTTGCTGACACGTGAGCGGACCAACTAATGCAGCCAACATCGGCCCGAGGGTCTGATGCGTCCTGGGGTTATATACGAGTGGTGGGCGGAGTGGTCGCTGACTGGGATCTGAATAGTATAATGCGATTGAAGACTCGGTCGGTTCAATGAATAAAGCCACGTAAAACTAATTCGAAATGACAAATGTGCGGAAACTGTTCGTTCAAAGGCACTCATAAATAATTCATGGAACAAAACGGTATTTATTCCTGAAAAGAAATGCAGTAAACTTCGGTTATAACTGCCAGGGGACCCGACAATTTGCTGTAAGCGAAGTAAATTAGATAAGGAAGTGACCTAAAAAAAAAAAAAAAACCGTTCTTATATCCGATTTTTTAAATATCTGACTTTGTTTATAACGAAGTAGAGTGTACTTTACCTCATTCAAAACGTTCTGCGTCCGGACACGAGGCATATAAGCAGCGTACGAGCATGCAACTCGCCAAGAACACTTCAAGAGAATTCAAGAGCAGTTAAAATATAAGATAAACCTGGAAACGACCATAAGCAAGGTGATGCAGAACAGAAAGAAAAATGTACCAAATAAGAGAGAGAGAGAGAGAGAGAGAGAGAGAGAGAGAGAGAGAGAGAGAGAGAGAGAGAGAGAGAGAGAGAGAGAGAGAGAGAGAGATTCATTAGCTCGGAGTGGTCGCCATCAATCAAACGGTAGATATTATATTAAACATCAAACGCTAGATAAAGTACCGAAATTGGTAGCATCCTCTGACCTTTGACCTCACCCGTCTAGACTTCACCACTTACCCGTTCGATTAGCGCAGTAAATCGCTTGACATTAACCTGCCGAGAAAATCTGAACAGCAGTCAACTGCAAGAGGTATAGATCCTCATGAGTCCCCGCAGTCGCGGGGGCTCATGAGAATCTATGCCTCAGTCTTGCTGACACCAATTTGAATCCATATTCCTGAAGCGTATATGTTTTTTTGGGGTCTTGATTTAACGAAGATTGCAGAAACACAGTCTGCGTCAGATGGCACAGAACGGGCTCTCTCTCTCTCTCTCTCTCTCTCTCTCTCTCTCTCTCTCTCTCTCTCTCTCTCTCTCTCTCTCTCTCTCTCTCTCTCACACAGACGCGACCATCGGAGTGTGTTGCCCAACCATCCGTGGGGCGTAGCGGTCAAGTGGGGGCCACCAACGGTCAATTGATTATGATCCATCACGTCCAGAAATACAATAAATCAAGGGTATTTTCCGTCTGCAAGAGGCATAGATTTTCATGAGCCCCTGCAGTCGCAGGGGCTCATGAGAATCTATGCCTCTTGCTGCCAAAAAGTCGACTCCATTTACTGATATGCAACATCTCTGCTACTCGTGCGTAGGATGTCAGTGAGGTTCTAGCTTACGAATGCGCGGTGCAATAACTCAACATCCATAGTCCATGCTAACAGTGAACCCTATCAGCTGCAATTTCCATACACCACAACGACGCCAAACATAGTCCTAGTGAACTCGTTGCTTTAACAGGATGCATATACGCGTCAAGAGACCCGAAATCAGATTTAATTTCCTGTACTGCCGTGATGTGGCCTTAGCAGTCTGCTCGACGTTACACAATAACACATAGTGCAAACATGTTTTGAGCAGCATATTTATTGCAACAACAACAAAAAAAAAAAACCCGCCTTGAAAGACATGAGCTCTCTCACTATAGACCATCATTTAGGTGGCTACAACCACCTTGCTGATGTCTCATAAGGGTGGTCGTACAAAATAGGTTCTAATGTAAATAAATAACTAAATTTTCTTGCGATGTGTGTCGGACTAGAATATAGCTTGGAGAGTATGGACTTGCGTTCGTCCTGGACCTCGAACATAAGAGAGACGCTAGTTACATAACTGAGCTTAGTCCTGCGTCAACAACTAGCAGGGTGTTCCGCAATAGCGGAACATCTCGCTTAGTGGCTGGCGCAGGACTAAGCTCACTCAGGCAACTGTCCCTTGTATTCCTCAGAATCTTAGTGCCAGCGTAGTATTCCTAATACACATATCAATGCGCCAGGCATCCCCAGGATACTAAGGTCATGCAGGCCTGTCAGCATTGTGAACATGAAAGTATGAAGTGATGGGACATGAATATAAATACTACTTTTCGAGATTCCATATTCCAGATTCGAAATAAACTCTATTTCCCGAAAGGGATCATTGCGTTGTCGTGTCATTAATACGCATATTATGTCTTAACTCATTCTCCCCGCGACACACCACAGCATGATATGCTCGACCATGATAGTTCAAGGGTGGTGGCAGAATAGTTTGGCGCCTATAGGCGCCAAGCTATGACTTAAAATATACTTACAAAACCACATATGTAAAGTACATATAGAGTATATATTAGTCTTTCATGTCACCTTCGAGGCGACCAAAGAATCCATCAGCAGTCCAAAACTCCAGCCACTAAATTATCGATACCTTTATGGTCATGACACCTAGAAGTTCTCGGGAGGTTCAGTGTAAGACTTCGTCCACCACTATAGTGACCACTGTGCCCACACTAGTGGAAAACACGATGAAAAAGCGATGAGTATTTATGGGAGGTGTCACCGCTGCATGAATGAGATTAACATGCAGTCTTTTTGACGACCCCTTCCAACTGCAAGAGCCATAGAGTTTAATGTGCCCGTGCAGCTGCTGTAGGGGTATTGAAAAAAACTGTGCCACTTGCTGGCGTGGATAAACTCCAATTGTACCCCTCCTCGGAAAAGGTGAGTGGTGGTGTCTTTATATTCGGTTTACTAGTCTTTGAATATTTCCATCTGCTAGAGACATAGATTCTCATGAGCCCGCAGCTGCAACGGGTTCACAAGAATGTATGCCTCTAAATCACCCTCGTGTATACCCTTCTACTTAGAAAAGATGGGGAGCGTACCAGCTGATTGTGTTTCTGAAATCATTGTTAATTCCACGCCAAAGAGACCCAGCCGTCCTAGGAACATGGAAAACGGTGTCAACAAGAGGCATAGATCCTCATGAGCCCCCGCATCCGCGGGGGCTCATGAGGATCTATGTCTCTTGCTGTTGGGTCGTGTTCATTTTTTTCTCCGCACGGAAGCGATTAGTGGTGGCGAATACAATAGGCTGTCCGTTTCAAAATCAAGACGGATGTTAGCGCCTGTCAAAGGCTTTCTGCAAATCCACACAAGCGAGCATGACTTATTTTCGCAAAGGAAAGAGGTGTAAAAGGCATTTGTGAACTGGACATGAGTTATTTTCCAGAAGGACAAAGTTGCAAACTGGCTTTGTGAAATCTCACGGAACTGTACAGGAGTTATACTAGATAGAGGAATGTGCCAAATTTCGTGTGAGAATCGGCAGTTGGCAATCCTGAATTTATATCCAGAGGTGAAGTTGGTGTGGCAGAGTTATTGTGATAATTTGAGGATGCAAGAGTTCATTATATGCTTGGCCAAAGATTTTGATTGGTACTGACCATAACGTTCGGCAGAAAAGACCTGTAGTCACACTTAGCCCCCCCCCCCCCACCACCCCCCACCTCCCCCCCCCACACATACCCCCTCCAACCCCCCTCCCCCACGCCCCTCCCCCCCTCCTCCTCCCCCTCAAATTCGACGCCGAATAGTCCAAGTTATTCAATTAGGAAGGATATGAATAGGGTCAGCAAGAGATAAAGAACGTTATGAGCCCCGGCTTCTGCGTGGACTCATGAGGTTCTTTGCCTCTTGCAGTTGCGTGCTGTTTGCAATTTTATGACATTGAAGGAGTTAAGATATGGCATAAACAGTGTGTTCTTGGTTAGTGGCGTAATGAACGTGCGTGTCCTTTTTCTGCTGAAACTGCCATTTGACGGAAACTACCAAACGCACTAACTGAGACGGAAGTAGAAGGAAGAAGGTTAACCCAATTTACTGCCACACAATGGCGAAGACCACCCAACTGCAAGAGGCAAAGAACCTCACGAGCCCCCGCTCACGCGGGGGCTCATGATGTTCTTTGCCTCTTGTTGGCCCCATGTGTATCCATGTTCCATATCCATGTTAAATTTGCGTCCACCGGGCGTCAGTCTGAAAAGTTCTTAATCTGTTTAAGTCCTACAAACATAAAAGTAAGCATAAAATCACTGATGTATTTTTCTCACCCTGACTAGCACATTTTATGAGGTAAGGAAAACATTTCTTTAGAAAGTCTTGACACGCAATGTCTACATGTAACTGACATCTTATTAGTTCCCTGTACCCACCACTCTCATCAGCATTCAAATGCAACTTTGAACGTGAACTGGGCATCCCAGTTCATTCAGTGAAACCTCGCGACAGTAAGATAGGAACCTCTCTGCCATGTGATGGTAAAAGACATCAAGTCCATTTTAGTGAAAAGCAAGATTTTCATTGTATTACAATGAAAATCTCGCTTTTTACAATAATAGGCATACTGTCTTTTGCCGTCACAGGGCATATTTCCGTTTAAAGCATCAACATACTCACTCCATACTCCATCTGCAAGCGGCACAGATGCTCATAATTCCTTGTAAGCACTAGGTCTGTATGACTCTTCATAGGAAAAAGGCAACTAATCTAGATAAGCGTTCACGAATGTCAGGAAGATAAGTCGTCGTCCTAAAAGAAAAAGAAAACCTCACGGTTTTATTCATTTTAAGAATGTAGCCCTAAATGGGGGCGACTATTTGCCAGCCAGAAACATTGATTCGCATGAGCCCCTGCGGCTGCAGGGGCTCATGGGAATCCATGTCTCTTGCAGACGGTAATATACAAAGAATCCACCACTCACTTTTTCCGCGGACGGCCATAAATGTCTCTCTCATTGACTCAGTGTCGTGGTTTTCGACTATAACTGAACGGAACCAGTGCAAGTCTCACCCCAGATCTACGAAAACTTCCATTTAGCTTCAATGAAACGTCAGATCATTGGAAACTTCACTTTGGACACCTCATAACACGCCACAGTATTAGCCAGGGAGTCCTTTAGGGGCAAGACTTTGATTAACATGTCAACAATTTCTGTGTAATCCCGTCCAGCAAATGAAATTGCCGTTTCGACTTCTCGATCTTCGAGACACGAAACGTTAGGAGACAGGTCTTCAGCAAACACAACAACATGCAAGAGGCATAGATCCTGATGAGGGCCCGCAAGGAGCGGAAGCTCATGAGGATCTACGCCCTTTCTGCCTGCTTTTACATCAAAAATTATTTACGTATGTTTTACTTCTGTCAATCAAGCGTATGGAACACTTTCGGCAGAGAGTGTTCATTTTCCGAAGGCAGAAAAGCTATAGTCACTGAGAAGCTGAAGAAAAGAAGCCTTTGCCGGCCTCTAAAGTTGTCAGCGACCTGTCACAAGCTTTGAACCCAAACTTGGTCTCATCTCCTCCAGAACCCGACACGCTGACATCTCGCCCGTTCACTGTGATTGGATCTGCCTGGCAAGAAGACCCTGAAAATCAACAAAGACCATTAGATTCTCCAGGCGCAAGCCCTAAAAACCAACAAAGACCATCTCAAGAAGTTTAAAGGATTCATTCGCTTTCAATTACCGCGCGAGTTTGTGTTGCTGATTGGAGTGTCCAAGCATGTCCTTCAACGTCATACGCGACGACCGATCCGAGGAAAATGGCGGGCGTAGCTTCGGCAGGAGAAATAACTCTGCGGCCACAGTTAACTGCCTTCTCCATCCGTCTGATCTAGGATAAAAATGGGTTCGATAACTTTCTGCCAGCAAGAGGTTTAGATTCTTATGAGCTCCTGCTCCGGCAGGGACTCATGAGAATCTATTCCTATTGCAGACGATACTTTGTTCGAAAATCGAGTGCATTTGCTGAAAGGACATCACTTTCGAGAGAATGTGGACAAGGGACGCAACTTTGATGCGTTTGGCGAAGGGAGATAACACAGGCGTGTTTGAGGTGGATACGGAGAAAACTCGTGATAGATTAATATAGGATCGAGTGCCCTTTCCGGATTTGTTTATCCATGGGTGGAAAACCCTAAGACTCAATTTGCCATTCAAATATTATTTTCTGCGCTACTCGATTATTCTTTCATAAAGCCGGAGAGAACACGTCGGACTGTGAGACAGTCAATTCCAAGGATTATTGAAGATGCAAAACTCATCTAGTAGAAGATTTTCTTTCACCGTGAAAACGCAACGCTGCTTAATTTTGGGCTTGACTGTTTTTCGTTTTGTTTACCTGATGGTCAATTATTATTATTATTATTATTATTATTATTATTATTATTATTATTATGATATTCCAGCTTAAAAAGAAGGGCGGGTGGTCGTGTAAGAAAAGCTCAGTACGCAAGAGGCTCTCGGCTCGAAGTCGGCCGAAGTGGGCCTGCGCACATCGTGCCCGATGGCCTTTACGTACTGGGAGAGAGATGCCGACGTGAGAAAAACGTGCACAGTATCTATTACATTGAACCCCAAGATATGGAAGCAGTCCTGTCAAAACTATGCTTCACTTTGGGATATAGATCGAAAATTAAAGTTCATGGGATGGGTATAATTAACTCATTCGCGTACAGCCGCATCCGGATGCGTGGCATAATCCGCTCATCTGGATGCGGCTTTCCGCGAATGAGTTAACTGGAGAAAAAAAAGTTTTCGTTCATTTCATGATGGAATACTCTTATTTACACTGACACCTATCAAACATGATTTATATCCATTGTGTCCCGAGGGGTTAGCGGCCCAGGAGGATTGCTTGAAACAATATCCTAAACCCTTTAGTTGACGGCAGCGTGTTTGGTCGAGGTGATTCCTGCCTGAATCCCATATACCAAACTGACACACTGCCGACAACCAAAGGGTTAACCTTTTTCAGTCCCGACACAATACAAAAAGAAACAGAACAACCATGATAGTGTATGGGTGCCTGGCACCTAGACCATGATACTTCAGAAAAATGACAGAAGACCTTCACACTTAGAAAATGATAGTTCAAGAACGTGGCTCCTAGACCATGATAGTTCAAGGGTGGTGCCAGAAGAATGTGGTTCATACGGCAAGGATAATTTAAGGGTGGTGCCAGAAGACCTTGACACATAGACCATAACAGTTCAATGGCGATGCCAGAAGAACTTGGCTTTCAGACCAAGAGCAGTGCCAGAAGACGTTGACACCTAAACAAGATAGTGCAAGGGCAGTGCCAGTAGATGTTGACAACTAGACCAAGGCAGTGTAAGAGAGATACCAAAAGAGCATGACGCCTAGACCTCAAAATCGCCATGCTCTTTTAGCACCGCTTGAACTATCGTTGCTATTTTGCACCCTGAACTAGTATCTTGTCTTCAATGGATTAGGGCACTATGGTCTTCTGGCATCACTCTTGAACTGTCACGGTATTGCGTGGGCTCATGAGGATTTATGCCTCTTGCCGTAGGGTGCTGTTTACTTTTTCTCGGCAGTGAAGGGGTTAGATCACCAAGTGGGATGAGCTTTGGCAAGGTGTCAGGCTGTATTTTGTAAAAGTGGATCTACAAAGCCAGACCTCGCAACCACTGTATTTTCTGATATGTGATATATGTTTTTTTTTTTTAATTTTCAAGCTGAGATACGCTTTCATACACAGCTTAAACAAACATTACTGATACAGCATAAAGTGTGTGTGTGTGTGTGTGTGTGTGTGTGTGTGTGTGTGTGTGTTTGTGTGTGTGCGTGTGTGTTTGTGTGTGTGTGCGTGAGTGTGTGTGTGTGTGTGTGTGTGTGTGTGTGTGTGTGTGTGTGTCAGTGTGTGTGTGTGTGCGCGTGCGCGCGCGTGTGTGTGTATGGTGTGTAGTGAGTACGCCGGTCAACGGGTATACGCGTGTTGAGATAATTGATTTAATGCAAGACGAAGCGATCAAGTGATATGCAACTGGGTTCGTCTGCTACAGCCACCATTTTGTGCAGCAGAGATGGCCTAGGTGCAGACTGTAGCGATCGTGAACGTGGACGGTTTTTACAAAAAAGGCGTCAAAGAACTAAATAAATATAATTACAACCGCTGCATTGTTGGAGAAATCGAAGGTCACCTTGAATTTAACGTCGGCGAAACTGAGGCGATCTCCGTGACTCCAACAGAACAAGTGATTTGGGGATAATACATACTGAGTACACAGTTAGCAAGGAATCAATCCTCAGACACTAAATCATTGCACCAGTCCAAAGCGATGTTAGCCGATAGACACTAACAGCATCGTGATTTGCATATAATTATAATAAGCTCAGTTTATTCCTATTTCCCCGTAGCTCAGTAGATATTGCACGCAGACTTAAATCACACGCAGGGTTTGACTGATGCCGTCACTGACGCGGGTTCAACCCCCACCCCTTCTCCCGCGGTGTTATTTGTTTATTTATTATTTATTTATTTTGTGTTTATTTTTACTTATTTCTTTATTCATTTTTTATTATGTTGCTCTTGCTGTTTGTTTGTTTTTTTGCTCGTGGTACAGGTCTTTAGAATGGCTGGCTATCTTATTTTTTTATACGTATTTCTTTTATTTCTTAAAAATAATCATCATGAATTCCCACCGGAAGAACGTTTGCGGTCCATTTCTGATTATCTTTTCCACTGGCACCTAGACATTATTTTAAGACAACAATTCAGTGTTCTCAACGTTTGCCATACTTTAAAAAAAAATTATAATGATGTTTTTTTGGCGAAATGAAGCGTTGGGGAAACCCCCTCTCCAATCTATTTATAATTCGATGCCCGCGTAGAGCGGTAGAAGGGTTAAACAACCATTTTTTTTATAAGCGTGTCGTGCTGCAGTTTTGAAAATGTTCTAAAGCATCTTTTATCTAGAACATTTTTAAAATGTTAAACCTGTTTTAATTTACAATCGTGTTGTACATCTAGGCGGCCCACGTCTATCCTGTATAGCCGGGTATCTCTTCGATTGTCGTCTTCTCTCTTCCGGCTCAACTTTCCTCTCCTTTCCTTAAACGGCCCGGACAGCAGATGTACGGGGGGCGGGGGGGGGGGGGGGAAGGGAGGGTCTGGGGGGGGGGGGGGAACTCACCGACTATTACACCTTCGGGGACGTTAGCTTTGTTACTCTGGCATATCATCACATCCCAGAATTGCGCATCCAGGCACACTTTCGCCGAGTTCTAACTTCGCTATGACTGGTGTTTACTGTGTCTACTGCACAAAATGGCCGACTGCAGACGACGCGTGTAACGACGCTGGCTGAGTGACGTCACTTGCATTTAATCAAATGGCGATCAACACTCGTACCAAACCGTTTCAAAAGCATTTCTTTCGCGAAACGCTTAACAGATAATGAAAAGGCACGCCAAAAACACAACTATTTTCCTGCGTTTTTAAATCCCTGTTATCAAAATCACAGGCATAGACAAAACATTATCAATATTCAAAATAACGTCAAACAAAAAAAAAATCCGCAATATAAAATGATTCCATCAAAATTCTGTCACCTCAAGAGCCAGGAATTTAACCCCCTTCCATCAAAATGTATTTATGAAATCTTTGTTCATTCAACGACCAAACGCCACAACCGTCCAAGAAACATGGATACAATTGGTCTCAGCAAGAGACATAGATCCTCATGAGCCCCCGCAATACCGTGACAGTTCAAGAGTAATGCCAGGAGACCATAGTGCCCTAATCATTTGTAAGACAACAACCTAGTTCAGGGTGCAAAACAGCAAAGATAGTTAACTTTAAGCGGTGCTAAATGAGCATGGCGCCTTTAGGTCTAGGCGTCATAAGGATCTATGTCTCTTGCAGTTGGATTTTGTTCACTTTTTGTCGGCAGTCAAGGGGAGAGCTGAATTGGCGCCGAAAGAAAATTCTGAGAGGTGCAGTCGCTTGGCGCTCGCCTCATGCTGTGATAAAGACTCTCACACACGCAACCGTCGACAGCTCAACTCGTAAATTTTTTCGTGACGTCTTTCTTTGTAATGAATCACAGAATAAAATGAGGTGGATCGTTTTCTTTGCAAAAGGCATAGATCCTCATAAGGCCCTTGCAATTGCAGGAGCTCATGAGGATCTATGCCTCTTGCTAGCGGAAACGTTTTGGTTTTTTATTCTTCTTGAAAGCTGAAGTCGTAAACTTTTATAGCTAGGACACTTTCCTGCTGCGACTGTGATTGTTACCTCCCTTGCTGGACATGATTGCGTCCCCCTGGTTGTCTGCCTTGACAATGCTAATCGAGTGTGCCGGTGGGGGGGGGGGGGGGGGGGGGGGGGGGAGGGGGGGGGGGGAGAGAGAGAGAGAAAAAAAAAACCGCGTTATCGGGGATATGCAGTCTTGCAATCGTGGTGGCGCTGTGGATTAATGTAGTGCAGTGGATTGGATCTGTACTCGATTTTGTATAGGCAACACCGGTCCTTCAGCTGAAACTTTGAATCTGAGATATATAACTTTATGACTAAACCCCTGCAGCTTCCACCGTCAAAAGATCAATGTTCTAAACACTAGAAACAAGCTCCGGAAGATTTGTCGACGATACTATTCAGTAGTGCCTGATCGGTTTGGCTCTTACAGGTAAGCTTAGTCAAAGTCAATCGAAGCCATCGTGTTCGATAATTTAGACCACAACAGAAGATTTTTAAAAAAGAGCTCACTGGATTTAACACAATAAAGAATATCGAAATTCACAATTGTGGCAATTGTCTTTTAGAAACGTCATAACTGTTCAGGAAATGATATGGACCAGCATAGTTTAAGGGTGGTGCCAGAATAGCTTGGCCCCTGCAGGCGTCAAGCTATTCTAACACTACCCTTGAACTCTTAAATAATGGTCGATACAAAACGTAGTGTAGTGTATCAGTGGTGAATGGATTAAAATGCTGATTGTAGCAAATGTCTGTCAAACTCAGGTCAGTGAAAAAAAAAACAAAAAAAAAAAAACTTATGGATAGGGCGCACAATTATTCTGGTACAACCCCTGAACTATCATGATTGATACACATATTGTAGTGGTTCAAGAGAGAATCGGTTAATTGGCTGATCAAAGGAATTAGTGTCCTCTAAACCTAGATCAGTGAAATATAAACATATGGCGTAGGCGTTAGACATTTCTTTCAACACCCTTGAACTGTCATGATGGATCCATATCTTACTCTGAATTAACTAAGAAGCCGATCGAAGAAAGTGTCTGCTAGACACATGCCAGGCAAAAATAAACTGGGAGATTAATCAATCTAGGAGATATGCATACTTACGAAACCATTCCCACTTTTCTTTGACTCCAAGTGATTGCTCAATTCATATCCATGCAGTGCAGTTTGCTATATAGACACCCCCTAAAACGTTATCCATTGAAGGGGTACAAATATACCTTAGTTAATTTTCAACACATTAACACTGACCAAAAGGCATATAGTCCCATGAACCCCCTTTCTGCTGCAAGGGCTGATGAGAATCTATGCCGCTTTCAGATGGAGGTCACTGAAACAAAAGGTATAAAGAGCAACGATCCACGCAAAAAAGTGACTCGTACCTGACAGCAAGAGACATAGATTCTCATGAGCCCCCGCAGCTGCAGACGTTCATGAGAAGCTATACCTCTAGAAGATGAAAGAGAATGTTATTAAATATTAACCCTTTCACTCACAGTGGACGCAAATTGTGCTATCATATAATAATAATAATAATATCACATAATCATTGTAAATTCAACGTCAAAGATTTCCAGCCGTCAACAAAACATAGATACAGAACAGTTTCAGCAAGAGGTATAGATTCTCATGAGCCCCCGCGACAGCGGGGGCTCATGAGGATCTATACCTCTTGCACTTGGGTGGCGTTCGCAATGTTCTCCGCAGTGAAGTGGCTAAGACACCGGAGAAGCGTTTTGAAATCGAGTCAAAACTGATTGCCGGCTACTCAAAGGCTTATTATGATAGTATCTGTTTGCTTTTAGGCACTGTGCAAACTGATAAAGTTTCGGCGGCAAGAGTTCTTCGATTGTCCGGATCCCTGCTGGAATGCAGCCGACCTCCCGCGATGTCACGTGTTTTCAATTCACGTCGAGACTCAGTTACCGTACGCACAAAGTCTGTAAGAGCCATAGATCTTCATGGGCCCCCGGCAGCAGTAACAGGGGGTGCCATGAGGATCGATGCCACTCAATTTGCGATCGCCATTCACGTGTTCGTTTCTCACGCAAAAAAAGGTTAATGATTGCACTGTCTGACAATGATGGGGTTAAGCCTTTCAATTCTTAACTCAGTCTTCAATGCGGATCAGACTGAACATGATCCATCTGAGAATGGCATAGATCCTCATGAGCCCCCGCAGTTGCGGGGGCTCATGACGATCGATGCCTCTTGCTGACGCCACTTTGTCCCTAGGAAGGATGGGGGTCTTTGGCGTTTGAAATCCTTGAAAAAGAAAAGATCAGAAATATATTTGCGACCGCTAGCAGTAAAAGGGTTAAGTACACTGGCAGACAACAAAGCAGTATGAACAAATTACAGAGAATGAATCGATTTTGATAGATCATTTGTACACATTGTTCTGTCTATTATTAAGGGTCTAAGCAAACACTATTCGCAAAGCACTAAAGTGAACACGACTTTTTTATGATCCAAAAAAAAATTATAACTAACATTGTTGTTATTCAGCTTTAGCTTGTTAGCAAGTCAGTAATAAATGACAGGTGTTCTCTCTCTCTCTCTCTCTCTCTCTCTCTCTCTCTCTCTCTCTCTCTCTCTCTCTCTCTCTCTCTCTCTCTCTCTCTCTCTCTCCTCTCTCTCTCTCTCTCTCTCTCTCTCTCTCTCTCTCTCTCTCTCTCTCTCTCTCTCTCTCTCTCTCTCTCTCTCTCTCTCTCTCTCTCTCTCTCTCTCTCTCTCTCTCTCTCTCTCTCAGACAGATTGTGTGAAAAATCAATTTGAAAATGTAATGTTTGGAATGCACATCAAATCCTAAAAGGATTGCCCGCACGTGTTTGACACCTTCCCGGTTACTTACAAACACATGTCAAAAGCTTTATAAGTTTATGGTAGAAAATCCCTAATTTGAAGGTTGTAGTTCCCTGAATACTGCATAACGACCACGATAGTCCAAAGATATTGCCAGAGTAGCTTAGATCATGATCGTCCGAGTGTGGTGCCAGAATATTTTGAACTATGATTGTTCTTCTGGGGTGCCAGAATAGCTTGGCGCCTCCAGGCGCCAAACTATTCTGGCACCACCTGAACCATGGTCGATATTTTTATGTAGCATGTATGAGGTCCAAATATGTTAACAACGTAGTCAGATTATCCCTTGATGCATCATTCTGGCGTCAATCACTGAATTTTCTGATGTAAACTAAAATTAAAATGAAGTAAAAAAATGTTGCCGCAAGCGTTTCATGTGAAAGGAAAACAGAAAATAGAGGTTGAAAACCCTTTAAGCATGAAACGTGTTTCATACTTAACCCATTCAGCCCTGACGCACTACAAAGGAGATGGATCGACCATGATAATTCAAGGGTAGTGCCAGATTAGATTGGCGCCTGTCGGCGCCGAGCTAATCTGGCACTACCCTTGAATTATCATGGTCGATCCATCTCCTGCAACAGGTGCATATAGTTAGATGACGCCTCCAAAATTTGGGAAAAACGTGCGTGGGGTTGAATGAGTTAACGGGTTTTTAACCTCTATTTTCTGTTTTCCTTACAATAACATTGTATTTATTTATCATTATTTATTTATTTATTTGTTTATCTATTTATCTATTTCATTCTTTCTTTTTATATGACCATCCTTTGCGTCGCAAGCGTATTGACAAAACCAGTATATCTAAACGTAACAAGCAAAAATGATAAATAATAGATATTCATGAGCTTCTGCAGCGTGCTCAGTACATTTGCAAGAGGCATAGATCCTATGAGAACCCGCACAGTGCGGGGGCTCATGAGGATCTATGCCTCTTGCTGATGAGTGTCATTTTTAGTCATAGTAATTTTTTTTCTTCTTCTAAAGTCAACCCAATAACTGTAGACATAAAGAGAAGCTTTAACTCATTCAGCCCGACGCACGTATTTCCCAAATTTTGGAGGCGTCATCTAACGACGATGCACCAAATTGCAGGAGATGGATCGACCATGATAATTCAAGGGCAGTGCCAGGTTAGCTTGGCGCCTAACCTGGCACTGCCCTTGAATTATCATGGTCGATCCATCTCCTGCTGTAGTGCGTCAGGGCTGAATGGGTTGATGCAATTTACTTGAAAACAGATACGACAGCTGTTGGTTAGTTCGGGTTTAACGTCCACAGCACCGAGGTGATCATGGACGGCCCTGACGGGCGGGTTATGGGGGACAGGGAAATCTATTGCCTATGGAGTACGACCTGAACACTGATCAACTCAGGCGCACTCCAACTGTGCATGTGCCACTTTGATTCACCAGGACCTTTCAATTGACGGACATGCTATTGAACAAATCCGTTTTTTCCCCCCTGGATTGTGAGTCCAGCTATCGGGGCCGGGACGGGATTCGAACCCACGACCCAGCGATTCCCTTCGCTCTCCTGCTCCGACGTTTAACCGCCTGAGCTATTTCGGACTCCACGACAGCTGTGATCAGGTGATTTGCTTTATTGCACTGCACGTGTGGCCCCCCGGCAAAAAAGAATGTTTGAAATGTGTCCCAGATACTAACGTTGCGTGCGCTATCGGTGATTGCTTACCTAGCTGGAGAACATGGAGTTCAGTGCCGAGAAAATCAGAACAGCAGCCAGCAGCAAGAGGTATTGATCCTCATGAGCCCCCGCAGTTGCGGGGGCTCATGAGGATCTACACCTCTTGCTGACACTACTTTGAATCGATGTTCCTGGGACAGCTAAGAACTCAACAAAGCTTGCAGAAACACAGACTGCGTCAGCTGCCACTGAACGGGTTAACACTTTCGAGACGTGTCGCGTCCGGATTCGCGGCCTTAGGCCGCGAATCCGGATGCGGCACGTCTCGAAAGAGTTAAAATCGTCTTAGTGAAAATCAATGCCGTTTTGACTTCTTATCATCCGCGGACTGTAAATATTCTTTGGCTTTTTGAGCGATGGCATGTACATATATACATGTGTCATGAAAACACCCATGTTGTTGTTCAGGCAAATGCGTCCCTGTTCGAGGCTATTAGTGAAATATAATTTACCGTCACGTGCTTTTTGTCTTACATAAGTTACAACAGGAGCAGATCGTTTCGCGTTGAAGTTTGGCTTGACGGGCACACAGGGCCCCAGAGCTCGACAACGATTCCCAAACTTGTTGTCCTCTGACGATTTCATGCAAGTGCCGCGGGTGCTTGTGTGTTCGTGTGTGTGTGTGTGTGTTCGTGTGTGTGTGTGAGTGTATATGTGTGTGTGTGTGCGTGCGTGTGTGTGTGTGAGTGTGTATGTGTGTGTGTGTGTGTGTGTGTGTGTGTATGCGTGTGTGTGAGTGTGTATGTGTGTGTGTGTGTCTGTTCGTGTGCGTGTGTGTGTGTGCGTGTGTGTGTGTGTGAGTGTGTATGTGTGTGTGTGTGTGTGTGTGTGTGTGTATGCGTGTGTGTGAGAGTGAATGTGTTTGTGTGTGTGTGTGTGCGTGTGTGTGTGTGTGCGTATGTGTGTGTGTGTGTGCGTGCATGCGTGCGTACTTGCGTTAGCTAGTTAGTTAGATAGTTAGTTAGTTAGTTGGGTTTGACGTCAAGGAGGCTACTAAGGCGGTCTCAGTTGCGTGCCTGTCTGTTGTCGGCGGAGGCTGGGAGGAGTGGGGGGAGGGGCGGGGGTGGGGGGGGGGGGGTGCGGGTAACCCTTAACTGCCAGTGGACGCATATTGTGCTTCTGAAATTTTCATTAATTCAACGGGAAAGATCACCAGCCGCCCAAGGAACAGGGACGTGAAATCGTGTCCGCAAACGTCATAGATTCCCATGATCCCCCGCAACTTCGGGGGGCTCATGTAGATCTATGTCTCTTGCAGTTGCGTTGTAATCTGCAGTCAATGGCTTAATTAGTACCCAAAGGGAGATCAAGGCCATTTTTTTTCATCACCTCACTACACGATCCGCCTAACTTTAAAACACACATATCACCCTTTCTGTGTGGAACAAGAGGCAGGACAGGCGCTCCCCACAGATTTAACTCAATCTAGAAAATGAAAAGAGTGGAGAAAAAAAGGAAAAAATATTTAGCCTGGCGCGCGTCCTTTTCATTATTTCCGATCATAGATGACAAGGGCTGCTCTCTGGAGAGGACCCGGAACCTGAGAGGGAGAGGGGGAGAGAGAGAGAGGGAGAGAGAGAGAGAGAGAGAGAGAGAGAGAGAGAGAGAGAGAGAGAGAGAGAGAGAGAGAGAGAGAGAGAGAGAGGATGAGAGAGAGAGAGAGAGAGAGAGAGAGAGAGAGAGAGAGAGTGAGAGAGAGGGAGAGAGAGGCGGATCAGGAATTCCATGGCTTTCAGGATTCTCCCCTCGCTACACACACGCACAAGCAAATGACTGAAAGAGAAGAAGAAGGAAAAGTAACCCGTTCGTGTATGGGAGTACTTCCTAAATAGACCTACTCGGTGAGTACCCCACAAGTACACATCTACGTCGAACGTGTACTTGTAGTCGGCATATTTGACGAGTACTCCCGCAAACGGTGCGACAAATGAAGTTTAAAAAAAAAAACTTCATGTCAAACACACTGGATAATATCTGGATAATATATTAACTCCCAGCCCCCCCCCCCCCACCTTACCCCCTCCCCCTCCCCCCTCCCCCGCCCCCCCCTCCCCCTCCCCCCCCCCTCATCTCCTATAGGTTGCTTGATTCACTTGATGTTCCGGCCAGTGGAATGTATTGAAAGCGGCTGTATCACTCGGAATACACCAGCGTGTGAAATACGTTTGACTAAAACAGTTCAAGGGTAGTGCCAGAATAGCTTGGCACCTCTAGGCGCCAAGCTATTCTGGCACTACCCTTGAACTAAAGCTATTGGTTCATATCCTTAACTGTAAGTAGGCCCTACTATAATGTAGCTTGCATATATGGCAGTGTACAAATTTGAAGCTTTTAGCCTCAGTATGATATGGGTTAACCGCAACCACCTCCCGTTCCTCACCACATTGATGTCTTTTGATATTTTGAGAGTCTGTAGAGCTGAATCTTTTCTCTGTCCTTTTTCTCTGGAACGTCGGAAAGTCCCAACTCCAAGAAAAGAAACAAACATAGAAAGGACAATTACAGCACAGTTTATTGCGTTGTTATTGTCATGTCTAATCGCGTTTCTTCCTTTCTTGGGGTTTGCCTTGCTTTCTACAAGGCAGCTCGGCAGTCACCTTTTTGGTCTGCATTTCTTGTTTGAAATGTACCAATGAAACGTACCGGGCCACCCCCGACACCACCACCCTCCTCTAAAAGTTACTGATCCGCCCCTGAGTCAAATCCCTCATTGAACGATCCATCTTCAGAATTACATCTGCGGGGGAACAGGTCTCCAGCGCCGAGCGGGGATCCTTTGGACAGCGTTAATTCCTTCGCATGAAAAGTTCCAGAATTCACCAGTGGACTGCCATTTCACGCCGGGGAACAAAGGGACGAAACTCCTGTTCACTACACCGAAGCGGAGTAAACTAATTCACCTTCGTCACTGCAGCGATCTACTTGCACTGATTAGTGTTGATGAGTGAGTGATAAATGATTGAATAAATGAGTAGGAAGATATATTACTCAATGTGAAGTCTTACCAACAGATATGTTAAAGAAATTAATCTATATTTAGTTTGAGTATGTTCAAGCTCCCCGCTGGCGAATGGTAGGCCCTATTGGTTTCAAATCTTGCAACAAAAAAAAAAAAAAAAAAAAAAAAAAACGCCGCCAGCATGTCAGTAATTAGGCCTAACTTGTGAAACGTTTTCTGTCTTTTACAAATAAATAAATAAACATACATAATAAATAAAACATAAATACATAAATACATATTTACTGAGCTAGTGTTAGATTTGATTTGTTAATAGCCAGAAGTTTTCGTGAAAGGCACAGAAGAAGTGGTCCTAGCCGTATGTACCATCCTTGTTTAAATTTGATTCCAGTGTGTTTCGAACCTTTGATCCTCATCTAGTATCAATCCCAGTGCTACCCATGTAGATCATGTCGTCTGGATTACTACGAGAAATGCATCATTTTATGCAAGAAATGAACTGTCTAATGACTTTACAGGAGTCGGGAATGATCCTCCAGCAGCGTTATTATCACTGCTGACTCCACTGGGATCCGAACCCGTGACTGTCAGTAGCTGGGGACTGTTAACTCAACAAGCCTCAACGTTCATCTCTTCAAATTGCACACTGCAGGCAATGCATCACTGAACCCCAGTAAATGCGGGAAGTTTTTTTTAAAAAAATAACTTTTCATGTGGGAAATAACCGATCCTTTTATCTAGAGTGTCTGTGTGAGCTGATCTGTGATCTTGCACCTTACGGCTTCCAGCCGTAAGGTCCAAAATCACAGACCAGCACAGAAATACCACGCTTTCCGTGGAATTCAAGTATGTGGCCTTTCTCCTCAGAAATCCCACGATGTTAATCCAGCGAAGACCGCCCAAGCTCTGCATAAGACAATAAGTCCAGTTTTGTGAAAAGTGAGATTTTCATTGGAATATAATGAAAATCTCGCTTTTCACAAAATGGACTTTACTGTCTTTTGCTTTCGCTGGACAGAGCTCCTTGTGTAAGCTGACTGCTAGCAATGCATCAAACCACGCCGGCGAACAATTTTATTGAACTTTGCGATGCCTCAAGTCCCATGTCACGAGTCATCTTCACGAGGAAGAGAAAACTACCACCAAAAAAAAACAAAACAACAACCGTAGATCTTCATGAACCCCTGTTTAATGCCGCGGTTCATGAACCGCTGCTTGAAGCAGATCTATGCCTTTTGCTGGCGAGTAAAAAAAAAAAAAAAAAAAAAAAAAAAAAGCCAGTTTTAATTCTACTTCATCAGAGACCATGAAGAATTCTGCCTACGTCTGAAGAGACTAATTTTGAACTTTCTGGCAATGACCTCAAGTCTGCATTCATCAAGAAGAGGGCGGCACAGCCGGGATCGCGATCGCATGAGGCATTGATCCTCATGAGCCCCTGCAGCATGCAGGGTCTCACGAGGATCTATGTCTCTCGCTATCAGTCTCACTTCTTATCACTTCTTCCAACAGCATAGACCACGTGGTGTTCTGCCTATGACTAAGAAGACAAACTGAACTTTCCAACGACCTCTCTTGATGAAGATGAATTCCATGTTGTGGTTATCCTGGTGTGACTGTACGAAGGGTTATGTCCCCTGGCACCAAGCGGAGGTAACTCCGTCGCGCGCCATTTGCGCCTGTTTGCTTCCGGAATTGCCGATGAACGAGCGTGACCCATGACCTTTTGTCTCGAAGTGGTTTTCCCTGTGCTGGAACTTTCCATTGGCCCATGATGCTATTTCTATGCTTACGGTGGGAGAGATTCGATCGTTGCTGATAAATACACGTTTTTCATAGTCTCTGTTTGTTTTTAGTGTCGGTTTGAAGAAGTATCTTTCGAAACGGTTTAGCCGCTGCAAGTCAGTATTGCGTCACAGAAAAAGAAAAAGCATTCAGTTGATATCGCAGTGAAATCTGACATTTTTTTTTTTAAAAAACCCGTTCAGTACCAGCTGACGCAGACCGTGTTTCTGCAGTTAATTTAAGACCAGAAAAAAAACCCTAAATGTCCCAGAAACTTCATGGATTCAAAGTGGTGTAAGCAAGAGGCATAGATCCTCATGAGCCCTGGAGATGTGTACCTCTTGCAGTTGGGTTGTGTTCACGTTTTCTCCGCACTGAACAGGTTAAGTTTGTCATTTGGCAACAACTTAATAGTGTGAGATTACATAAGGTGTATTTTGGAAAATGTTAGAAATCTTGAAATTTCGAACTTGCTTTTTTAGACTTAAAATGGCAAAATGGCATAAAGACGGTATCCGTATACGGCTCGCCGCGAACGAGTTAAACTTTCGAATACAAACTGCTATGCAATCGGACTGTGTTTAACCATAGGGGTCCGTTGATAGTAGCTTTGACTAATGCAAATCCACTGCGCCACCGCGTGCGCGCAAGCGCCTATACTAAGCTCAAGACATTGTCTTTCTTGAGCTTAGTATAGGCGCTTGCGCGCACGCGGTGGCGCAGTGGATTTGCATTAGTCAAAGCTACTATCAACGGACCCTTATGTGTTTAATATACAACCAGTCAAAAGTATTGTTTGCAGTATCGATGTCTGCTTGCACAACTGAGGGGGTTAAACATTGCATGTAAGGTGTCACAAAACAAAAGACGCATCACCGAGCCACCCATTACAGGCCTCTGCTCCCTCCGGCCCTCATCAGGTTAGCACTACGCCAGGCTGACCCAAGAGCATGCGCAGCTAATACGGAAATGACGTGTTTACTCGCGGGTCACACGCGTGGCACCGGCACGTGCGCGCCGTTTCATCACTGTCATACACTCTGTGGACACAGACCAGCATTGGGAATCAACCCTCCGGAGACACGAGAACAGCAAAGCCCTTCAATGTGCAAGAGGCGTAGACCCTTGTGGGCCCCTGTAAGTTGCAGGGGCCCACGAGGGTCTAAATCTTTTGCAATTTTATTTGCATCTTTGTTCCTCAGAATGTCATCGAGAAGCAACTCTTTCCAGACACTAGAACAGAAAATCATCCCTCCCAACGGCAAGAGGCATAGATACTCGTGAGCTGCTGCAGGTTTCAGTGGCCTACGAGGATCTACGCCTTTTGCGGATTTACTTACATCTCTACTCGTCATACGAAGGACGTCATTGGGATCTAAGCATGTGACGAATCTCTCGAGATCTTATTCACAATGGGCGGTGTCATGGCCAGCGTTTGCTCTATTTGCACACTTGATCAGTGGTGCAGCGTGACAAAATGACAGTGTGGACTTGTATGTTTGAATCTTAAATGACAGTGTGGACTTGTATGTTTGAATCTAAAAAGTTTGAGTCCTTGAGTCCTTGGTGCTATTTGTTTGCTGGTCTGCGGTTACGGAAGTTAGGGCACCTCAGTTTCGTCAAACCGTGTAGTATTCATTCTCATTAAGAAGTGCAGCTTATTTTTGTTGTTGTTGCATTTTTTTTTTAACTTTTCGCGATGGACTACACGTATATACAGTTAACAAATCACCAAGGGACCCAAATTTTCTTATTGTCATACCCAAAGTTTGTTATTAGCGAAGTAATTTACGTAGAGAGAGTGCTGCCGGGACCTTAAAAATGTGTTGTAATATCCGACTTGTATTATAATTATCCGACCTTGTTATAAGCGGAGTGAACTGTATATTTATAACGGAAGTATCGCTGCATGTCAGTCATGAAGAAAAAAGTAACGAAATTCCCAACAAAGAAAGAAGCACGCTTAGAAAGAACAAGTACAACACAATCACTGAATCAGATAGACTGTGGTGTACGAGTACATGTCCTTTTCGACGCATTCAGCCCGACGCAGGTATTTCCCATATTTTGGAGGCGTCATCTAACGACTATACACCAGTTGCAGGAGATGGGTCGAATATGATAGTTCAAGGGTAGTGCCAGATTAGCTTGGCGCCTGTCGGCGCCAAGCTAATCTGGCACTACCCTTGAACTATCATGGTCGACCCATCTCCTGCTGTAGTACGTCAGGGCTCAATGGTTTAAGCGTGTTTCTTTCTTTGTTGGGATTTTTTTTCAATCGTACACGCTTGGTCACCTTTTTGGTCTGGATTACGTGTATATTTCTTACTCCAAATCCACCAGTATTACTTAGTTTCCTCGAATGAGATTGTTCTCTGTTCAGGCTTTTCTCTTCCTCTTTGTCTTCCGTATTGAAAATACGGTAGACTTTAGGATGGGGCTGGTCGGAGCACATTCTGTAGCATGCAAATGACGAACATAGGCGGGCACACATCAGACTCTTACAGTGAAGTAACAGGATAAAAATTACGTCATGCCTAGCTACGCTAACCGTGCTGTTGAACGTACATATGGCGGGAAGCACCGTGGTGTGCGTGCGTGTGTGTGTGTGTGTGTGTGTGTGTGTGTGTGTGTGTGTGTGTGTGTGTGTGTGTGTGTGTGTGTGTGTGTGTGTGTGTGTGTGGTTGTGTGTGTGTGTGTGTATGTGTGTGTATGCATGTAGACACGTGTATCTTCGATGTTTGTGTACGTACAGGCCTGAAACTTTAGGAAATGTTTTGATCGAGATGTATTTCGGAGAGCCTCCGAGCATATTTTAATCGGTGTACTCGTTAAAGAGAAAAAAATGCCGTTTATATAAAGTTGGTTGACCAGCATTTGAGTCTGTAATCTTAGTTCTATTCACTCGGAATTTTGGATATAGCTAGCTTTGAGATAGACATTAGATGTGTTTGTCAGCCAGCTTTGTACCTTTTCAACTTTTTCGTAAAAAGTAATACATTGCAGAAAAATTAAAAAGTAAGAATTCTCGACTCTCGAGAAGGATCAGACAGTGACGGTGATGCAAAGGCGCCAACCATGTAAGTGTTACACAATGTTCCCAAATTGTCGCAAAACAACATAAGTGAGTGTTATACAATGTTTCTGAATTGACATCAAATTTGGCGTCGTGGGACTAGCGATGCTATGGCGTGAATCTTATATTGATGTCATTTTGCTGCTCGTGCTATTCTTCCTCTTCAGAATTCCTGTCACTGCTCCAGCCCACAGAGCGTACTAATGGCGGGAACCGCCATGTGTCCATCTTTATTTTTGTGCGCCTGTGTGTTTTGATCAGAGGTTGGGTTAGAGAGGAGTTAGTTAGTTATTTGGGTTTAACGCCGAGCAGGCAACTAAGGCCATCTCACGGCGGTGGGTTAGAGAGGAGAGAAATGGATCAGAAGGATAAGCCTAAAAAAATGAACATCAAATCTGAATGTTCCTAAAAGAAAAACGCACGTGAGGTCCAAACAATATGGTAGACTTTGGGATGAAATCCTCATCTTGTTTCTGTTTTAAGCTTTTATGAACAATGCTAGACATCTTTCGTGAATCAAGACTAACAGTCCTGGACAATGACGAGAAAGCAATAGCCTAGGTGTCGACCGTAACCAGTCAACCAACCATGAGTCTACCAATCAACCGATCAACACTGAAACCAATACAGCCATCCGACCAAACCAACCGGCAAAACAGCCAACATTTTGCTTACGGAAACAGCAGTCCCTAGTAAGGGCTTTGGTGTCAAGTACGAGGTCACAACCATTGACCGCGTCACCAAGAGACACGTACCAGCATTGGGTCCTGACGGGCCAATCATGTCCCTCGTCTCATCCATCTTATGAGAGGTCAAGATCTGCATCGAAGTTCATCGGATGTTCCAGAATAGCGCAGGTTACGAAAAGAAACTATAGTGAGCGCGCTCTACCAAAGCGATGTTCAGCTTTTTTCAGTGTCAAGTATCAAAGAAAATTAAGCTGTTTGAGATCGTTTCATCTCCAATGCAAATATCATTGGCGGCACCACTCTCGAAAACAGTGTTTGGTCTAGAAACCGTTTCATTTCAAGAGCCAAAGTGACTGACATTTAAGAATTGTCTTCAGTCATATTGCGTCAAGCTCCCTAAAAATGGATCGACCGTGTTAGCCCAAGGGTATTGCATGATTAGCTTGACGCGTATGGGCGCCAGGCTAATCATGCAATACCCTTGGGCTAGCACGGTCGATCCACCTCCTTTAGTTGGGGTCCGAAGTGAGAGAGGCGGCTTATTGATAGATCATCGGCATGGGTGCGGGTGCTTTTTAAAACCCCAGGAAAGATCTGCGCCAGAGACCCTGTGTCACTCTCAAGCTATCCATCTTGTGGTTTTAGGAACTCTTCCTGGTTTTGCATCAGCCGCTGGAAGTCAGTTGACTAGTGTGGGATTAACCCCACAATTGCCATTGGAGGCAGATTGCGCTTCCAAAATCTGTGTTGTTTCAAGCCCAAAGAGACCAAGAAACTTGGACACAAATTTATGGTCCATGCTTTGGATCCAAGCTGGTTATCCGCCGTGATTTCGCTCTCTTTCGTTGTTGGGAGTCGTTCGTCGCAAACGTAACCTCACTAATGAAACAAAAACTCCTGAAGAGTAAAGTGATTATCCCCCACCCCCACCTCCCACCCCCTACACCACCTCCACCCTCATGAAGAGAAATGTTAAATCTGAGGTGCGTACTACGTACACCTGCCTTAATTCAAAAACACCAGAGACTAGCTAGAAGCTGGTTTCGAGACCACAGTGGTATGGACTGTCGCGATCAGACCAGAAGAGCTGTTTCCAATCATATCAGTTTTGGGCGGATGTCACCGATTGGTGCCGTAAAGTGTTCGCGTGTTAACGACATCCGATCCATCATAGTGGCAACATGAAAATGAAATCTGACCAAATTGGGGCCTTATCATTCTGTCAGACACGCGCTTAAATCCCGACGACTTCCTCTGTTGGAGCAACAAATGTTTCCTACAACAGGCATACATTCTCATAAGCCCCTGCATCGAAAACATGTTACTGGGCTTCTACAATTTTCTACTAGAAAAAAAAAAAAATCAGGTACGCATGCTACTTTATTATCACAAAATATTGCTGTTTCAGGTTCTATTCTTACAAAATAAGCGTTGAGCGGACGGCGCGCATCCCAATAGCAAAACATCTTCGGGCCCACGACGGCTGCAGTGGGTCTGTGTACATCCGTTCGCGGGCCCACTGTGGTCGTCGTGGGCCAGAGGAACTTTGCTTACTGGGGATTTTCTCGCGTACCAGAGTCATAAGCGGTACGGGACGTCTTGTGGTGGGAGTATCGGGGTACCATGACACCTCTCTGGCAAATTTCTTCTCAAGCATCAATTATTTTGGTTAAGATTAAGGTTTCCAGTCAATCAGTTGACAGTCGTGCGCGGGCCAATTAAGGCTGACTGCTCGATCTGACTCAGGCTGACGTCGGCCCGATGACCTTTTGCTTACCGGATCGCGCAGCATTACCGCAGCTAATGGAAGACCAACAGACATTGCGTATGAACAGTAGGTTCGAAGCATCATCTTGGGCCGTAAGTCAGGACACAATTACAATTGCGTACCTTGTTTTGGGAGGCGTTGAGTACCGTCATCTGCGTGAGATGGATCGACCATGACAGTTCAAGGGTAGTGCCTGACTAAGTCTGCAGCTTCTCAGACGGCAAAGATAATCTGGGACTACTCTTGGAAAATAATAACCAATCCATCCCCCTGCTGTGCCGGTTTCTTCAAGGTGAATGAGTGTGCGTTTAGTTGACTTATGTTTAACTCTTTTGAAAGGACATTAGAGATCCATAGTAAACCCGACCAATATTGGTACGCTAGAGAAAGGAGTCGAAGAGTTCAAACTGGTGCTGTCCAACCGGTTTCAAGCGCTACAGGAGCTAGTAAATGAAGAGGAGGCGGTCACCACAGAGCAGCAGTGGAAGGCAGTTAGAGAGGCGCTGAACTCAACCTGCGAAGACTCTGTAGGGTTCAGGAAACACAATCACAAGGACTGGCTGTCGGCACAGACCTTGAAGAAGATAGAAGTGAGGAAGCAGAAGAAAGCAGTTGTCAACAACAGTCGCACGAGAGCAGCCAAAGCAAGGGCACAGGAGGAATACTCTGAAGCCAACCGCGAGGTGAAGAGGAGTATCAGGGCAGACAAGAGGGCCTACACAGACAGCCTGGCAGCAGAGGCAGAAAAGGCAGCAGGCAGCGGCAACATGAAACTGCTCTACGACATCACCAGAAGATTGTCGGGCAAGTATGGCCATACAGAAAGACCAGTAAAAGACAAGGAAGGCAAGCCTATTGCAAACAGAGCAGACCAACTCGACAGATGGGCCGAGTATTTTGAAGAGTTACTGAACAGACCCAGCCCACCCGACCCCCCAGACATCCAGCCAGCAGAGACCGACCTACCCATCAGCTGTGACAGACCCAGCCGGGAAGAGATCAGAAGAGCAGTGGCATTTTTGAAGAACGGCAAAGCAGCAGGGCCAGATGGCATCCCAGCGGAGTCTCTGAAAGCAGACCTAGAGACAAAAGTAGAGATGCTGTACCCACTGTTTGGAAAGATCTGGGAAGAGGAGGTGATGCCGGCTGACTGGAAGGAGAGGTACCTAATCAAGCTTCCCAAGAAAGGTGACCTCAGCAAGTGTTCCAACTATAGAGGAATCACCTTGCTGTCAGTACCAGGAAAGGTCTTCAACAGGATCATCCTGGAGAGAATGAAGAGCTCCGTTGACCCCCAGCTGAGAGACCAGCAAGCAGGATTCAGGAAAAACCGATCATGTACAGACCAGATCGCCACTCTCCGCATCATCGTGGAACAGTCTCTGGAGTGGAGCTCCCCGCTGTACGTCAACTTTGTGGATTACGAGAAAGCATTTGACAGCGTGGACCGAGAGACTCTGTGGAAACTCCTACAACACTACGGTGTACCCACAAAGCTCGTCCGCCTGATCAAGAGCAGCTACGATGGCATGACATGTCGCGTGATCCACAAAGGGCAGTTCACCAGGGAGCTCCAGGTCAGAACCGGTGTCAGGCAGGGTTGTCTGCTGTCTCCGTTCCTCTTCATACTGGCCATAGACTGGGTCATGAAGAGGACCACAGAGCAGAGAAGAAGCGGAATACAGTGGACACTGTGGACACAGCTTGACGACCTCGATTTTGCAGATGACTTGGCATTACTGTCCCACACGCATCAACAAATGCAGGACAAGACCACGAGGCTTGCTGACATCTCGTCCCAAGTGGGCCTCACCATCCACAACAGAAAACAAAGACAATGAGGCTGAACGCAACCAGGGAAGAACCAGTCTTGCTTGCTGGCACCCCCGTTGGAGGAGGTGGAGTCCTTCATCTATCTCGGGAGCATCATAGACAAAAAAAAAAGGCGGCACTGATGCTGATGTCAGAGCACGAATCGGTAAAGCCAGAGCAGTTGAAAAAAGTGTGGAGTTCCAGAGAGCTGTCACAAAACACCAAAGTCCGGATTTTCAACTCCAACGTAAAAGCAGTTCTCCTATATGGAGCAGTGGGCAGATGTTCACATCTGCACGGGACATAGACGACCCCGCCCTCCACGAGTCGCCTGCTGCCTTGCAGGCCTGGCCGCTTGGCTGCGGAAAGGCTAAGGGAGGAAACCCCTGACATCAAAGCCCCCGTGTCTCCGGGGAAGGCTTTTGAGCCAGAGACTAGGACAAGGACAGTCTGATATAAAACCTACGACCCGAGGACCTCGATGCCATCGTCCCAGCTTGCTAGGCCATGGCAGATGAACCAAGGGTTTAAAGGGTGGGGCCAGTACTGCGCACACTGCACTCCACCAAAAAGCTCCACCGCGCAGGCTTTAGGAAACGTCCACGGACCATGACACTGACCATTCCAAGTCCTGTAGCGATGGGCGAGGGGCGAAACGGCAGGTGAAAGATGTCACTGGAAGCCGCAGTCTCAAACCTGCATGCAGGCGGTTCAGGATATTGGTCGCCTGATGTTGACCTGGGGATGACAACATCACTCGGCACACCCTGAACGACCAAGCAGCCTTCTCTAGGGACAGCACTGCTTGCTCCACACGGAGAGGGGCCTAGAAAAGGTGGCCTAACCAAAGCTCGTCCCCTCGCAACCCCAGTTGGCTAGCCGCGGTCAACGGGCATCTTCTCATGCGGTCAAAAAACAAGAAAGAATAACGGATCCACTCTGATGACGACCACGACCGGACTCAACGTAGCATGCTGGAACATCCGAACCATGCTCGACAAAGCAGACAGCGGACGCCCCGAACGTCGCTCCGCCCTCATTGCCCATGAATTGCGGAGGTTAAACATTGACATCGCCGCGCTCAGCGAAGTACGCCTTCCGGACGAAGGCAGCCTCCAAGAACTTGGCGCTGGGTACACCCTCTACTGGTCAGGCAGGTCTGCATCAGAAAGACGGCTCTCAGGCGTGGGTTTCATGGTCAAGACCTCCATTGCGACTAAGCTGGAAAACCTACCAACGGGTCATTCAGACCGCATCATGTCCATGCGCCTCCCACTGAGACACCAGCAACACGTCACCCTTCTCAGTGTGTACTCCCCAACCCTCTTGGCAGAGCCTGCTGAAAAGGACAAGTTTTACACTGACCTGCGCAGCCTCATACAGAGCACCCCTGCAGACGACAAAGTCATCATCCTTGGCGACTTCAACGCCAGAGTGGGCCAGGACTCTGAAGCCTGGAAAGGAGTCCTCGGCAAGCATGGCGTGGGGAACTGCAATGACAATGGCCGCCTACTGTTGGAGTTCTGTGCAGAGCAGCAACTGGTCATCACCAACACTACTTTTCAGCAAAAGGACAGTCGAAAGACCACCTGGATGCATCCTCGCTCCAAGCACTGGCACCTTATCGACTATGTCCTAGTGCGTCAGAGGGACCGCAGTGACGTCCTCCTCACCAGAGTGATGCCCAGCGCAGAGTGCCACACTGACCACCGCCTTGTCCGCTGCAAACTCAGGCTCCACTTCAAGCCAAAACCCAAGAAATGGGGGCCCCCCAAGAAAAAGCTTGATGTTGCGAGCCTTCAGCGTGACGACGTGAAAGCTGCCTTTCAGACAGATTTACAGCGCAGGCTCAAAGACACAGCGGACCCAGCAGACTCCTCCCCTGAAACACTTTGGGAAGAACTGAAAACTGCTATTGCAAAATCCTCTGCAGAAGTCTTGGGTTTCGCTAGAAAGAAGAATAAAGACTGGTTTGACGAAAACGATGTAGAGATCCAGGAACACCTAGCAAAAAAAAGAGCCGCCCATCAGGCCCACCTAGCCCAGCCTTCCTGCCCTGTGAAGAAGTCTGCCTTCCGCCTCGTCTGCAGCAGTCTCCAGCGCAAGCTCAGAGATCTCCAGAATGAGTGGTGGACCAGACTTGCACAGAGGACCCAGCTTTGCGCAGACAATGGTGACTACAGGGGCTTCTACGAAGCATTGAAAGCAGTGTATGGCCCCAGGCACCTGGTACAAAGTCCCCTGCGAAGCGCGAATGGCCAGGCACTCCTCACAGATAATACCTCCATCTTGAACCGCTGGTCGGAATACTTTCAGAGCCTCTTCAGCGCTGAGCGCACTGTTCAAGAAGCAGTCGTCCTACAAATCCCACAGCTCCCAGTAAAAGTTGAATTGGACGAACCGCCCACCGCTGAAGAGACCCTCACAGCCATCCACCAGCTCAAGAGTGGCAAAGCAGCAGGCATTGATGGAATACCGCCAGAGATCTGGAAACATGGAGGCACAGCACTGCACAACAAGCTCCATGACCTCTTTCTCTGCTGCTGGGAGGAAGGAACACTACCAAAGGATCTCCGTGATGCAGTCGTTATCACCCTGTACAAGAACAAAGGTGAGAAGTCTGACTGTTCCAACTATCGGGGAATTACACTGCTGTCCATTGCTGGGAAAATCCTTGCAAGGCTGCTCCTGAATCGGCTGGTACCTGCCATCGCTGAAGACCAACTCCCAGAGGGCCAGTGTGGCTTCAGAGCAAACAGGAGCACCACCGATATGGTCTTTGTGCTGAGACAGCTACAGGAGAAGTGCCGCGAGCAGAACAAAGGGCTGTACGTAACGTTTGTCGACCTAACAAAAGCGTTCGACACTGTGAGCAGGCAAGGCATGTGGCAGATCCTGGAGCGACTTGGCTGTCCCCCAAAGTTCCTCAACATGATTGTCCAGCTACACGAGGACCAGCAAGGTCAGGTCAGACTCAACAATGACCTCTCAGAACCATTCCCCATTCTCAACGGCGTAAAGCAGGGCTGCGTGCTGGCACCGACCCTCTTCACCATCTTTTTTAGCATGATGTTGAAGCAGGCCACAGTGGACCTCGATGATGACGATGCAGTGTACATCAGGTATCGTCTCGATGGCAGCCTGTTCAACCTCAGACGACTGCAGGCCCACACGAAAACCCTAGACCAACTGATCCGTGAGCTGCTTTTTGCTGATGATGCTGCCCTCGTTGCACACACAGAGAGAGCCCTCCAGCGCATCACGTCCTGCTTCGCAGACGCTGCCCAGCTCTTTGGACTCGAGGTCAGTCTGAAAAAGACAGAGGTCCTCCATCAGCCGGCACCCAAGACAGTGTATCGCCCTCCTCACATCACCATCGGCGAGTCTGAACTAAAGTCAGTGCACCAGTTTACTTACCTTGGCTGCATTATCACGTCGGACGCCAAGCTGGACAAGGAGCTTGACAGCAGGCTGGCAAAAGCGAACAGCGCTTTCGGGCGACTTTTCAAGCGGGTGTGGCACAATCAACAGCTGAAAACAGGCACCAAGATCAGCGTGTACAGAGCTGTGGTCCTCACCACCCTGCTGTATGGTTCCGAGTCCTGGGCCCTCTACCGCAGCCAACTACGACTCCTCGAACGCTTCCACCAGCGCTGCCTGCGTACCATCCTGGGCATTCACTGGAGTGACTATGTCACCAATGTCGAGGTCCTTGAACAGGCTGAAACCGTGAGCATCGAGGCTTTGCTGCTGCGGACACAGCTCCGCTGGGCGGGGCATGTCTCCAGGATGGAGGATCATCGCCTACCAAAGATCACCCTGTTCGGCGAGCTTGCTACTGGACACCGTGACAGAGGGGCACCAAAGAAGAGATACAAAGACTGTCTCAAGAAGTCACTTAGTGCCTGCCAAATCGACCACCACCAGTGGTCTTCGCTTGCTGTGGACCGTGACACCTGGCGCTCCACTATTTACAAGGCAGCTGTCTCCTTTGAGGACTCTCGCAGAGCTAGCCTTAAGGACAAGCGGCTCAGGAGAAAGAACAGAGATGCCGCAACTCAGAACTCTGGCCATACCTTCCCCTGCAGCCACTGCGGTCGAACCTGCCTGTCCCGGATTGGCCTCCGCAGCCACGAACAAGCCTGCAGACGTCGTGGGCAACTCCTATAAAATCTTCGTTCGCGAAGTCCAGCCAAGAGAGAGAGAGATATGGAGCAGAGACTTGGAGATTGACAAAAACCACTGTCAACAGAGTACAGATCTTCGTAAACAGTTGCCTTAGAAGAATTTTGAAAATCCACTGGCCAGAGAAGATTAGCAACATCAGACTCTGGGAGAGAACAGAGCAGATAACAGCAGAGAATGAAATTGGGCGAAGAAGATGGGGATGGATTGGTCACAGTCTGAGAAAGCCAGCTTCCAGTATCACTAGGCAGGCATTGTCATGGAATCCCCAGGGAAAGAGGAAAAGAGGTAGGCCGAGAAACTCCTGGCGTCGAGACCTCCAAGCAGACATCAAGAGAATGGGAACCATCTGGAGTAAAATCGAAGGAGAAACACAGGACAGGAGTTGCTGGAGGTCTCTCGTCGACGGCCTATACCCGGGTAGGGGTGACAGGCGTAAGTAAGTAAGTAAGAGAAAGGAGTCTGGGAAGACCTCTGATGGGTGGGGTGGAGCACGTATAGGTTTTCCCGAGCGCAGAGATACCATCCTGGCAAAACTGAACCAAACTGAACTGAACTGACTTATTGAAGAATTAATTCACGAATGTTTATCTAAGAGAATGTTTACCCACGAGACCTAATCAGGACGTTATTGCTCTCGAGGCTACCAGAGGTTATCCGAGGACTCTAAACCCCCCGATTAACTTCGCCTTTCACCTCTCTGGACATATCTTTTTTGCCTCCACAGCCAACAGTAAGAATAATAAAAAAAATTAACATTGTCGAGACGCGCTGCATCAGGATACGCGGCGTAAAGCCGCGTATCCTGATACAGTGCGTCTCGAATGTGATAATACCGAGTACATACATCGTGGAACAAGTTACCCCGTTTAGCCCGAATGGATCGGTGAGATGGATCGAAAATGATAACTCAAGGGTTAAGACTTTACCAGCTACGCAATGATCATCCCATACCTGTGACGCCACCCTACTGCGTTGAAGAAGTATAGATCATCATGAGGCCCCGCAGTTGCGGGGACTCATGATGATCTATGCCTCTTGCTATATCCACTTTGTATGTATTGACAACTTCTTTCACGTTGAACTGACCATGATTCAAGAACACACTCTGCCTTCAATGGCAGTGAAGGGGTTACAAAGCATGAGCTGGTCATTCTCACACACTCCGGTTGTCCACGCTCCTAATCAAGCCCCAACCTTCAACTATCACGATCTGTCCACCACCTGCTATCGGGACAGAAAGGGAACATTCTCAGATAAGACACGACCAGACTGGCTCGTCTTTGATCGTGGCTATCAGTGGGTGTCCGGTAGCTGACCCGGATTGTCCAGTGGAAGGTGTGAAGTGAGGCACGTGCCTAGAATGGCCCAACACTTCTTCCGACTTGTCCTGACCTTTCGTCTGGGCCGGTTTGGGTAAACATACTGGAATTTTGAGACTAGTATTTTTCAAGCCTGCTCGGTACTAAGCCTTCTTTTAACACTTTGCGTGTCGGTAGTGGTTTCATTAGTGTCGCGATGATTCCGACACGCAAAGGGTTAGATAGTTGACGTGCTTCAGTACTGACTTCATGCTATTCATGCGGGGAGGGATCGACCATGACAGTTTAAGATAGTGCCAGATTAGCTCGGAACTTTTCCGAAGTCTTGTGGTACCCCCTGACCTTCCTCCACCTGCCCCCGCCCCCACCCCAACAACAATTTCCCTCTTCGGTTTCTCTCTCTCTCTCTCTCTCTCTCTCTCTCTCTCTCTCTCTCTCTCTCTCTCTCTCTCTCTCTCTCTCTCTCTCTCTCTCTCTCTCGAATGAGTGGCTTCCCCTTGGCGGCTTGTCGACACGCTTTCTGTCAGCTCCGATAGAATTTGGTTTTCCAAGTGGATATTGCCGCCACCATGGCAGTAACTGGCCTCCCAGCTGCTGTATCAAACATCCTGACCACTCTACTCAGCAACGACCACCATGTCACGTCGTGGAAAGTGACAGGGGAGGGTGACAGCTCAGTCGTCATACTTCGCCTGTCAGCTACACAACCGGGCGTGGCGCCATTACACACAACTGGCCAGTGGCGTCGAAAACCACAGGGACAGGTTCGCAGGGACCAACAACGAGCAGCACGACACAGACTACAACACATGGACGAAATTACAACTACAACAGCCAACAACCTACGTCAAGGTGACAACCACAACAACAACGACTTCGGCAGCGGCGATGGAGTGCGTAATGACTGTGCCACCGGGTATCCCACAACTGAAAATGACAGCAGTCGTTCTGACACGGGGGCAGGTATGGCTGTGAAAGGCAGGATTGACAAGCATGACGAACATAGACAGGCAAGTGACTTTATTACTCGTAGAACTTCGCCCTCGGGACTGTTTATGCCAAGCCCTACCCCCACCCTTATTTCTGAATGGGACATGCAAGCTGAAACAGCAAGAAATAACGCAATAGGTCTAACAGTTGACACACATGAACATTCACGTGCAGCTTACGTTAGTGTCAACATGAGTGATCCGACACAGATGTGTTGTGACCTTCCAGCCCAGACTACAACAGAAGACCTTTATGACATTTCAATCGATTCTAACGGAGAAACATCAGAAATGACGTCCATCGAACAGCTCCTTTCAGAGAGAGGATATGTCATGGAGAACGTGAAGGCAGTTGTGGCTGGTTTGACAAACAAATTCAAACAGTCGCATCTACGTCAAGTCAAAAGAAACACTGCGTTCAAGAAAACAGTATTAGACACACGGGGTAGCAACGAGATCATTATATGTGACAGTGATGATTATGTCTTCACCTATGACTGTAAGCGACAAATTTGTAGTTGGTTCATCAAGGTGTACGACGGTCAGATGTCTCAAGAAGATCGTGACACACTGTCATGTTTACGCAAGTGGGACGCTATTGACACTGACCCATATAAAGAGTATTGTGACGTTTTGCTGGAAGACATGGCCTGTGTGTCACGTGCGGTACGATATCTCATGGGCTAACATGCGTGTTGATAGATTGTGATATGTGTAGCCAATAATCACGGAGTTTTGACTGTGTCTGTGTGTGATTATGAGCCAAACTGAACACTTTTTCAAACATATGCATAAGTGTCATGGTTTCCATGTCACGACCAGATTGTCCATGTTTTTATACACGGTTCCTAAAGTGTGTTTTTTTGTAATCCCCTTCCCCCAACTCCCTCTTGTGTATGGGCTGAAAGCCTTGAACACAATAAAGAATCTGAATCTGAATCTCTCTCTCTCTCTCTCTCTCTCTCTCTCTCTCTCTCTCTCTCTCTCTCTCTCTCTCTCTCTCTCTCTCTCTCTCTCTCTCTCTCTCTCTCTCTCTCTCTCTCTCTCTCTCTCATCACTTTGAGTTACTGATATAGGCAAGCAGTGAGTAAATCATATTAACGCACGTGCAAATAGAAAACCACCGACAACAACCTGCGATGCAACGAGGGATGGGTGATCTTTATAAAACCATCAGTAACAACTACGGGCATATGATGTTTAGCTTTCTGCTCCCACAATCTTCCTTAATTCCTGTAATCAGATGCGTGGTGCTCTGCGGTCTGCGTATACGTAGAGAAATGCATTTTCACATTGATGTATGTCATTGTACGCGGATAGTTGTAACAGTAATTATTTCTTCTAGTCACTGCAAAACAAGTCTTGCCTCGGGAAAATAATCACAATGCACTGATACACATTGTGAAACACATTCATCTACCTGAATAACGTGCGAGTATATCACCCCTGCACAAGCCACAACTCTGGGTGCTCCGCTTACAAACAAAGCGCCCAGCCTAGCGGTTCGAGCAGTATTTAACCATTTCAATCCCAAGGTCCAATTTTGGAGGTGTCACCTAACGACTCTGTACCAATTGCAGGAGACAGATCGACCATGATAACTCAAGGGTAGTGCCAGATTAGCTTGGCGCCGGATTCCCAAATTTTGGAGGTGTCATCTAACGACTCTTTACCAGTTGCAGGAGATGGAGCGACCATGATAATGCAAGTGCCAGATTAGCTGATTAGCTTGGCGCCTAATTTCCCCAAGTTTGGAGGAGTCACCTTACCACCCTGTACGGGTTGCCGGCAGGAGATGGATCCAACATGATTAGTCAAGGATACCAGTTGCGGGAGATGGATCGGCCACAATAATTCAAGGGTATAGCCAGATTAGCTTGGCGCCAAGCTAATCTGGGGGTCGATCCATCTCCCGATGCACAGCGTCGGGGCTAAATGGGGTTAAGCCCACTCATGAAGCTAAAACCTGGACTGGGAAGGAAGTTGTCAATGAACCTAATTTTGTCGTGTTTCCCCCTCCCTACAACTATGCTCAACATTTAGCTTCACGACCTATCGTTGTTTACTTACCTGTGGCAAAGACGTGGGGCCCGGCTGCCGCCGCTCTTAACCCCATTACTGCCAGGAAAAAGCTAGCCTCATCCAACCCGCAAGAGCCACAGACCCTCATGAGCCCCCGTCACAGACGTTTGTGCGGTTCTATGCCGGCCTCTTGCTTGCCACGTTATAAATTTCACCTGTGTTCTTTGGACAGATAAACTCGTCGGACGCTGAATCCGCTACGACTGAGTTTAGAAACGTAATTAATTTGTTAGCCCCTGACTTGCCTTAGGTTAACCTTTTCAATACCAGTGGACGCCTATTGCGTTTTAGAAAAGTCAGCGGCAACGATCTCCAGCCGTCGTAGGAACACGGATCCAGAGTGGTTCCGGCAGGAGGCGTCGATCACCAGGAACGTCTGCAACTGCTGGGGCTTCATGATGATCTATACGTCTTTCAGCTGCCGGGTGGTGTTTAGTTTTCTTCGGTAGTCAAGGGGTTAATCAGTGGGGCCGATCTCTCCGCAAGCAAGAGGCATAGATTCTCATGAGCCCCTGCATTCGCAGGGGCTCATGAGAATCTATGCCTCTTGCAGAAGTTTATTTTAGGCTCGATGTCTCTTGTACATGCATGAGACTACAGCCGTCGATATCTGTCTACAGGATGTGTCGTGTCGTGTCGTCATCACCATGTTTGTTTACCTGTCTTGCGGTAAACAAACGTCACGAGGAAAAGAGCATCTTCTTTATACGCCCGTTTGCATTGCTTTTACTGCTTTCAGTTTCAGAGCCAAACGGACATTCCGTAAAGTGCACTATAGGCTGTCATTATATTGGCTACGTATATGTTCTAGTCAGTCAGCGGAGATAATAGTTATGCAGTTTGTTTCAGAGATGTGATGAGGACACTGGTAGAGCTCTGATGATTCAGCGGCAAGTGTTACGTGGTGGGGTTGTAGTCGTAGTATGGTAAACACACCAGACGCACGCACGTAAGGTTCTTTTAAATAAACTTCATTCAGCTGCAACCTGGCTTAAGGATGTAGACAATACTGCAGTAACAGTTCCAACAATATTTTAATTCAGCGATGCGATCTCCACACAATGCATTTCCAAATGCACCAATACTGATACAAAGTCTCTTCTGCAAATGTCCACACTGACGACACAATGTTTCTCATACAACGTACACCACACCGTTACGCTGTGTCTCTCACAATGTACACCCTATACGGGCCATGTACCTACGATAAACTGTGTGTCTCTACAACTGACAATGCAAGACAATGTATATATGTGCTTTCCAGAACCAATCTTTTATAGTATAACCAATTTCCAGAATAATCCAAGAAAATCATTCAACGCAACCAATCAGAATGGAACCCGTAACTGAAACTCATAAATATTAATAAAGAAAGAAATTTCTGGAATAACTACAATAGGCTACAAAAATTCAGCTGCTCAATTCAGCCCCAAATCCCAATGTAAAATGATGTCTCACAAAAGTATGGTAGGCAGTTCACGACCTAGTCGGAATCTTCCAGAACTTTCACGATCTTTCAAAAACCGTACTGACTGGCTGCCAACTTCACGCGAACAGTAAACAACTATGACTCGCCTATAAAACAAAGTAGCGAAATGTTTCTTACTCTTCTGACGACACACGTACGCGGCCACAAGACAGAGCGACCTGCTCGAAGGTTCTAATCTATACTCCGCGAATCTACGCAAAACAAAGATCGACCGCTATTCTCCGTGCGACTTTTCTAGACGGCTTACGGTTAAACTTAGCATAATAACAAAGCGAATTCCGCTCAACGCGCGAACGAAAGAAAATCTTACTAAATAGGTACGTGAATCGTAACCATGATAGCTCAAATAAAAATCAGATCGTTTCCTACGATTAACACATGTATGCTCTCACAGGACAACACAACCACAATCGTAACAGCAAGTTAGTATCATATCTCATTGTAAATATACTCCTGCTATTTTAAATTTTCAGTTTGACGTGTATGTCCTAAAATATGTTTTTCTTGATGACATTCCAAGTATTATGTTGTCTTATCTTGCCTTGCATTGCGGCCTTGTCTTGTCTTCCCTTGCATTACTTCGCCTTACCTTGTCTGCCTTTGCCTTGCTTTGTTTTATAAAGCCCCGCTTTGCCTTGCCTTGCCGTGCCTTGGCTTGCTGTGGAAGGCCATGCCTGGCCTTGCCTGGCGTGGCCTGGCCAGGCCTTTTCTTGCCTAGCCTACATCTATGCCTGCCTGCATTGCCTTGCCGTGCCGTGCCTTTCCTTTGCAGTGCCTTGCCTTGTCTTGTCCAGTGCCCAGCCTACATATTATGCCTGCCTGCCTGCCTGCCTGCCTGCCTGCCTGCCTGTCTGCCTGCCTTGCCTTGCCTTGCCGTGCCGTGCCTGACCCTGCCGTTGACGTATCTTACCGTGCCTTTTCCGTGCCGTGCCGTGCCTTGTTTTGCCTTGCCTTGCATTGCCTTGCCTTGCCTTGCTTTGCCTTGCCTTGCTTTGCATTGCATTGCATTGCTTTGCTTGCCTTGTATTGCCTTGCATTATTTTATCTTCGAAATATGATTGGCAAAGGTAACACTTCAACCGATGGCAAGTGATTACTCGTTATACTTGTCGCACATTCACTATTAGCCTGAACTTCTTCGTCGAACGCTCAGACACCCTCTCTCTCTCTCTCTCTCTCTCTCTCTCTCTCTCTCTCTCTCTCTCTCTCTCTCTCTCTCTCTCTCTCTCTCTCTCTCTCTCTCTCTCTCTCTCTCTCTCTCTCTCTCTCTCACACACACACACACACACCAGGGACGGATCAGTTACCTCGAGGGGCGGGGAGGGGGCTTCAACTATTTTGCAAAAGGCCTGCCCGACGCTAGATCTTGCTTTCAGGGGCCAAAAAATCAAAAAGCGGGGAGGGGGGTAAGTAAGAGAGGCGGTGCGTGCGTCTTAAGACTCTCAGCTTTCGCCAAAATATCAAGCAACGCGGTCCAAAAAGGGACTTTGTTATAGCATTTTAAACAATTTTGGGTCGAGGGGGGGGGGGGCTGGTCCGGGCCCCCCAGATCCGCTCTTGCACACACACACACACACACACACACACACACACACACACACACACACACACACACACACATGCACACACTCACACACACATTCACGCACACATGTACACACACACACACACACACACACACACACGCGCACGCACACACACACATATTCATCTTTTTGTTTGTTGATAGTCGGTAGATTAAGACAAATACATTATTCGACAATAAATATCTTGAGTCTTGAAATTTCCGGAGTTTCAGTGATTGGTGATCTCACCCGACCGCAGTTTTTGTCATCTCTATGCTGCCGGCCCCACTTCCCATTTCACATACCTGTCACTTACCCAGTTGTCTCTTGCTTTCACGCGAGACAAGATATCAAGAAAAGATAATCCTGGGTGTGAATGCCGACTTACGATAAGTCACCGCATGTGGCCTGCCCTGATAGATGACTCGGGATTAGACTTAAAGGGGATTAGACGCCGCAACGGACAGGGCCAATATGTCAGGATAAACCTGATTAAATGCCCTGAGATGTTTGCGTTGCGCGAAAGGTTCTAGGGGCCAGTTGCACGAGCGTGCAGTCCTGCGCCAGCCACCAAGCAAGGTGCTCCGCTGGCGCAGGACTGATATAGCGGAGCACCTTGCTTTGTGGCTGTAGCAGGACTATGCTCACTCATGCAACTGGCCCCCCTGAACCACAGGCTGGTGGTAGATAAATCCGTTTTCACGATGTGTATCAATGCGTAGTATATATTTTTTTCTAGTCTAGTCTGCCAGTGACCACGTGAATTGCGCGTCTGAAACCACTGCACACACACACGCCGGAAGGAGCTATTTTGGACTCTTCACAGGACAGGCTGCAATGGCTCGTAGGAATCTATGCCTTTCACTGACCTAGAATGATTTTGGATGATACTCCAACCGGGGACGTTAGTCGAGGGTAAGCGCACGACTATTTGACGGACTAGGAAATAGGTTTTGATCTTTTTATTTTTCTTTGCGTAAATCATGATTTTCTCAAATGTTTATCGCTACGTTACTTTGTATTTTACGCCTTTTTGATAAGTGATATAAATGACTACCGGTCCTTCCACATAAACATGGGACTGTAGTGATTTATAACAACCTTAAGTTTCAGCGTCGATGCAGTAGTCGTTTCTAAATGTTTTCAGCTATGTTCGTTACGCAGATTATCCCTTTGGGTGTCGGTAGCGCATTTTGTCGAGGTGATTCATGTAGGAATCACCTCCACAAAAAGCGCTACCGACAGCCAAAGAGTAATCGTGTGATAACAAAGGTGATTTTTGGATTTTTTGTTTGTTTCTTTCTTTTTTAAACAAAGCTAATGAGTCTGAAACTTGACCTATAGCGACCAGTCGCTGTAAACTACCACAGCTGGCGATGAACGTGGAAGAACTAGCCCGGTGCGCAATAGGTACCCGGTGCGACGTCGACCCGATGGCTTTGTGAGTGCTGGGCAATGGTATCTGGTCCCTGCCAGAGTTGCCACTGACACGATAAAAACGGACTTTAGCAGTCGTACAGAATGTGATTTCGGCTGTCTTTGGCTTTCAGTCCCAACGAACAGTCCTCCTCCATACAAGTACATAAGAGAAGAAGCACTGCCGGCTAGAGACATATTCTCGTGAGCCCATGCGACGGCAGGGGCTCATGAGAATCTATGCCTTTTGCAGATGGGAATGTTCGGTCTAGGAGCCTGTCTAAGAGCTTTAGGGTTTTGTTAGCGCGCGAAGGACAGCTGACAAAGATAAAGAACGTGAACAAATGAGCCTGGACAGACAAGATAAGACGAAGTACAGCATAGCAAAAGCAAAGTCGTTTCCCTACCCTCCCCGTCCTCCTCCTCCCCCCTCCCCCCCCTCCTGCCACCAACGATGCTAGTGGACGTGAAGTATATTCGCTATCGAGAAAGACATGCAGCCAGTTGCAGGAAACGTTTCCAAGCCAGTAACTGATTACCAAATGTCCCTCTGCAATGCAGCCAGATTTCGTTCGGTCCTGGGGCTAAAAAGTAACTCAAACAAAGCCGATAGTAATAATAATAATAAGGAAGATTTATAAGGCGCCTATACATGGTAAGATGCTCTTGGCGCCGTAGTACTGTGGCAAGTAGATACAGGTTGTTTGAAAATCACGTGCAATTCGACCTACGCCAATTTAACAAAAAAAAAAAAAAAAAAAAAAAAAAACTTTCCCAAGCTATAAACTGTTAACTAACTGTCCCTCTGCGTTGTTCACAGCGCTGCGAAATTTGTTGTATAGGGTTGAAAATAGCTCCCTAGGACTATGAGAGGCAGTTATTGGCTGTTGAACATGACCTGCGGCACTTTGGCCCTCAACGCCACCCACCACTCCCCAGGAGAAGCTGCATCACAGTAGAGGGAGTAACTTCACCGGACAATCAAATTCACCTCACAGGCAATGGACTAAGAATATGAAGGCGATCGAAAAGATATTCCAGTTAACCTTTTACCTGCCGGAGAAAGGCAAACCAGCGCTACCCAGCCACGAGAGACATAACCCTCCGAGCCCCAGCAAGTTACGCCCTTGTTAGTCCAGTGTTCTTTGTGCCTATATTTGGCCACCGGCATTCTGATATGTTTCTTCACGCGAAACTGTCGTGATGCGGGGGTTCATGATGATCTGCGCCTTAAGCTGGCAGGGCCGTATTCAGTTGTGTCCTGGCAGCAAAGGGATTAACGCATTCGAGACGTGCCGCCTCCGGATACGCGGCACATGATAAGCCGCGTATCCGGAGGCGGCACGTCTCGAATGAGTTAACAGCCGAAATAAAGTCTTGTGTAAAAGGAGTGTGTAGAAGAGGAAGAGTCCGAAATAGCTCAGGCGGTTAAACGTCGGAGCAGGAGAGCGAAGGGAATCACCGGGTCGTGGGTTCGAATCCCGTCCCGACCCCGGTAGCTGGACTCACAATCCAGGGGGAAAAAACGGATTTGTTCACTAGCATTTCCGTTGAAAGGTCCTGGTAAATCAAAGTGGCACAGTTGGAGTGCGCCTGAGTAGATCAGTGTTCAGGTCGTACTCAATAGGCAATAGATTTCCCTGTCCCCCATAACCCGCCCGTCAGGGCCGTCCATGATCACCTCGGTGCTGTGGACGTTAAACCCGAACTAACCAACCAGTGTGTAGAAACCGACGTACATGGAGATTTGCTTTTTGACCATATCGACTGGACCAAAATGTTAATGATTTCTTATATTGCTAAATACGTGACGCTGTGAACTCCGCAGAATTTATACATTAACACTTTTTCTATTGCAGATGTTATCTTTTGTTTCTTTTCAAAGTAGCTTTATGCCTCAGTCCAACATCACAGAACACACACAACACATTTGTTTCCTTGTACTCTTAGCACATCGTTGAGAGAGAAAACACAAAACAAGATGGGATGAACCATAGCCCACAAAGTCGCTTCTATATTATAGCTGTCCTCGCTGTCAATGGTCTCTACCTTTTGTCTTTGACCTGATTCTGATGTTGAATTATCTCCTGTTGAAAAAGTCTCGCAGATCTGCCAATGCGTCAGTGAGTTCTATAAAGGGCGCAGGACATAAGCGTCATTGATTTGTCAAACGTCATTTGTCATGACGTAAGTTTTAGTTTTTATGTAATTTTATATTTTACGTGATATGAGTTTCACTTTCGCTTCATAGGCTTGAGAAAATGGTGACAAAACTAGAACTTCACTGTACAATTTCAGTCTTGCTATAATTTGTTTGAAAGGAGGTTGACTTTGCCTAGCTACATGATATACTAAGTACACGGGTCACCTGCATGCTCTTCTGAAATGTGTGTGTGTGCGTGCTAGTGCGTGCGCGTGCGCGCGCTCCAAATATCTCCAAGAGGCATAGATCCTCATGCGCCTGGAGGCGCATGAGGATCTATTCCTCCTGGAGATGGGCGCATGTTTGTGTGTGTGTGTGTGTGAGAGAGAGAGAGAGAGAGAGAGAGAGAGAGAGAGAGAGAGAGAGAGAGAGAGAGAGAGAGAGAGAGAGAGAGAGAGAGAGAGAGAGAGAGAGCAGCGCGCGAGAGAGAGAGAATGACGTCATATTTAAAGTTTTATCTCAGTGTCTGGGTGGTGGTTGCCTCTTTTACGTCACAGCCACTGCCTGACTTTCTCTAGAAGTAAAGGCTTTTTAGTGTTTTAATTCTTTTCTGAAAAGAATTATTTTTACTAGAGAAGTTGAAAGGATACAAAGCTGGCTAACGAACTCATCCAGTCAATGTCTTTCTCCAGACTAGCTATATGAAAAAGTTCAAATAAATATGACAAAAATTACGGACTCTAATCTGGGTCAACCGACTTCCTATAAACAGTTGTTTATGTCTTCAATGAGATATTCAATTAGCCACCCACTTAAGAAAGTATTTCGCCAAGTTTCAAGTTTGTGTGTACAGAAATATCGGAGATTCTCTTGTTTACATACATACGCACACACATACATATGCACATACATACATACATACGCATATACGGTCTTCGCGCCAAATGTACGTTCAGCAGCGAGGTTAGCGTAACTAGACATGACCTAATTTTTATCTTGTTACTTCAATTGTTAGAGGTTTAGCCTGCCCGTCTTTGACATCATGGACATGCTTATAAATTCGCCCCAGCGCGACCGGTCCTAAAAAGTCCCTTCTATAAATAGAAGGGACTTTAAAAAAAAAAAAAAAAAAAAAAAAAAAAAACACTATGAAATCGAGGATTGTTGTAACGCGTTTGCTAAGGTCGCTAGAATTTACCCACACTGTCTGGGTCACCAAAAGCATGTAGCTTGGGACACCGCAAGAAAGGTCAAATGCTTTTAAGACCACGCGAACATCACTGCGTTAATCCGTTCATGCCTGAAACACTACAGCAGGAGTCAGAATGGCCATGATAGTTCAAGGGTGTTTCCAGAATTGCCTGGATAAATCAGTCACAATTTAATGGCATAATGCATTTGCCGATTTACACTCATATAACTCTCTCAATCTGAGGAAGCAGTAAGCCAGTGAGTTAAGGACCCTGTGGACGAAGTCGGCCGCAGTTGGCCCGCGCACGGCGGGCCCGCGTACAGACGTCAGCCCGAGAACCTTTGCTTTCTGTGAAATGTGCGCTGATCTGACAGAGGCGAAATTGTATCCTTGGCTTAGGTTGGCAAAGCAGACTCTAAACCATACACTATCCTTACATATATGCAGGAGGCAGGCATGAGCCCCTGCAGCCGCATGGGCTCTTGAGAATCTATCACTCTCGCAGATAGCAAGGTTTTCCTGTAAAGACCGCGGGGAGAGGTCAAATCTCGACCAACGGAAACATCAAACCACAGGAACGACATCAAACGGACTATTCTCAGTTTCAATGTCCTCATCTCGCCCAACTACCGGAAGTGAGGGAAGGCAGAGGCCACGTGTCAGAGACCGGAAATGAGTATGTTTGCGCCGGAAACGCTGTCCAGTTGCTGCTCATGCCCTTCTCTGCGATTGGCTGGGATCTGTGGAATAGAGAGTGGATGTTTAAGAAATGATCGTGATTGGCAGAATCACAATATCCACTCAAAAGACGGGTTAGTTCTGTAACACATTCGTTCCCGGAAAGGCGGCACAGACTGACACAAAGCGCCTGAATAGATCAGTGTTCAGGTTGTGCTCCATAGGCAATAACTGTCCTCGTCCCCCATAACCCGACCTTTAGAGCCGTGAATGATTACCCCGAACTAATCAATCAATAAACAAAATCACTATATCGAACATTTTATTGGAGGACTATCTGTAATCGTGTGTTCTTTTCTGTTCTACGTAGTATCACAGCCGCGAAGAAGGATCTCTGATCCGCAACGTCGTGTTTCATATTTCACACTTAATTGGTTTCAACCTCTATTTTTGGTTTTCCTTTTATAATAATCACCCTTCGGGTGTCGGTAGCGGTTGTTTGTCGCGATGATAAACGTGAACATTGTATTGTCTGCCATCTCACCAAACGTGAAATACATCTTACTCAGTTACTGCAAGTACCGTTTCACAAAAAGGCTCATAGTCTAAAATGTACGTATATGGGAGGCGCTTAGACACCTATATACGTACATTTTAGACCATGAGCCTGTAGAGGGTCTACTAATAAAAGTGTTCATGATCACTTCCTATCTTGCTGTCTCAGAAGCTTAGGAACTGCTGCCCTGGAAAACACTACCACTCCACGACCATGGTACCAATACCTCTCTCTCTCGACGTTAAACCCCACTAACTAACTCTCTCTCTCTCTCTCTCTCTCTCTCTCTCTCTCTCTCTCTCTCTCTCTCTCTCTCTCTCTCTCTCTCTCTCTCTCTCTCTCTCTCTCTCTCTCTCTCTCTCTCTCTCTCTCCACACATTGCACACACCCTATCCTCCTCACCTAATAATGAGCTCTGTACCTCCGCCTAATTACACCCTCTTGCTTCATTCCTCATCCCCCGATATGTCGGTAGTCAATCCAACCTCTTCCATTTCCAAGAGGCATAGATTCTCATGAGCCTTTGCGTAGCAGGGGCTCATGATAATCTAAGCCATTGCGGACCTAGATCGGCTTCACCTGCCACTCAAACTTGATGTGCTGTTTGTGATGTAGGGTATGAGTGAAGGAAAACATTGGGAGAGAGGGACCCGCAATGTTTGTTCTTGCACTCGTTGGAGGGGCTCGGCAAATTTGGCTTTTTGGACTGACGTGACAAGACGGCAGAAATTACTGTCAGCGTGAAGAAGTGCTAAGCTAAGCCTGGGGGTGGGGTGAGGGAGAGGGAGGGAGGGGGGTGTTCAGGGGTGAGAAAGTTGAAGTACAAATTAGTCCAATAAATGGTCGATAGATCCCTGTTGTATGGCGGTTGGAAGAATGGGTAGATTCGTTCATAGACCACAATAACCGGACAAGCATCTCTTTGCCGAGAAACAGACGAACCGCAGGCCGAACTCCCGTCGCGCATGCGTCAATTGATTTAGTCATCCTACGCATCCGCTTTTGTTTCCACACACAACAACAATGGAGATCGACACTGTTTTGCAGGTAAAGAGGAGCAAACATTCCCAAGATTTTCTACCTTGAACACTTATTCAATAAATAGGGGCATACATGGTAGCCTTTTTTTGTTTTTTGACGGTTTATATTTCGATTGAAGTCTTCCTTTGTGCATTCTATCGTTTATTTGTGTCACACGTGATAGGCTGCTGGAGTAGATCAAGTGAAGTGTTCTAGTATTAGTTTCACGTTTACACGAGATGGAAACTGTTGAAATATAATTGACTGTATTGTAAATCTGTCATAAATTAGTCTGTAGCTTCTATCTAGACAGATCTGTAATTATTCTTTCTACTATAATTCTGCCGAGCTGTATTAACATTCTTATAATATCTAAACCAGGAATTCGATCAGGACCAAGATGTTGGAGAGTGTCTGCATGCTGCCAGTTCGGCGTTACCCGCCACTTCCAACGTTGTCAAGGTACATATTAGTGCAAAAAGTATTAATCAATAATATTTGTACCATTACAAAGAACTGATTTTTAATCTCTCACGTGTACAACAGTAAGGGTTGAGGGAAAGTGACAAACTTTTGGTTAAAGTAACACGTACGTTCCTCCTCCCTTCCCCCTCAACAAAAAAATAAAATAACTATACAACACAAAAGAACTAAATAAATTGGCAGGGAGCATGAAGGCCAACATTTTAATTGTTCTTAGTTTAACTTAGTCTGTGCCTGTTTTTTAATCAATGGGTATACATGTTGCATTCTCTTTAATTGCCTAATGTATTAATGGCGCTGTTAACCTTTTTTTTTCCTAGCTGACGGTGAATATTGTTAACCAGGCTTGCGGAGAGCTGCAAAGAGATGACTGTATGCCAGAGAGCGTTCGTGAAATCTGCAAAAACTTAGACAGTACGTACCATCATATGTTCCCCCATTATCCCTGCCTTTCACCTTTCTACAGTGTTCAGAAATCAGTGGGATGACACAAAATGCACATCTAAATATCTACTATTGGTGTGGATGTACTGGTTCACAAAGCATTAAATAAAAACAATGCTTGCAGTACTCACACTCACATGCACAATGTGAGTGTGAGTAGTGCAAGCATTGTTTTTATTTTTGTTACCATTTTTCATTGTTCTGTAGTGAGATGTGTTCTGTGATGACTCTTATAATCCCTTTTTGACTGTTGCATTTTTTATTTTATTTAATGAAAATCGAAGTGAATGTGCTTGCTGTAATTTGTCTGAATGAGTTTTAGTACTTGATAATTATATTAGTGTGGATACATAATATTGTGCAGTATATATTTATTAAAATGTTATTGTAAATGTGGTGTAGGTGTATGAATTGTGTGTGATCAGGATGTCTTTTTACATTTTAGCCATGTGACAATGCTATTGCTGTCTATTTTAATTAATTATCAATTGATTCCTGTGTGGTATCCAAAAAGCATTTTGATTCTGATAGAAACAGGCATTATTTTAATATCTTTCTATTTGAGCAAGAGCTTACATTATAAAAGGAACAAGAAATTGGTTTTACTGTTGCTGCAAAGTGAATGTCAACCTGTTCTCTAATACGATGTTGTTGTTGGTTTTTTTTTAGGCAGTGTGATGCTGCCTGTTCTCCAGTTCCTGAACAACTGCTTGGTACCACGACACAAATTTAAAAATACAGCAAAGGAACGTGCCTACACCAAGTTTCATCAAATGTGCACAGAAAACATGTCCACTGTTGCAGAAAGATCATCAGAAATTGTAGCCCCATGGTTGTGTCTGAAAACATTTGAGCTGTTAATTCAGCTTCAATATGAACCTGAACAAGTGTGTTCTGAAATAAGCATGCCCCTTCTTGACACTGAGCATGACATTGTCGAGTACATTGGTGGTTTTGTAATCCAAAAACTCAGACAAAAGGCAAGAAGACTCCAAGATAAAGATGTTGGGGCAAGGATCATCAAGTGCCTGGAAAAACTAACATGCAGTGATGGTGACAGTACTACTAAAACTGGAATTGATGCTACTGCAGGTACCAGTAAGACACTGACAAGCATTCTCGACAGAGGTGGTTTGATCAAACTGAAACCAAATAGCGTTCAGATTTTTCTGGGTCTTGAAATGTGTTTCAGGGAGTTGTTTGGAGATGCATCAAGTGTGAATGCTTCATTTAAAACATATCTTGAAAGATGCAGTCAGTCAGAGTCTGTGTCTACTTGCTTGTATGATATTTTATGCAAGACTGATGTGTCAGACAGTACGAAAGAAAAGATCTTGGAAGATGTTGTTCACCTCTATTTCAAGGTGAGGATGTATCACAAATGCAAGACAATCATGGACTCGTTTAGGCGAAGAACTAAGACAACAAAAAAAGCAAAGGGTATCCGTAAACAGCTTAAGTAGTTCCCCCAAATCCATCAGGAACCATTATCCCGACCTTTTTTTTTTCCCCCAACAGCTTTTAGGTGTTTTAACAATTTTATTCAACCAATCATCTTCGCAACAGAATTTTTTCTCAATCATGTGAGTGCATTATTGCCTTGCTTTTGTGCGCTGCATTGAGCATACCTAAGTTTTAGTGTTTTTGATGCTTTCCATGAATTTATTATTATTATAGGCGTGAACGTGCAGCGTTGCTTTTGTATGTGCTGCATCCATAGGGTGTGCCAATGTAGACTGTGTGGGTGGGAGTGGGGGGTAAGCGATGGGGTAATGGGTGAATGTTGTATAGCAGTATGACATATATATATTCATTTTACTTAACATCATAATTGTCACGAATGCTTGGATGTAATTTGCTGAGCTATGACATTCTTAATTAGTAGATTGAATGAACTTGTTCTAGTCACATAACATGTATCTTGTTATTTTAATGATCCTAACCATTGTTGTGGTACTCTTAAATTTAATCTAGTTATGAGAAAGGCTCAGTTGTGTCTTTGCTGTGTTTTTTATTACTAATGTTTTAAGAATGTTGTTACTGCACTGTATTATGTAATTGCTTGTTGACTGTCTATGTATAGGTAAATGTAGAATGTTCTAGTCATGCCTCTACCTTTTAAGCACCGCCATTATAATCATGTATAGGCCGTGATATGTATAGTTTAAGACAACACTTAACTTGTGCTGTTATTAGATTATGTTGTGTGTGGGTGTGTGTGCGTGTGCTTTTTCTGCATGAATGTAAAATTATTAGTTATTATTGATGTGGGGTTTAGATTATGAATGTATTCGATTGGAATTTAGGGTTGCTGCTGTGTCATTAGAAATGAATGTGTCTCTGCTGATTGTGTATATAAAAAGGATATAATTATTGGCATTATTGCATGCTTCTTGCGAACGACGAGCCAAAGACAAATTTCTGTATGTGATGAACATCAGACAATAAAGTTATATTGTATTGTATTTCTACAATGTATTGATATTTATACAATAAATGTTTCTAGTACCTGTCCCACCAGTGTTAGAAAGCATGACTCGTTTGAATATGTCTCATATTGGGTGCTCTTGTTTTATGGTGTATTAGTGCATGTTAACCCATTCTACCCCAACACCGAAATCCCCACATTTTGCTGTTGTCTTCTGAAGACTCTAGCGTAGCGCAGGACACAGATCGACCATGATAGTTCAAGGGTGATGCCAGAATAGCTTGGCGCCCATAGGCGCCAAGCTATTCTGGCATCACCCTTGAACTATCATGGTCGATCTTTATCTTGCTGTGGTGTGTCCGGGGTAGAATGAGTTAAGCAGAGAACATTAGAGGAACAACACACCAAAATGAAAGACAGAATTAAAATATATATAATGTATTCTTCCAACACCATTCCAACTGTAACATACAAGTTTACAACATAGCTACAACATAAACTATTGTTAACACACAATGAATCTAAATATGAACGTGCAGTATTAGAGCCAGAACAGTTCGCTTTAGTCAATTTTAATTAAGAGAACCGAAACTTTTACCACCCAAAAAAATTATAAGTTATATGAACATAAAAGCAAATAATATACCTCTGATTTTCACTGAAAAGTGCTTGTGGTCTAAATAATTAGCAGTCTGGTTACTGTGCGACAAATGACACAAATGCTTTCACTGTTAGGCCAAATAAAAACAAAATATTGTATTAAGGGTGACATGACCACCCCTCCCCCTCAAAAAATAAGAAGCGTTGGTCGGTTTATTATTTTATTTATAATTCATACTTCATTACTTCCCTTTGTTTTGGAATGGCAAAAAAATGAGTAATTCTTTTGATGTTTGATAAGAAATCAAAAAAAGTCATGGTTGCTCAAATTCAACTTATTTTGTTTTGGCCGTAACAATTGTCAATAATCTTGAGTTGTCTTAGCAAAAACAGATAATGATCGGTGACTATCAAAAGCAAATGAGCTAAAATCATACAGAATATCTTGTTTTTTTGTTGAGCTTCTGTCAAACTACGTGAATTCATGCAGTCAAAAAATCTGTCCATCAGCAGTATGAATTTGGCAGTTTGTTCCATTTCTGGCCTCCCCATTTCCAGCATAACCTTTCCAACCCGCTCACTCAACACTTGGGCTGCCAGCTTGACATTCATGACAGATTGTGGAGTCAAGTGTATGTGATCAGCTGTTAGTCGCGTTCGTCTTAGCACCTGAGCACAATCGCTGTTGTACACAGCCACAACATGCTGCCAAAGAAGATGACAACCATTCTGCCACAGGAATCGAGTGTTCTTGCCTGACCCTGAACAGCTCAAATTGTTTCGCACTGTCTTCACAAGATGTGGTGCATCTGAAAAGAAATATATTTCTCGCTGCTGTGCAAACAAATTCATTGTTTTATAACAGATGCTGCCAGGTGTGCCATGCATGTCAACAAGACGTTGATTAGGGGATGCCTTATCGCTCGTCGAGGCAATAACTTTCAGGAAGCAGTATGTTTCGAGAAGGCCTACAGCCCTCCAAAATAAAGGGTACAGTGCATCTGCTGTGACTGCTTTGGTGCCAAAAAATCCCACACTCTTGCTGAGATTGGTGTTTACACCAACTACATAAAACAGTAGTGCATGGGTGGCAATATTCTTTAGGTCTCCGGAACTGCCTGTTACGTAGCCAACAAGCTCACTTGAACGGCGATCAAAGACGAGATCTGATGTGATCGTCATCTCATCATGTAAAAGCACCACAAAACGTTCACTGTCCCTATAGTTCTTTGTTTCATTGCGGATACTCTCCAGTACTTCACTGCGGAAACCAGCGTTTGGATGGAATACATTAGTGTAATCTCTTAGTGTAGATTCACCAGGAAGGCGAAGCACACCTGTTGCTCGAAGGGTTTCGTAAGCAGCAGGACTTCGGCTGTGCAGAAGAATGGCCAAGCGTATCATAGTTGGATGCCATCGCATCCCCTTTTTGCCAACCTGGAAGGCTTTCTGTTGCTCAGCCCAAAACAACTTGGTCAACTTAGATTCATTTGAGAGTTTTTCTTTATCAATGGCACTGATCAAAGACTCATGCAAGGTGTCGCTCACTATAACGGAGTCCGTCTTCAGAGATTTTTTGAAGTTTTCCAGTTGTAGTTTCAGCGTAGCAGCTTGCTTGCGAATGGTCTTGAACGCTTGCTTCAGCTTTTTGTGTGACACTGACACCAATGGATTGTTGTTTAGAATTGGCGTCTTTTCGTTTGCATGTGCTCTTGCCTGTTTTCGCAGTAGTAAGTTCTTTACTTCAAGGCAGTCGTTACAGATCTTGGAGAATTCTTTCACCAGCAAATGACAGGTACTTGATCGAGCAGTAGAAGAATGTGTTATAGAAGAAGTCTCTGAGACATAGAGTACATGTCTGTAATATAGATCCTGTCCAGTTGGGAGCTCGGCAAATTTCTGCAGGGCATGGTCCACTACACCTGGACATACATGCAGACCAATCAAAGCTGTTAGATGTTTAGAGAGGTGAGTTGATTCAATATTGGCCGTCAGGTGGGGTGCTTGCAGTCCAAAAACAGAAACCACTGCGGATAGATCTGGGGTGATGCTAACTTGCAGATGTCCAATACCAGTTGGCGTTAGTGAAACAGCTACAACTTGGGCATCGGAGTGCAGAACTACACACCATGGAGCTTGCAATTTTGATGCAGCTTTTCTAACATCACTGAAGTGATTGTAGACAACCTTGACAGGCACCAGAGGTGGTTCACGTGCTACCTGAAATACACACAAAGAAATTCAGGTATCAGAGTAATCCCTTTAAAAAGTGTGAAGTTGTATTATGATGCATAATGTTACCAAATAGATAACAATAATATTCTA
>BTPG01000005.1:80575810-80623310 GCA_036245525.1 Semisulcospira habei
CAAAGAATTCCAGCCACCGAAGACCACATCCACAGGCAGTCAGGGGGTCCCCCTGACACAAGAGGTGGAGTCTCAAACCATGACGCCGCCACAAACTAAATCAACAGGAAGCCAAGCCTCAAAAGCCACAAAGAACAAGGGTACCAACACCCAGGAGATCCCTCCACCCAAGAAGCGCCAAGCTCAACTAGAGAAGCGGAGTCCCAAACCACGACACCGCCACCACCACGTACCAGATCAACAGGGAGCCAGGCCTCCCAAGCCACCAAAACGAAAGGCACCACTACCCCGCCGACGACTTTCCAAGACACAGCAAGCCTCACAGACACACGGCCCACCACCACCAACGCCGCCACCAGCACGGCACTAACCACCACGGACCAAGCCACCGACCCCCATACGACCGTCAGCCCAGCCGGCACATCAGTCGACACCACCACCAACCGTCAGGCAAAGAAACCCCACCGACTACGCCACCGGCCACCCAAGAACATCCGGGAAAAAGCCAAACGCCCGGCGCTCCTCCCGACACCTCCACCGCACCTCCGCCTGCCACCGCGGAACCGCAGCGCCCCCCGCTCATCTCAGCGCCCGACCCCCAAGCCTAAATCCACTGGCCACCACCACCTCCACCCCAACTACCCAGACACTACAGCCAGCGACGGTTCCTCCGGCCACCACCACCCTCGCCACCACTCATACAACACCTTTTAGAGTGGTTGGCACTCCAACCTCCCACAGCCTGGCACTAAGCAACGGTTCACCGGCCGCACCACCCGCCTCCTCCACCACCACCCGCCCGGCCCCGGCACTACCACCAGCCGCTGCGCGACGGAGCGACAGCCAGCCAGACGACCCCCCCCCCCCCCCCTACCCCCGACCCACCTCCCCCCCCCCCCCACCCCCGGACGAAATCAAAAATTGCACTTGCACTTGCTTATAAAGGAATTCCCCCCCCCCCACACACACACACACACACACACTAAAAGTCAAAATGATAGTCCCCGATCACCTCGGTGCCAGTGGGACATAAAACTCAAACTAAGAAGTAAGAAGAAGCATATAAAGAAACTCCGCCATTGCCTGTCCCAAGCCCGGATGAAAAAAAAGAGGAGGGTTCAACATAACATAAAAAAAACCTACGTCAAAACTACAAGTCCTCGATCACTTTTATTGCCAGTGGGACATAAAAATGGAATCAACAACAACAAATGCATGTAAAGGTTACCAAGACGAAACGACGAACTTGTTCAGAAAGCATTTCCGTTAAAAGGTCCTGCTAAATCAAAGCGACACAGTTGCAGTGCGGTCGAACTGATCAGTGTTCAGGTCGTAGGGCCTACTCCATATTTAATAGCTGTCCCTGTCTCCCGCACCCCGCCCGTCACTGCCGTCCATTATCACTCCGGTGCTGTGGACGTTAAACCCCGAACTAACATGTCAAGGTTTTCCGTACGCCTCTTTGGTAAAACCTGTCATTGGACGAGGCAGATTGTTTAAAAAATTGGTAAGCCAGCCACTATTCTTGTGGAATCATGGACAAGAGCTATTCAAAGTTGAAACATACACCCTGTTCAGTCCTCATTTACCACTGACCTGCAACGCTCATGCTGAAACTAGTATAAGCTTTGCACGGATCAGACGCCTAGCAACACTACGCTTTTGAGCATTCAGCATGGAGAGCGTGAAGTTTACAGGAGTAAATGTGTCAGTGTCTCTGAGTGGGGCTCGATTAGGGTATATTTTGACAGGTTTAAAATGGGTCATGTTAAAATTTCCTGAGGGCAGCATCTAAGCCATATTCATTGACTAAAAGAAAATTAAAACAAATTAGAGTGGATCGAAGTCGGTGATCATTTTTTTTTTCAAAATTTAAAAAAATAGTCAAGCGGCCTTGCCCTAACGGACTATACACGAATGCAGGAAATTGTAGTAATGATGAATGCCTAGCCCATTTTGCTGGAGTAACCGATCCCAGGGGTAGATCAGTAATCTCCTGGGGGGGGGGGGGGGGGGGGGGGTGCAACTTTTTGTTTTGGACCTTTAAACCTTCCCCAACAGGTCTCCGGACGCCCCAGTCCCCGAAAGACCAAAAGCGAGGAGGGGTAGAGCCAGTGCTGTGACGGCACAGCGACCTGTGCCTTGTGACAGTCATATTTTAGGCTCATTCAAAGGTCGCATAGACGTCACCGTACCATCTCATAGGTCTTCAGAGAAGAGCTCATGTGAGCTATTCATGGGCAGTTGCCGCGACGTCGCGTTGAGCCCGAAATGCGACGGTCGCGAATGTTCCGTCGCAGTTACGTAACTGTAACTCTTCAAAGGACCGTGACCACAATGCGACGCTATTCCCAAATTGCAAAGGCCCCATAACCATCTATTGCTAGCAGGGTAAATATGTAGGATCTTACGGGTTTACACCATGCAGCGAAAGGAAAACGAATAAAACGTTGAACGTTTAAGGCGATTTCAAAGACGGGGCACCGGATATGGTCTGAACAAATTTTGACCCCAGCTGGATTCGAACCCGCGACCTTTCGGACGAGAGTCAAACGCTCTACCACCGAGCCATCAGCACCATGGGCCATGATGGCTCAGGAATGGCACTTGATCGGGAAATGCCTGAATAATAATTAAAGCACTACCCTTGCGCTATCACAGTTGATCCATCTCACGTTCTTCGAATCAGGCGCTAAGTAAAGGGGGTGGGGGGGGGGGGGGGGTAAAGTTGGCCCGGGAAGAAAGAAAAAAAAAAAACCGAACCAGGAGGAATGCAGACTGGCACCTGTTAAGACTGACGAACTATCATGGCAAAAGGTCATCGGGCCGATGCTAAGCCGAAGTCTTCCCGCGCACAGCCGTGTGCGGGCCGACTGTGGTTTGACGTCGGCCCGATGGCCTTTTGCTTACTGAGCTATAATTATAATGTTTTGGCACAGGCCGAATTTGGCCCTATATAATTTTCATGCATCGTTAAAATTCCTGTACATGCCGCTTGGGAAATTTCCAACGTAGCGCTTGGGAACACGAGTCTGCCAAGTTTGCATGTCTGGCTTCATATTTGATTGATTGTTTGTAGTAGTTTGTGCGTCCGGTAAACCAGCCGACAATTTACAGGTGCCGGTGCCGAACCGTCAACTTTTTTTCCTTCTTAATAATACAAGAAAAGAAGTGTTGACATGAAGCGTATGGTTTTCATATCAGACTGTGTAGAGTGTAAAAATATATATAATATATATATATATATATATATATATATATATATATATATATATATATATATATATATATATATATATATATATATATATATATATATATATATATATATATTTAAATCACAAATAAACAAATAAACGGCATGTATGCTTACTGTACATTTCTTTCTTACATGGGCGGGTAACTTGATATATGTATGGGTGCTACCTGTACAGAATAAAACTTTATTATAAAAAAAATCAGCTGAAGGAAGTTGATTAGTTTCTCAGACCTGTTCGAAAGTCTGAGAATAGGTGCGTATCACTTCCATGGCTGTTTTTGATTTTTCATTATGTTTACCTAGTTAACCCATTTAGCCCCAACGCCCTACAGCAGGAGAAGGACTGACCATGATAATTCAAGGGTAGTGCCAGATTGGCTTGGCGCCTTCAGGCGCCAAGCCAATCTGGCACTGCCCTTGAATTATCATGGTCAATCCATCTCCTGCAAATGGTACATGGGAGTTAGGTAACACCTCCAATTTTGGGACATGTGGCCATGGGGCTAAATGGATTAACCTAAAGCCGGTTTAAAAATGAGCTTGAAAGTTATACCATGTAGCGAAATAAAATGATATCCATTGAGGTCTGAGCAAAATCGTTTTCTCCCGCCTTCCCCCTCACTCCGCCCCCCCCCCCCCCCCCCCACCCCTTCCCTCTCCCCATTCTTCTTCCTCCCTTCCCCTAAAAAAAAAAAAAAAAAAACGAAAAAGTAGAGGAAGCTTTCACGGCGCCTGACTGACTGTATTCAATACGAGTGTTTCCCCATTTCACGCTAATGCGTTCAACTACTTCAGCTTCCTCCCAGCCACAGGCTCAAACCCTGATAACCTCGTGCCTTTCAAAAAGCAAATCAGACCGATCTTTGCGGGCAAGACACATAGATTCTCATGAGCCCTTGCAGTCGCAATGGCTCATGAGAATCTGTGCCTATTGCCGACTGAAAACAGCTGAAGATACTGTCAGTTTTCTGATTTTGTAAGCGGAACTTGTGAGCGCAATGTCACGCGCATGCGTGCACGGTTTCTTAATCATCACGCGCATGCGTGCATAATTTCCTTTCCGGGCAGATAACCGGACACAAGTGGCGTCACAATTATTGTGCGTTGTGCCGTCTGCCCCACAAAAAGGAGACTGGTATTTTCATTGCCACTGATACAGAAACGATGGGTTGAGCCGAAAAGAGTGGTGTTTGACATGAGCATTCCCCTTTTTAATAGGAGAAATGGGAGGAGTGTGTATGTGTGTGTGTGTGTGTGCTAGAGTGTGTGTGTTTGTGTGTATGTGTGTGTGTGCGTGCGTGTCAGTGTGTGTGTCAGTGTGTGTGTGTGTGTGTGTGTGTGCCCGTGTGTGTGTGTGTGTGTGTGTGTGTGTGTGTGTGTGTGTGTGTGTGTGTGTGTGTGTGTGTGTTGGGGGCCGGGGGGGGGGGAGGGGGTGTTGGTAACGTTAGTTTGACGTTGAATTCACCATGATTTTGACCGATTCCGCGCTCCTTTGACGGCAAGGGAACGTTGAATCTACCGCCATGATTTCAAAATCACTGACAGCCGTCTGCGTCATCGAGCAATCGGCAAAAGGGTTTAAGTTGAATTGCATCGTTTCTGTTCGTATGGTGGAAGCCACGGGACTTAACTCATTCTACCCCAGACACACCAAAGGAAGATAAGGATCGACCATGATAGTTCAAAGGTGATACCAGAATAGCTTGGCGCCTATAGGCGCCAAGCTATTCTGGCATCACCCTTGAACTATCATGGTCGATCTGTGTCCTGCACTGTGCAAAATTTAAGGATTTCGGTGTTGAGGTAGAATGAGTTAAGCCTACAACAGTCCATGCGGCCGCGTAAATTGTTATTTCGTTTTCCAGAATGGGTTGGAGAAACCTCTGCCACAGGCATGGTGTGTAGATTAAACTCATAAACCCCCAGTGTTTGAAAGACTGTTGTCTTTACGACATCATTTGAAGCCGGGCGTCATGCTTCGTCTGTAGTCCGTCAACAAGGGGATGGATTCTCATGAGCCCCTGCAGCCGCAGGGGTTCACGAGAATATATGCCTCTTGCTGGCAGAATTAAACTTCATTTACATCTTTAACGGCGCTAAATTTTGCTAACGCCTAGGGCCGCCACATAGCGTTGAAAGTTGGTCGGAAATCGTAATATAAATAAAGAACACGCCACACTGCGAAGCCAGTTCCATACCAAACTGAACCCGTTTCATGTGCAAGAGGCATAGATTCTCATGAGAACCTCAGTCGCAGGGGCTCATGAGAGCCTATGCCTCTTGCTGCGGAACATTCAAGATCGCCTGGAGCTCAGTGTTTCTCTAACTGCGGGTGCGGGTGTTAATTCGCGATAAATGTATATATACGACTGAAAATCATCGTAGTTGCTCCTTATGTCTGAACAGCATTACACTGCCTATGTGCAACAGACATAAGGCCCTTTCATATGGGCGCACAACACATGTATGCACCATCTCATATACTGACGACCAAAAAGAAATGCGACATTTTTGGAACAAGTCGGAAACACTTTCCAAAAATGTCTATCATTCTTTTTCCGGTCAGTTTAGATTCTAATGAGCCCTTGCAGTCGCATGGGCTCATGAGAGTCTATGGTACTTGCTGACCTAGATCGGCTGAAGCTGTTCCTTAAAGCTGAGGGCGTTATTCTGCAATAAGTAGACAAGACGACAAATTGTGCGGGTACACTATCGGCACTGCGGCGTCGAGCTAGCGTCTCAACACTGCACGTGATAGTCGTTACAAAGAAGTGGAACGAACAGAAAATGGAGTATAAATCTACAATTACACCTGAGTGAAGATATCTTTTTTGTGGATATTACTTTTCAGTCTTCAATACAACTTTAGAGTGGATTTGCTTGAAACTAATCAAAATTTCTTTCTTCCCAATTAACCTTTCACGGTCGGAAAAAGCCAACACCACTCAGCCACAAAAGGTAAAGAACTTCGTAATTATAAGGGGCTCATGAAACTGTTTGCCTCAGTCTTGCTGACCCTATTCATATCTGTGTTTCTTGCATTGATAGGATTATTCCGTGTTGCATTGCTTTCAAAGACAGAATCTCGCGTCCACTGGCAGTGAAGGGGTCAATTATTACGATGGACACACATGTATCATGCCCAATAACGTTTATTTGTGATGATTATAGGAATACAATGGTCGCACAAACGCTAAGCGTCTAGTTTTGTACTAGTCGAATTAGAAACACAAGGTACTGCGCTTACTGCGATTTGGCGCGCGCATGCACACACACACATACACACACACACACACACACACACACACACACACACACACACACACACAGACACACATACACACACACATGATACATGCACACACACACACATACACACACACACACACACACACACACACACACACACAACACACACACACACACACACACACATACATACACACACACACACACACACACACACACACACACACTCACTGAGGTCTATCTTTTTTCCCGACTCACAACTATGCGTTGGTCTGTGATTTTGCGCCTCACGGCTTTCAGCCATGCGGCGCAAAATCACAGACCAGCACATATTTTTCTACGGAGATTCATATCTATAAGACATCCAAAGGCAACCTTCCGCGATCCCTCAACCACCCCCCCCCCCTCCCCCACCTCTCTCCCTAAAGTAAAAAAAAAAAAGGACATATGTGCAACACGCTCCCCTTCACCGTTTCGCCTTTTCAGTTCTATGTTGATTCGCACAATTAATGTTCACTTGACTTTAGCAGATCTCCGGCGGGAAATGGCGAGAGTTCTGATTTCTGAAGTCTTAGTTTGAAATCCCGACGACCTACACCGCATGAGAAATAAACACAACGGAGCCCTGCCGGTCCAATATATACCCAGAAGAGGCAAGCTGATTTTGTGTCCAGGGGTCTGCGATTTTGGACCTCACGGCTGAAAGCCGTCAAGCTCAAAATCACAGGCCAGCACACATGCATGTTATTAAATCATGTCTTGTGTCCCTGTGTTCAATATGGCGTCTATACCGTTTATAAATAGAACTATATGCGCCTACATGGAGCAACATGGAAAACACTTTGAATAACCCAGTGACCTCTTCAGACTAAGAAACAAATCGAGCCCAATTACATACAGTAAACGCCATAGATTCTCATGAACCCCTGCGAATGCATGGGCACATGAAAATCTATGCATATAAATATTGTAGACGAAAGTAAGCGCCGGGTTGGTGAAGCCGCGGATAGAAAATGTGCATGCCCGTCACCGCGCCATGATGACTAAATAAAAATAGGTGAAATCGTCCTTTGCCTAGAAAATGACTAGTCGTACACGCAAATGGGACCTTCCCTTCCCAGCAACAGGCATAGATGCTCATGAGCCCTTGCTCTTACAGGGGCCTATGAGACTCTACGCCTCTTGCATACGGACGGAAATGACTTGCCGAAAGACTAATGCAAAACGTCGTGCCAAGTCTACGTGCAAACAGCAGGGACCTTCATATCCTGACCGACCAGCAAGAGGCATAGACTCTCATGAGCCCTAAAGGTGCAGGGGCTCATGAGAATCAATGCCTCTTGCAGACTCTATTACACAACAAGGTCTCATGAGTGTCTATGCCTCTAACTCAAAGGAAAATCGAGGTTGACTCAGATACTGATAGAGACCGCGTAAAATGTGGTGCCTGCTGCAGCGTGCACATAGGAAGTTTTTACACCATCAAAAAGGGTGTGAGAGTCTTCCGCTGTTCCTATCTGATTCGCACGTCACAGGGGAAATAGCCTGAGCATCTGAGTGCAGCATCTTGCCGATAAAGATGACGATGGAATGTCGGTTCTGCCTTTTACATTTGGCTGATGTGGAGATAAGACTGACATCGGAAAGAAATCAGGGTGAAAATAGACGAACATGTTAAAAATAAAAATGGAAGATGTGAGCCATTGTGTAATTACAAGTTGTGCCTGCATACATTACAATTTTTAAAAAATAAATAAAATACCAAAAAATTAAAAATAATAATAGTAATCATCTTCGTCACCATTAACATCAACATCATCATCGTCGTCGTCATCATCATAATCAGAATAATAATAACAACAATAATAAGACAATAGGGTATTACCACCACATAGAGAGATGCAGTGCAGTGTCATTTGCTCCATGAGGCAAGTCCGTTTTTTGTGAAAAGCAAGATTTCATTGTAATACACTGAAAATCGCGCTTTCAGAAAAACTGACTTACGGTCTTTTCACAGAATATTGTTCATCTATTTTGAAAGAAGAAAAAAAGAGTATATTTTTATGTCCGCTTTTTTTCCGAAATGTGTTTTTTATGTTGATTATTTCAACGCAAAGACAGATAACACATTCGAGATGTTCCGCATCCGGATACGCGGCGTTTTGCCGCGTATCCGGATGCGGAACGTCTCGAATGAGTTAACATATACAGCTTTGCCATCTGGGCGAACTTCAGCGGCCGTGAACTGGGGTGTTGTCGAGTGCCATTCAGCACGAAACCATTATCCTCTCCATGCCAGTAGGCCCTGATAACAGACACAACAAAACAATACACGCAACACCGACCGCATGTCCGGCGACACATTTTTTGCCTTTGCCATGCGACACAGATCTCGTATTCCTTTCTGGCCCAGACGCGTTAAGAGTCGCGTTTCAAAACAAGGGCCCAGTAAACACTGAGAAGACCCTCTGGCCGACGTCGGCCCGTGGGTCTTTTTGCTTGGCTGGGGGTAATAAATATGCGTTTGCAAGGCGGCGGTTAGGTTTTCATCTTCTGCACAGTTTCAGTTTTGCTTGCTTTGTCGGTCTTGACTGAGCTAACGTGGAACCTCCACCCCACCCCATCTATTCAGCTCATACATGCTATCTCCACCCCCCCCCCACCCCCTAACACTCCGCACACGCACCATTGGTACACACACACACACACACACACACACACACACACACACACACACCATCACACACACACGCACACGCACGCGCACACACGCGCGCACACACACACACACACACACACACACACACACACACACACACACACACACACACACACACATCTTCACCGCACGTGCAATTCGTCTGCACACCTACCTACCACAAATTCTTATTATCTTCTGTGAAACTTGCAAAAGTGGTATGTCGGCTTGTAACAAAATCTATCCGAACACCGGTTCGCGCCCACAGCCAAATGAGTTTCATTTTAAGTACGTCTGCCAACCCGTTTACGTGAGAGCCGCAAAAGCTGCTTTGATCGTGACAGTTTAATGAAATTGAGTAGTTATCTACGATCCTGCAAAGGTAAATCAGGCACTACTGACTTTTAATGGTTCGTGGCTGATCAGTTCCCCGCAGCTGGCACTACATTTGAAATACTGAGATAACTTGGAAGGAGACAAACAGACAGACAGACAGACAGAAAAGATAATGAGACAATCCTTTCTTTTTCAATTTTCATCCACAAGAGGCATAGATTCTCATGCGTCCCTGCAGAGTGCAGGGACTCATGCGAATCTATGTCTCTTGCTAACAGAGGTCGATGGGTCATTTGCATCCGAAGACTGATGGAGATTGTCTACGAGACATTTCTCAAAAGCCAGTGTTTTTGTTCTGTTTTTGTTTTTCCTCCTCCTTTTGTTTTCGCCAGAAAAGTAATTTGATGGTGTGTTTAGATTGTCGGGTCGTTCGGGCTGAGAGCTCTGTATCTGGGGTTCACTCAGACATCACAAGACATCCAGCTGTAACAGATATAGATCCTCATGAGCACCAGCGGCCTGCCGTAGGGTAGCTTTGCCATCACTGACATAACCACAACGTAGATAGCGATACCTTTCCGCAATCTCTGACAGCACTTGCAATGACTTTCTGCAACCTTGCCAAGTTACAGCACTGAAGAGGGATAGATTATCATCATGTGCCCCTGCGGCTGCATGGGGCACATGAGAATCTATGTCTCTTGTAGATGGCGGAATAGGGGCAGTGTATTGATGCCAAGAGCGAGCACTATCCTCAGAATATTTGCTGGCTTTGTACACCTAACTCTGTGTTTCTCAAACAAAAGAGAACTTTAGAGCTGAAGACTCCGTTGAATCCGAAGACCGTATCACTGTTATCCCCTTTCAGTCGGTATTCTGGAAGCAGTCGTGCGCGTCACCCCAAAGAACAGCATCCTCAATTTGAGAAACGTGGCCAACAAAAGGCATAGATTCTCATGAGATCCTGCGACAGCAGAGGCTCATGAGAATCTATGTCTCTTGCAGATGTCAGCGGTTGGACGAGATGAGAGGCTGGATGGAGAAAGAAAGCCCCGTTACAAAAGCGAGGAAAAAATGCACTAGACGCCAAACAAAACATTTACTGGAATGCCAGAGCCAAAGACAAGTAGAGCGTAGATGAAGATTGAACGTTTAGGGGTGTGGGAGTGCTGAGAAACAGAGGGAGGGGCACTAGAACGGTAAACCTAGACTGATACTTTGAATGCGCCGCGGGCTTTTATTTCTTTGTTTGTTTGGTTGGTTGGTTGGTTTGTGTGTGTGCGTGTGTGTGTGTGTGTGTGTCAATGTGCATGTGTGCGTGCGTGCGTGTGCGCGCGCGTGTGTGTGTGTGTGTGTGTGTGTGTGTGTGTGTGTGTGAGAGAGAGAGAGAGAGAGAGAGAGAGAGAGAGAGAGAGAGAGAGTCTGAGAATGACAATGAATCTTTATTTTCCAAGGATAAAAGATTTAGGTCTGAAGACCTTTCTTACATCTTGTCCTTGCTAAACTACGCCCACGGCGGTAGTCTCTCTCTCTCTCTCTCTCTCTCTCTCTCTCTCTCTCTCTCTCTCTCTCTCTCTCTCTCTCTCTCTCTCTCTCTCTCTCTCTCTCTCTCTCAGTCTCTCTCTGACACTGAAAAGTGTTTTTTGTGCGCACATTAGATCCCATGTTGATTACATCTCCACTGGTTGGGATGGTAGCGGTGTTGTGCATATCAAGAAAATAAATTCACTACACAAAAGAGTCATTAAAATGTAGATATAAGACCCATTCCAACCGCTGAAAAACTGCAAAGTCTCAATATTCTTGGCCTTCGTCAACAACTCGTTTACAACAAGTGCATACTTATGTTTAAAATTCTCAAGAAAGCTCCACAGTATCTAACAGCTAAATTTACTCCACAACGATAGTGTGAAAGGTCCTCGAGGAACAGTACTCTTCCATTACCACTACCTCGCATTGACTTATTCAAATCAAGCCTAGCCTTTTCGGGACCAAATTTATGGAATTCTCTTCCACAACATTTAAAAACACTAACCCACCTTGCCTCCTTTGAAACAAAACTACACATATACCTGATGGAAACTGCTTAGATATATTATTTTTATCCTGTCATTCTGTTGAAGGTTATGTAAATGTATATATGTTAGTGCGTGCATTTACACGGCTGTAAAGGTGTGTGTGTGTGTTTGATTCTTGGTATTTTGTGTTTGTTTTTTCTATGATATGTTTGTTTGTTTGTTTTTTTTTTTTTTTTTTTTTTTTTTTTTTGTTCCCCTATGTAATTTGTGCTGAAGAGTGTTTTTTTCTTTTTCCGTATGTTTATTGTCACCTTAGTATCATTTTTTGTACTGAGTGTGTCTGTACTTATTTAGTTATAATTTTTGTTTACGTTATATATATATATATATATATATATATATATATATATATATATATATATATATATATATATATTATATATATATATATATATATATATATATATATATATATATATATATATATATATATATATATATTCTTTACTTTTAACAAAGGCGTCGCCCAAAGCCAAAACATGCACTCAATCAGAGTAGCTCCAAGGGACGTAATTTTTCATTAAATTCTGAGAATGCTGTGCTAATGCCATGTGATTCCAGGCTGGTAAGCTTGCATTGTGTCATCAGGACATCAGCTGCACTTTTGTGACTGCTTCGCTTATTAGATCTTTTGAGCTTTCCACTGAACTTCCAGTAACTTCTGGAGGCCGCTTCTAGTACATGCGTTGTGTTTGCAATTTCAGGGTTACGCCGTATGCCTACCTGAAGAGCCCCCCCTTGGGGCGAAACCGGTTGTAGGCGGCAAAAACTTTAAATCTACTCAGCAGGTCCAAAATCTGTTTGGGAATATTTTCTATCTTCCCCCCTCGGGGGGAGGACTGGATATTCTCCAGCGGGTGACGGGGCGCCTGGGGGTAGTCCCTATTGCTTTAAGTAATAGGTTTTCAGTGGAAAGCTCAAAAGATCTAATAAGCGATGCAGTCACAAAAGGGCAGCTGATGTCCTGATGACACAATGCAAGCTTACCGGCCTGGAATCCCATGTCATTAGCACAGCATTCTCAGAATTTAATGAAAAATTACGTCCCTTGGAGCTACTCTGATTGAGTGCATTTTTTGGCTTTGGGCGACGCCTTTGTTAAGAGTAAAGAATAATTGTACCACAAAATTGCCTAGGTGTTGCCTTTTCAAAATTAGTTTTATATATATATATATATATATATATATATATATATATATATATATATATATATATATATATATATATATATATATATATATATATATATATATATATATATATATATATAATATATTGCTTGTCTTCAGTACATCTCGTAGTTGTATGTATAGCTGTTGTAGTATGTTAGCAACGGCAAGTTTGAAAAATGACGTACTTGTATCTGTCAAAACTTTTACCGTTGTGTAATATGAGTTTCATCACCATCATCATCTATCTCACACACACACAAACACTCAGGCTGACGCACTGACACACCTCTGATAAGCGCCCAACCAGTGTGTGCTGATTATCCAATGGCCTCCGCAAGCTCGGCGCCCACACTCCCCACGGGCCGCACGCCTAAACGCATCCAATAGTAGTACGTACCTCCGACTGAAAATGCGCACCGCGAGCCCGCGTAAGTGCCCACACGCAGATTCTCATCAACACGCACTCGTCAGGCGAGTCACACTGGTTGCCTCCCTTGATCCGCTGCCGCTCGAAAGCGGCAGCAAATGGAGGGACACAACCAGTGTGTAAGCGACAATAAACAGCAAAAAATCATAAACACACTTGATAGGTATAAAATCACAAAGAAGCAATCAGATAGACAAAATCAAAATGCCACGTCATTATCAATTAAAGAAAATAATAAAACAAAGGTCTGCGTTTTAACGCTTTAGAAGTGCTGAAACAAAGTCAGTTTACGCTTGCATTTGTAGCAAATGCTGATGAAGCCGTGTCTTGAAAGCATTAATGGTCGTGGTAGATTTTATTTGTTTTGGAAGTAAATTCCGTTCTTTGGCTGCTGAATATGACTAGGACGATTTAAAAATGTCAAGGCGAGGCCTAGGCACTACCAGATCGTTCCTCAGTGTCGGGTACGGAGTGTGGGGTGCCTTAAAAGAAAGCAGCGAGGTATCCAGGTGATTTTGTAAGAGTGATCTTACGCAAAAATATACATTTATTGAATAGAAAGTGCTTACGAAGGGGGCAACATGTTTCATTTTGTTAGTTTATCGTCGGTACTCAAAGGTGTGTGGGAACCTTTTAGGATAAGCTTTGCCGCACGTTTATGAAGAGAATTTATTCGTTTTAAAGAAATATCGCTGCATCCTTCCCACACTGTCGATGCGTAATCTAGATGAGATTTTTATGTCTGCATTATAAAACAACTGTCTCAGTTGTTGAAACGTCGGTCAATTGAACTAGTCTAGATAACAGATATAGATTTTTTGACAAAACCTTACAAATAGAATTAGCGTATTCGAGTGCCAACTGAAGCTGGTCGTTTACAGTGACACCAAGCAAACGATGTTGAAAAGAGAGAGAGAGAGAGAGAGAGAGAGAGAGAGGGAGAGAGAGAGAGAGAGAGAGAGAGAGAGAGAGAGAGAGAGAGAGAGAGAGAGAGAGAGAGAGAGAGAGAGAGAGGACAGTGCCTGAGGGTGCGTTAGTGCGTGGTGAATGTGTGTGTGACAATGTGAGAGTGCGTCTGTGACTTTGCGTGGGTGTGTGTGCGTGCTTGCTTACGTGCAAGCGTGTGTGTGTGTGTGTGTGTGTGTGTGTGTGTGTGTGTGTGTGTGTGTGTGTGGTGTGTGTGTGTGACAGTGTGTGTGGCTGTGCGTGCGTACACGTGTGTGTGTATGTAAATGTGTATACGTGTCTAAATATACATTTTACTTCGCTTACTTGAAAGGGTAGGTGGATTGATTGAATGATTGATTGATGATTGATTGATTGATTGATTGATTGATTGATTGATTGATTTTAACACCAGGCCAGCAGCGAAGATTATTCACCCCTTCACGGCCGAAAAAAAAACCCGAACACCATTCAAATGCAAGAGGCACAGATCCTCAGGGGCCCCCGCAATTGCGGGGGCTCGTGAGGATCTGTGCCTCTTGCTGAAACCACTTTGAGTCCATACTCCGTGAAAAGGCTGGTGTTCTTGGGCATGCAATTAACAAACTGCCTCCACTGGCAGTGAAAATGTAAAATATACCGCGGACGTCACCCATATTTGAGAAACTGTGTCATAGGATTGATTAGAAATGTATATTTACTGACGAGCAAAGGAAATGCGACATTTTTAGTTCCAATAAGTCGCATTTTTTCCCCTCGTCAGTATGTAATTAACTTAGTACACCTGCACTGACTTCATCACACGCCGGTCGTGGCAGCGGTGATTTTGGATGCTGACTCCGGTAACTTCCTCCGTTTGAAGAACAACTGATTTCATCACTGACTGATGCCGGCCTGCGATCTCATCCGCGACATGCAGGGGCTCACGAGAATCTATTCAGCCTCTGGTAGCAAGATTGAAAGGCTTGCCGGTGGCAGTAGCGGTACAGGCTGTTGAATCCATGTCACACCCTCCGATAACAACAACACAAAAAAACCAATCTACTACAGCAGGTTTCAAATCAACAAGAGATATAGATTCTCATGAGGCCCTGCATTTGCAGGGGCTCATGAGAGTCTATGTCTCTTGTAGATGGAAGGGTACTTAATGAGAGGCTGATTGATGGAGATGGTGAACGGGTGACGCCAATTTATATCCCAGAGTGCAACGCGAGCTTCCAGTATCACTAGGCAGGCATTGTCATGGAACCCCCAGGGAAAGAGGAAAAGAGGTAGGCCGAGAAACTCCTGGCGTCGAGACCTCCAAGCAGACATCAAGAGACTGGGAACCACCTGGAGTAGAATCGAAGGAGAAGCACAGGACAGGAGTTGCTGGAGGTCTCTCGTCGACGGCCTCAGTACCCGGGTAGGGGTGACAGGCGTAAGTAAGTAAGTAAGCAACGCGAGCTGACATGGCGGCATACCGCCCAAAGTGCTAAAGGGCCAATTCCGGCGGGAACGCCAAGAATTTGGACCTTTCGAAGGCTGAGGAACACAGAGGTAAAGCTGACTTAGCAGTTCAGATTTAAGAGGAACTTCTCACCTTTATGCCGCCGTCACCGACTTCAGTTGTCACTGCCCCCCCCCCCCCCCCCCACTCCCTCCCCTGCCCCTTCCACCCCTTCATTTTATCAGTGAATAATAACTTGGCCGACCGTGCTAGAATTTCTGTTCACGACCTTACACCTAAATATACACTTCAGTCACAAGGAATTTCGAAACAGACAGAAACATGCTTAGCGGCCGGAAAGGCCCGGCGATTGCAAGTGGAACTGAGGGGTTTTTGAGGCTGATCGGGTGTGAAGTATATGTAAGTGGAACCGGATTGGCCAACACCTTTGGCGACAAAAAAAAAGAAACTGATTTCAGTTGAAAAGCCGAAAACATCAAGCCCTGGCATGCTATGACAGGATGTCGTTCCACCATGACAGTTCAAGGATGGTGTCGGAATAGCGGCTTGGCGCCTGTAGGCGCCAAGCTATTCCGACACCACCCTTGAACTGTCAAGGTCGATCTGTGTGAGTCTAGAATCTCAGTTGTGATGTAGACCTCAAAAGATATCTAAAGAAAATGGGAGTCACTCTTCGGGATGCAAGGAGTAAAAATTTCAACAACAACAAAAATGTCTAAAAAAAAAAAGTCTCTGGTTTGGCATTGGACAAAAACTGGATGTTGTCTGGAAAGCGATAGTGCCTGGATGGAGCTCGTAGGCGATGGGAGAGCCGGTGGGCGGGACCTGGCATGAGAAGCGGCATGCCGATGCCAGATCTAGCTACGTGAGAACTGAAAGGAAGAGCTACAACAAAGACTTCAGTGGGCCACCTGTCTATGACCGCCATAGCGGCCACCATTTGCGTGCCCGTAGAGGCACCACTATGCTGTGCCGGACTTGCAATGGCGCTGCACGCCACACTATAGTCAACCAGTAAACCCTTCACTGTCAGTGGCTGTACGGCATTGGTTAGTTCGGGTTTAACGTCCACAGCACCGAGGTGATCATGGACGGCCCTGACGGGCGGGTTATGGGGGACAGGGAAATCTATTGCCTATGGAATACGACCTGAACACTGATCAACTCAGGCGCACTCCAACTGTGCCACTTTGATTTACCAGGACCTTTCAACGGACATGCTATTGAACAAATCCGTTTTTTCCCCCCTGGATTGTGAGTCCAGCTACCGGGGCCGGGACGGGATTCGAACCCACGACCCGGCGATTCCCTTCGCTCTCCTGCTCCGACGTTTAACCGCCTGAGCTATTTCGGACTCTTGTACGGCATTGAGCGGCGCCTCAGTGAAATAGTTGTTCAGTAGTTCAATCATGACAAAGATCCCCAGCCGTTTAAGGAACTGCCGAACACTAGGAAGTGGTTTTTAGCAAGAGGTTTTTATGAGATCTCATGACGTTTGATTCCAGTTTTAATGGATTGTGTTCAATTTTTCTAGGCAGTGAACGAGTTTACCCGGCCATTGTGCATGAAATAATCGGTACTGTAAGCTGTCCTGGTGCATTCGGCCACCAGCCTGTGCTGTATAATCAGTCACTGAAGCCGGCATCGTCTTTAGTCTTTCTTCTTATTCTTTGAGTCGGGTTCTTCACAAACTGAAGCGAACTCGTCTGTTCAGTAGTTTCAGTGGCTATTTTGCAGCATCAGTGAAAGGTGGAGGTAAACCGCAGGTTACTGCACGTATATATTACAATTACACTCTAACCCATTCATCGGCACTGACGCGCTACAGCAGGAAATGAGTCGACCATGATAATTCAAGGGTAGTGCCAGATTAGCTTGGCGCCTATAGGCGCCAAGCTAACCTGGCACCGGCTGCCCTTGAATTATCATAGTCGATCCATCTGGCAACTGGCGTTAATCTCCTGCATTAGATGACGCCTCTAAAATTTGGGAAATACGGCCGTCGAGCTGAATGAGTTTAACATAAGACTTAGCGGCAGCAGGATTTTAAGCTCCAATTTTCAGTCCGTCTGTGGCGCCAAGTACATTTTAAAACAAAAATGATTTCGCCATTAGTACCAATGCTTATAACGTAAATAGGATGGAAAATGGAAGGGAAAAAAAAAAAAAGTCGTCGCATTTTAGTTTAGAGTCAGTAAATATTCGGATCTTGCAGATATCGGATAAGATCGGAATGTGAAGATGGTTAGATAAAGAAAAAATAAAACCACCACCCTTCTCTGCCCCCCACCCCCACCTCCACCTCGCCCACCCCTCCAGCCCCCCCCCCCCCCCACCCCCACCCCCACCCCCCCGCCCCCGGTCAAAAATAAAAATAAAACATTATTTGTGATGTGTGATTTAACGATACATGCACGCGCCATCTGGCAGCAATATTCGTAAAACAATCATCGCATGGGAAATCAGACAACTGTTGTGAATCCAAGAACCTAAAACTGAATATTTACTGCCTTTGAGCAGAAAAGAGTAAATAAGACCAATTTTTTTTCTGGCAAGAGGCACAGATTTTCATGTGCCCCTGCGACTAGTCGCAGTGGCCCATGAGAATCTTTTCCTCTTGCAGATTAATGAACATAAAATTATATTCGCTTTTCAAGTACAGTTGTGAATTCGTAAACCAAAACTATACCGATTATCAACCCGTCCAAAGCGCAGACATTTGTAGCATATATGAAATCTATTTCTAGCAAGAACCATATAATTACTCTCATGAGCCCCTTCGGCTCGAGGGGTTCTTGAGAATCTATGCCTTTTGCAGATGGAAGGAGCTGGCTTAGTGTATGGGGTGCTGGAGTGTGCACGTGCTGGGAACACCATCCCGTGACGCATAGTGGCTCCCCCTGGTGACAGAAGTTGTCATCAGCCGTCAGCAGATACTGGCGAGATGGGAGATGTTTTACTGGGATGTCTTTTGCAGGCTCTCTCTCTCTCTCTCTCTCTCTCTCTCTCTCTCTCTCTCTCTCTCTCTCTCTCTCTCTCTCTCTCTCTCCTCTCTCCTCTCTCTCTCTCTCTCTCTCTCTCTCTCTCTCTCTCTCTCTCTCTCTCTCCTGGAGAGAGGGAGACTGTGGATGCCAGGATGCATATTCAACGCCGCCTCCCAATCGCCTACAGAGTGGAAGAAAGGCGGCCTGTGCGCCTAATATCTCAATCCTTGATTAACCCTTATCATTCGGAATACCGTACCAGTGTGTGAAATAAGTGTGACTAAAATAGTTCAAGGGTAGTGCCAGAATAGCTTGGCGCCTAGACTGAGGCACCACCCTTTAACTAAAGCCATTGGTCTATGTTCTTATCTGTAAGCCGTACTATAATGTAGCTTGCATATGGCAGTGTACACATTAATTTGAAGCAGACTGTCGTAATGTATTTCACTATTTCAGTGTGGTACGTGAGTCGTTGTCTAAAGCGTGCGCATGCGTGCGCGAGTTTAGAGTTATAATTATTATAAGATAAGCGTATCATAAATACCGTAATTATTATTATTATTATTATTATTATTACTGCAGAAAAAAAGTAAACACAACCGAACTGCAAGACGGACCCTCATGAACCGACCAGCTGCGGAGCCGCACCTTATTTTGTATTTATGTTCTTTGAACAGCTGGGGTTCTGTTTTGCGTTGAATTAACCCATTCAATGCCGAGAAAATTTGAACACCAGACAAACTGCAAGACTGGTATAGATCCTCATGAGCCCCCGCATTTGCGGGGGCTCATGAGGATCTATACCTCTTGCTGGCACCACTTTGAATCTATATTCCTGGGACAGCTAGTGTTTTTATGTTGAATTATGGAAGACAGCAGAAAAACTGTCAGCCGTCAACAGTCACTGAACGCCGGGGTTCGGAAACACAGTCGGGGTCGACTGGCGGTGAAGGAGTTAATTGAAAATCTTGCTTAAAAAAATAAAAATAGAAATAAAAATTAAAAATAAACACTTCATGGTTATTCGTCATTATAGCGCAGATTGAATGGTTATGCGAAGCATGCAAATGATCGCATCTGTGAAGCAGCGACTGATCACAGTGACATTTAAAGACTACTTAACCGAGACGCAAGGGCGGATAGCAAGAGAACTGGTCAGTCTAGGGGAAACAACTGCAGGCCTCTGCTGCAGTCACGTTGCTCGCAGCGCCTTTAGTACTCTCCCTTTACAGTTGTGGGGAAAGAACTACAGGCTTCTGCTACAGTCGCATTGATCACGGAGCCTTCGGTACTCTCCCTTTACTCGTAGTGCAAGTCAGTGAAGCTCCTACCTCTGTTACTTCACTGTTTCTAGACTTCGTTTGAACCTTTGAATGTCCGCAGCAGATTGTGTCGCGATGATTTCTGCAGGAATCATCGCGACAAAAACTGCTACAGACAGCTGAAGGGTTAAAACATGCAAATTGCATAAAATTGTTCAATTAAGCTCTGCTTAACCGCCGTACACTCTGAAATCTGACAATGATATTGACTTGAAATATCAATAGTTGTTGTAAGTATATTAGTATGCAAATACTGAAATAGGCCAACGTTACGCATATACCTTGGCCGCTTTCGGGGATTTTACACAAGATAACAACGGAATAAAATGTTTCTCGACTACTCGTGCTTGATAGAATAGTGTCTTTGAACTTGCATAAGAGAGTTTTCGCGTAACATAACTGTGCTTTTTTTTTTAACAGTTTGGTTCGTTTCAGCTTAGTTCAATTCAGTTCGATCAAGACGGGATCGCTGCGCCGCTCGGAAAGGCCAATACGCCCCGGCTCTACTCCACCAATCCCGGCAGAAGTCTTTTCAGAGTTCATTGCCACGATCGAACGAGAGCGAAGTCTCGGCAGAAGACCGGCTTGGACCATAAGCATAGTAAACACTCCAAACATCTCCAAGAGGCATAGGTCCTGTAGAAATCATCGTGACAAAAAACAGCGACCGACACGCAAAGGGTTAATAGCTCGCAATATCTCCTTTATAAATGTTCTTAGGATGTCTAACAATAATGCTAGGCGATGTGGCTATCTTAAATGATGAAGTTTGAATTTACGTAAAGTGAAGGACTTGTCTGTTCTTCTCCTTTGTACTGGAGATATGAAGTGGTTTTAGCAAGAGGCATAGAACCTTGTGACCTCCCGCAACTGCAGTGGCTCATGAGAATCTATGCCTCTTGCAGCTGGGTGGTGTTCAATGTACCTCGGCAGTAAATGGTTAATAGTTAGCTCCTTTGTAAACGTTTTTAGAGACTATTACAATACTACTGGACAAAACGGCTACCTTAACTCATTCTACCCCAAACACACCACAGCAAGATAAGGATCGACCATGATAGTTCAAGGGTGATGCTAGATAGCTTGGCGCCTATGGGCGCCAAGCTATTCTGGCATCACCCTTGAACTATCATGGTCGATCTGTGTCCTGCACTGCAATGCAGTCTTCAGAGGACAACGGCAAAATTTGGGGATTTCGGTGTTGAGGTAGAATGAGTTAAGGGATTAAGTTTGAATGTGGTAAAATGAAAGACCTTTCCGATCCGCTTCTTCTCCTCTGTACGCAGGGTGAGTTACTTCCGTTACGCTCAAAAGGCAACGGGAAACATCTTGTACGCAGGGTGAGTTACTTCCGTTACGCTCAAAAGGCAACGGGAAACATCTTGTACGCAGGGCGAGTTACTTCCGTTACGCTCAAAAGGCAACGGGAAACATCTTGTACGCAGGGTGAGTTACTTCCGTTACGCTCAAAAGGCAACGGGAAACATCTTGTACGCAGGGTGAGTTACTTCCGTTACGCTCAAAAGGCAACGGGAAACATCTTGTACGCAGGGTGAGTTACTTCCGTTACGCTCAAACGGCAACGGGAAACATCTTGTACGCAGGGTGAGTTACTTCCGTTACGCTCAAAAGGCAACGGGAAACATCTTGTACGCAGGGTGAGTTACTTCCGTTACGCTCAAAAGGCAACGGGAAACATCTTGTACGCAGGGTGAGTTACTTCCGTTACGCTCAAAAGGCAACGGGAAACATCTTGTACGCAGGGTGAGTTACTTCCGTTACGCTCAAACGGCAACGGAAAACCTCTTGTACGTGTGCCTACTCACATGGATTATGAAAACTGAGGATAGGAACTTCTTAGTTGAAGCAAAGCACCAGTTGTATCGGCAGATTGTCAACAATCAAAGCCTGCCCTGAAGCAGATTGCCCCAAACGTCACGGGACGGACACAACTGAAGTGGTTAAGGCAAGACTATGAGGCATAGATACTCGTGAGCCCCCGCAGTTGCGGGGGCTCATGGGGATCTGTGCCTCTTGAGAATCTATACCTCTTGCAGCTGGGTGGTGTTTAGTGTGCCTATCTTTTTCGGGGGTAATTTATATGCTCAGCGGAGAAATGTACCGATTTCTTACTACAAGATCACACACACACACACACACACACACACACACACACACACACACACACACACATACACACACACACACACACACACACACACACACACACACACACACACACACGGGTGCACACACACATACACACACACATACACACACACACACACACACACACGCGCACACACACACACTTGCACACACCTGCATACCTTTTAATCGGCACTACCCGGCGTGCGTCAGTGCATTTTTAATTGTCGTTTACGTTCATATCAACACAAGTTTCCACACGAAGAGGAAGAAGGAAAAGAACCCAACTCCAAAGTGACTACTCATAATCCGCCAAGGCGTGTAACTAACAAACAAAACACAAAATAATACATTGATCCGTCCTGTCTATCGGTTTGTGCGAATGTATACCGTTCGTTTGTAAAATTCTTTCCTTCTGTCTTGTCTGGAATAGGGGAAGTTAATCGCGACGCAAGCAGCATGGGAGTCATACTGTCTGAAGGAAAGGAACACAACACCTAAGCAGCTGTGCTTGGCTTTTTGTTGACTAGAACAGAGCACTGTCTTTAGTGACCACCGTACACGAACAGACTGACGCAAAGTGTCCGACAGTCCACACACACACACACACACACACACACATATATATATATATATATATATATATATATATATACTATATATATATATATACAATATATATATATATATATATATATCTATATATATATATATATATATAATATATATATATATATATATAACGGCTCGGTGCAGGCGGAGCACCAGGGGCGTTCCTCCCCTTTCAATAAGAAGAAGTGTGATATATATAAGGAGTCCTCGGCAAGCATGGCGTTGAGGGGTCCTCGGCAAGCATGGCGTTGGGAACTGCAATGACAATGGTCGCCTACTGTTGGAGCTCTGTGCAGAGCAGCAACTTGTCATCACCAACACTACTTTCCAGCAAAAGGACAGTCGAAAGACCATCTGGATGCATCCTCGCTCCAAGCACTGGCACCTTATCGACTATGTCCTAGTGCGTCAGAGGGACCGCAGTGACGTCCTCCTCACCAGAGTGATGCCCAGCGCAGAGTGCCGCACTGACCACCGCCTTGTTCGCTGCAAACTCAGGCTCCGCCTCAAGCTGAAACCCAAGAAAGGGCCCCCCCCCCCCGTCCCCCCCCCCCCCCAAGAAAAAGCTTGATGTTGCCAGCCTTCAGCGTGACGACAAGAAAGCTGCCCTTCAGGCCGATTTACAGCGCATGCTCAAAGACACGGGCAGTTGATCCAGCAGACTCCTCCCCTGAAACACTCTGGGAACAACTGAAAACTGCTATTGTAAAATCTTCTGTGGAAGTCTTGGGCTTTGCTAGAAAGAGGAACAAAGACTGGTTTGACGGAAACGACGTAGAGATCCAGGAACTTCTAGCAAAAAAAAAAAGAGCCGCCCACCAGGCCCACCTAGCCCAGCCTTCCTGCCCTGTGATGAAGTCTGCCTTCCGCCTCATCTGCAGCAGTCTCCAGCTCAAGCTTAGAGAACTCCAGAACGAGTGGTGGTCCAGACTCGCACAGAGGACCCAGCTCTGCGCTGATAACGGTGACTACAGGGGCTTCTACGAAGCACTGAAAGCAGTGTATGGCCCTAGGCACCTGGTACAAAGTCCCCTGCGAAGCGCTGATGGACAGGCGCTCCTCACAGATAATACCTCCATCTTGAACCGCTGGTCGGAATACTTTCAGGACCTCTTCGGCGTTGAGCGCACTGTTCAAGAAACAGTCATCCTCCAAATCCCACACCTTCCACTAAAGGTTGAATTGGACGAACCGCCCACCGCCGAAGAGACCCTCACAGCCATCCACCAGCTCAAGAGTGGCAAAGCAGCAGGCATTGACGGAATCCCGCCAGAGATATGGAAACATGGAGGCCCAGCACTGCACAACAAGCTCCACGACCTCTTTCTCTGCTGCTGGGAAAAAGGAACACTACCAAAGGATCTCCGTGATGCAGTCATCATCACCCTGTACAAGAACAAAGGAGAGAAGTCTGCCTGCTCTAATTATCGTGGAATTACCTTGCTGTCCATTGCCGGGAAAATTCTCGCAAGGTTGCTCCTGAATCGGCTGGTACCTGCCATCGCTGAAGACCACCTCCCAGAGGGCCAGTGTGGTTTCAGAGCCAACAGGAGTACCACCGACATGGTCTTTGTGCTGAGACAGCTTCAGGAGAAGTGCCGCGAGCAGAACAAAGGGCTGTACGTAACGTTTGTCGACATAACAAAAGCGTTTGACACTGTGAGCAGGCAAGGTATGTGGCAGATCCTGGAGCGACTAGGCTGTCCCCCAAAGTTCCTCAACATGATCGTCCAGCTCCACGAGGACCAGCAAGGCCAGGTCAGACTAAACAGTGACCTCTCAGAATCATTCCCCATTCGCAACGGCGTGAAGCAAGGCTGCGTGCTGGCACCGACCCTCTTCACCATCTTCTTCAGCATGATGTTGAAGCAGGCCACAGTGGACCTCGACGATGACGACGCAGTGTACATCAGGTATCGTCTCGATGGCAGCCTGTTCAACCTCAGACGACTGCAGGCCCACACGAAAACCCTAGACCAACTGATTCGTGAGCTGCTCTTTGCTGATGACGCTGCCCTCGTTGCACAGAGAGAGAGAGAGCCTTGCAGCGCATTACGTCCTGCTTCGCGGATGCCGCCCAGCTCTTTGGACTTGAGGTCAGTCTGAAAAAGACAGAGGTCCTTCATCAGCCAGCACCCAAGGAAGAGCATCGCCCTCCCCACATCACCATCGGCGAGTCTGAACTGAAGTCTGTACACCAGTTTACCTACCTCGGCTGCATCATCACGTCAGACGCCAAGCTGGACAAGGAGCTGGACAACAGGCTGGCAAAAGCGAACAGTGCTTTCGGGCGACTATTCAAGCGGGTGTGGCACAATCAACAGCTAAAAAAAGGCACCAAGATCAGCGTGTACAGAGCTGTCGTCCTCACCACCCTGCTGTACGGTTCCGAGTTCTGGGCCCTCTACCGCAGCCAACTACGACTCCTCGAACGCTTTCACCAGCGCTGCCTGCGTACCATCCTCAGCATTCACTGGAGTGACTATGTCACCAACGTCGAGGTCCTTGAACAGGCGGAAACTTTGAGCATCGAGGCTTTGCTGCTGCGGACACAGCTTTGCTGGGCGGGGCACGTCTCCAGGATGGAGGATCATCGCCTACCCAAGATCACTCTGTTCGGCGAGCTCGCCACTGGACACCGAGACAGAGGGGCACCAAAGAAGAGATACAAAGACGGTCTCAAGAAGTCACTTAGTGCCTGCCAAATCGACCACCGCCAGTGGTCTTCGCTTGCTGCGGACCGTGACACCTGGCGCTCCACCATTCACAAGGCAGCCGTCTCCTTTGAGGACTCTCGCAGAGCTAACCTCAAGAACAAGCGGCTCAGGAGAAAAAACAGAGTTGTCGTAACTCAGAACCCTGACCAGACCTTCCCCTGCAGCCACTGCGGTCGAACCTGCCTGTCCCGGATTGGCCTCCGCAGTCACGAAAATGCCTGCAGACGACGTGGGCAAGCCCTATAGAATCCTTCGTTCGCGAAGTCAAGCCAAGAGAGTATATATATATATATATATATATATATATATATATATATATATATATATAATATATATATATATATAATATATATATATATATATATATAATATATATATATATATATCACACTTCTTCTTATTGAAAGGGGAGGAACGACCCTGGTGCTCCGCCTGCACCAAGCCGTTTTCGGTGAAACACTTCTTGACATAATGTGCTGACCTAATCGATATAAGGCGGAAACACTATACAGCAGAGTCTTTCAGGAGTCCGGCGCCAGCCAAAACTTCAGCTTTCTAAAGGAAGTCAATTTGTTTTACAAAATTTAAGTCTCTGCAGTCTATATAAATCTGATTGTTCTTATGAACTTCCAAAGTCTGTAGACATGTCCGATTGACCTGTGTGACCTTTTAGCTAAGATTACTTTTAAACTGTATTGACATCATGTTTTAAGACCTTTCGGCCCTTTTTGATCTGGCTGACCAGACTTTTACCCTTCCCGCCGTGAGATGGCTATAGTCGCCTCCTCGGCGTTAAACCCCAATAACTAACTAACGTAAGTGATGTTATATGATGACGTATCTTAGCAAACACTTGATAACCCCACTCTCTCTGGCTGATCAATTACTACTTTAGGCGTGCTTTTGAGTACTCTCGTCTGCACTGACTTTTGACCTTGGCAGTCGCTTATCAAACCAGACCCATCTGCATGAGGCACAGACACCCATTAGCCCGTGCAGACTGCAACGGCTCATGAGGATCTATGTCTCTTGTTGGCAGTGATCAGGTTCTGTTTGCAACCTCATTCTGAGGGAAAATCGCCTGTGCTATGCTCACGGTTGATTAGTTTCAACAAATCCAAGATTTAACTCCCTTCACTGCCGGGTGGACGGCGGTTGTGTTTTTCAAGCATTGTTAATTCAACGCCAAAGATCCCCCGCCGTCAACGGAACATTGATACAAACTCGTTTCAGCAAGATGCATAGATTCTTATGAGCCCCCGCAACTACGGGGGCTCATGAGGTTCTATACCTATTGCAGTTGGGTGATGTTCAGTTATAATCGGGAGTGAAGAGGATACAGTTCTTCGCCCTAGTTTTCCAACTTTAAATCTCGCCCGACACACTAGAAAACTGATGCAGCTGCTTAATATGACGTCAACGCACCAGATATAGCTGTCAAGGTAGTCCTGCGCTGCTCTTGAACTATCACGGTCCATCCATCTCTTGCTGCAGATGTCTGAGCTGAATGACGTAACCAATGTGTAAACATTGGTCTAATGATACCTCGTAGGCTTCCCTGCCCGCGTCATTCAATCGACATCACTCCCTTCACTGGTGATTAAAATTTACTACCAAATAACTGCATAGATCGTCATGAGCCCCGAAAATGCAGGGACTCATGAGGATTTATGCCTCTTCCTGATACCACTTTTGTCCATGTTCCTTTGACTCTCTCTCTCTCTCTCTCTCTCTCTCTCTCTCTCTCTCTCTCTCTCTCTCTCTCTCTCTCTCTCTCTCTCTCTCTCTCTCTCACACACACACACACACACACACATGTGTGTGTGTGTGCGTGTGTGTGTGTTTGTGTGTGTGTGTGTGTGTGTGTGTGTGTGTGTGTGTGTGTGTGTGTGTGTGTCCCACTAGATCCGTGATCCTTGGTCAATAAATGCACAGTTCTCTCAACTAATAGTGCTTTTACGTACTTGTGTGTGTGTAGACAGTCAACCGCCTCAAAACTTTCGCCGAGGAACTGCTGGCAGAAGAACAGGCTGGCTTCAGAGTTGGAAGAAGCACTGTAGAGCAGATTTTCAACTGCCGCGTCCTGATCGAGAAACATCTGCAGCATCAGCGCGAACTCTACCACAACTTCATTGATTTCAGGAGAAGCATTGATCGCGTCTGGCACGACGGACTCTGGCAAGTCATGAGATCGTTCAACATAGAGGAGGGACTGATCCAAATGATAGAAGCGCTTTACAAGAACGCCTGCAGCGCGGTTCTACTTAACAATCAGTCAGGCGAGTTCTTCAGGACGACGATCGGTGTCCGTCAAGGATGCCTGCTCTCTCCTGTCCTTTTCAACATATTCCTGGAGAAGATCATGCAGGAAACCCTCCACGACCACCATACTTCAATCTCTATTGGTGGCAGATCCCTGTGCAATCTTCGATTCGCAGACGACATTGACCTCATGGCAGGCAGCAATAGTGAGCTCCAAAACCTGACAGACAAACTTTCAAGTAGCGCAGGGTCTTATGGCATGGAGATCAGTACGGACAAAAGCAAAGTGATGATCAACACCACAAGCGACAGCAGCAGCAACATTCACATGAACGGCCAGAAGCTAGAAGAGGTCAATAGCTTCAAGTACTTGGGAGCCACCCTGTCCAAAGACGGTAGTTGCATAGCAGAGATCCGTATCAGGATAGGTACAGCAACATCCGCAATGGCCAGGCTGGACAGGATATGGCGAAGTAACTCCATCAGCCATCAGCCATCAAGTACAGGCTTTACAAGTCCCTCGTAGTGTCTATTCTACTCTACGGCTGTGAGACTTGGACACTGCTTGCAGACTCAGAAAAGAAAATCCAGGCCTTTGAGAACAAGTGCCTGAGGAAGTTGCTCCGCATCTCGTACCGCGAGCACAAGACCAACGAATATGTACGGAGCATCGTCACTTCCCTGGTGGGCCCACATGAACCCCTTCTGGCAACCGTGAAACGGCGCAAGCTTGCTTGGTTTGGCCACGTGACCCGACACAACACCTTGTCCAAGACTATCCTCCAAGGCACTCTCGAAGGAAGTCGTCGGCGAGGTCGTCAGAGAAAGAGTTGGGTCGCAAACATAAAAGAATGGACCGAACTCGAGATGCCAGACTTGCTTGCCACCGCCCAAAATAGAACTCAGTGGAGAGCACTGTCTGTTGCTGCTGCCTTTCAGTCCCCCCAACGCCCAGTTCGGGCAAGGGACTGATGATGATGATGATGATGTGTGTGTAGATTTTTGTGTTTGTTTGTTTGTTTCTTTCTTTCTTTCTTTCTTTCTTTTTTGTTTCTTTGTTTCTTTCTTTCTTTTCTTTTTGTTGTTGCTGTTGGTTGTTGGGTTTGTTTTGGGGGTGTTTGTTTGTTTGTTGTTGATTTTTTGGGTTGTTTGTTGTTTTGTTGTTTGTTTGTTGTTGTTATTTGGGGATAAGTCTCCTTATAATTAATATTATTATTATTGTTAATGCTTTGCATAGCGTTCAAGACGTAGCTTTAGTCAATATTATATACACAAACAATAAGTATCTATAATACATAAATATAAGACAATCCAGACTAAACCAACCTCGCGCTGGGACCATATGGCGTTGAGGCGCGTCCCCTGGGTGGTGGATAGGGGGTCCTTCGCAAGAGGGGTGCACCGAATGAAATAAGGTGCCGTGAACCAAAATGGTCTAAGGGAAGGAGACCCCGACAGAAAACCCCTTGTCCTCCTAGTAAGGGGGTTGGGCGTGGGGGTAGCTTCCCCACCCTGCAAATAAAGAAATAGCTACAAAAACGCCGACGAATAGACAAACAGCAATTTCTTTCCTGGAGGAGGAAGGTTCTTATACCAGAAGATTTATGACGTCGTGTGGTGAAAGCCGTAAGTCTTCGGAAGCCACAGGACCGAGCCGCCTCTCTCTATCCAGGGACACAATCATGGGCACATGGAATGTCAAGACCATGTACCAGGGCGGGAAGTCCGCCCAGATAGCAGCGGAAAGTACAACCTTTCCCTGCTAGGTATCAGTGAAGCCAGATGAACGCAGTCTGGCCAGAAAAGGCTGTTAAGTGGGGAGATGATTCTGTATTCAGGTCATGAAGAGGAGAATGCCCCCCCCCCCCACCCCCCATACAGAAGGTGTAGCATTCATGCTGTCACCAGTGGCACAGAGAGCGCTGATGGGCTGGGAACCTCTTGGGCCAAGAATTATCACAGCAGCCTTTAGAACCAGGAAAAAGATCAAGCTGAACGTCAACCAGTGTTATGCGCCCACTAATGACAGTGACGAGGAAGAGAAACAAGAGTTCTACAACCTACTCCAGAGTGCTGTGGACAAATGTGCGGAGCGAGACATCACCATCATCATGGGCGATTTTAATGCCAAAATAGGGGAGGACAACACCGGATACGAAGAGGTGATGGGGAGACAGGGACTAGGGGAGATGAGTGAAAACGGAGATAGGTTTGTAGACTTTTGTGCTCTAAACAGACTTGTCATTGGAGGCAGCAACTACCCACACAGAAGAATACACAAAGCAACGTGGGTCTCACCTGACCATACTACAGAGAACCAAATAGACCATAATTATCTGCATTAGCAAGAAATTTAGAAGATCCCTTCAAGATGTTCGAGTGAGGAGGGGAGCAGATGTCGCCTCAGACCATCATCTGCTTATCTTAAGAATAAAGCTCAAGTTAAAGAAAAGCAGCACAGTGACAACAAGAAGACAGCGCTATAATGTAGGCCTCCTGAGAGAGACTGGAGTGGGAGAAGAGTTCAAACTGGTGCTGTCCAACCGGTTTCAAGCGCTTGGTGCTGTCCAACCGGTTTCAAGCGCTACAGGAGCTAGTAAACGAAGAGGAGGCGGTCACCACAGAGCAGCAGTGGAAGGCAGTTAGAGAGGCACTGAATTCAACCTGCAAAGACACTATGGGGTTCAAGAAACACCATCACAAGGACTGGCTGTCTGCACAGACCTTGAAGAAGATAGAAGTGAGGAAGCAGAAGAAAGCAGTTGTCAACAACAGTCGCACGAGAGCAGCCAAAGCAAGGGCACATGAGGAATACTCGGAAGCCAACCGCGAGGTGAAGAGGAGTATCAGGGCAGACAAGAGAGCCTACACAGACGGCCTAGCAGCAGAGGCAGAAAGGCAGCAGGCAGCGGCAACATGAAACAGCTCTACGACATTACCAGAAGATTGTCTGGCAAGTATGGCCATACAGAATGACCAGTAAAAGACAAAGAAGGCAAGCCTATTGCAGACAGAGCAGACCAACTCGACAGATGTATACCCGAGTATTTGGAAGAGTTTCTGAACAGACCCACCCCACCCGACCCCCCAGACATCCAGCCAACAGAGACTGAGTGTTTCTCGGCCTGCCCCCTGAAGATGGGGATGTCATGCCATCGTAGCTGCTCTTGATCTTGATCAGCTGTGACAGACCCAGCCGGGAAGAGATCAGAAGAGCAGTGGCATTTTTGAAAAAGGGCAAAGCAGCAGGGCCAGATGGCATCCCAGCGAAGGCTCTGAAAGCAGACCTAGAAACAACAGTAGAGATGCTGCACCCACTGTTTGGAAAGATCTGGGAAGAGGAGGTGATGCCGGCTGACTGGAAGGATGGGTACCTAATCAAGCTTCCCAAGAAAGGCGACCTCAGCAAGTGTTCCAACTACAGAGGAATCACCTTGCTGTCAGTACTAGAAAAGGTCTTCAACAGGATCATCCTGGAGAGAATGAAGAGCTCTGTCGACCCCCAGCTGAGAGACCAGCAAGCAGAATTCAGGAAAACCGATCATGTACAGACCAGATTGCCACTCTCCGCATCATCGTGGAGCAGTCTCTGGAGTGGAGCTCCCCGCTGTAGTCAACTTTGTGGATTACGAGAAAGCGTTTGACAGCTTGGACCGAGAGACTTTGTGGAAACTCCTACGACACTACGGTGTACCCACAAAACTCGTGTGCCTGATCAAGAGCAGCTACGATGGCATGACATGTCGCGTGATCCATGAAGGGCAGTTCACCAGGGAGCTCCAGGTCAGAACCGGCGTCAGGCAGGGGTGTTTGCTGTCTCCGTTCCTCTTCCTACTGGCCATAGATTGGGTCATGAAGAGGACCACAGAGCAGAGAAGAAGCGGAATACAGTGGACACTGTGGACACAGCTTGACGACCTCGATTTTGCAGACGACTTGGCTTTACTGTCCCACACTCATCAACAAATGCAGGACAAGACCACGAGGCTTGCTGACATCTCGTCCCAAGTGGGCCTCACCATCCACAAACAGAAAACAAAGACAATGAGGCTGAACGCAACCAAGGAAGAGCCAGTCTTACTTGCTGGCACCCCGTTGGAGAAGGTGGAGTCCTTTACCTATCTCGGGAGCATCATCGACAAAAAAGGTGGCACTGATGCAGATGTCAGAGCACGAATCGGTAAAGCCAGAGCAGCCTTTCTCCAGCTGAAAAACGTGTGGAGTTCCAGAGATCTGTCACAACACACCAAAGTCCGGATTTTCAACTCAAACGTAAAAGCAGTTCTCCTATATGGAGCAGAGACTTGGAAGTTGACAAAAACCACAGTCAACAGAGTACAGATCTTCATAAACAGTTGCCTTAGAAGAATCTTGAAAATCCACTGGCCAGAGAAGATCAGCAACGTCAGACTCTTGGAGAGAACAGAGTAGATAACAGCAGAGAATGAAATTGGGCGAAGAAGATGGGGATGGATTGGTCACAGTCTGAGAAAGCCAGCTTCCAGTATAACTAGGCAAGCATTGTCATGGAACCCCCAGGGAAAGAGGAAAAGAGGCAGGCCGAGAAACACCTGGCGTCGAGACCTCCAAGCAGACATCAAGAGACTCGGAACCATCTGGAGTAAAATCGAAGGAGTTGCTGGAGGTCTCTCGTCGACGGCCTATACCCTGGCAGGGGTGACAGGCGTAAGTAAGTAAGTAAGACTAAACGAAACAGGCGATAAAGTTAGGGCAACTCTGGTGTACGCTGACTCGGCCTATCGCTGAGGGAATTTAATAAGGAAGCAAACATAGTACGTCAGTTCCACAACCGTGTAGAAGCAGCCATTGACATCCAACAAGCCAAATCTGTCTGCCCCAGGACCGATATTCCCAAATTTTGAAGTTGCCCTCTGAAGGACTGTGTTAAAATTCTAGAGACAGATCGAGCATGATAGTTCAAGGGTGGAACCAGAATAGCGTGGCGCCTATGGGCGCCAAGCTATTCTGGCAACACCCTTGAATTATCAACGCTCGATCCATGTCTTGCTGTGGTGGGTTGGAGCTGAATGAGTTAAAATGTGCGGTGAGCTTATTGTGAGACTGTTTTCTTGAGTATCACTTTGTATATACAAACTAAAAAGACGTTTGTGGACTATTCACTGCCATTGTAAACTCAACGTCTATAACTATTGCAGCTGGTTGGTTTTTTATTTTTTCTCGACAGTGAACGGGTTAAACATGAAAACCGACTTTCCAGTCTCTCAGCCACACCGTTCAATCGACAAGAGGCATAGATTCTCATGAGCCCCTGCATCCGCAGGGCTCGTGAGAATCTATTCCTCTTGATCAGTCAGATCGTCCCATCGATCTCTGACTGTGAGAGTGATGAAAACATGAGGGTTTTAAACCGTGACTTTCCTGCCAGAAAAATTGTTCCGGTAAAGCGCTGTCACGCATGAGTAGTTCTGCCGCGATCAGTGCATCCGTTCACAGGAAAAGGTTAGCCGTCACGTTTCAGTTGTCACGCTTTTGATCGTTGTTAATGGCTGTTATGGCGTTCCAACCTCCTAGAGGGTGACATACAATACTCAAAAAATTTAGATAATATCATAATTTAACTTGCATTGAACAGAATTTCCAATATCAGTATTATGTAAGAGAATAACTCAGCTAAGAGATAAATACCCTTAGAAAAGACAGTTACAACACATTTTTTTAAAATGTTATTTATTTATTTATTTATTTTTTCGGGGGGGTGGGGGGTGGGGGGGGGGGCTTAAAACCACTTTCAAAGTAGATAAACAAACAAGTATACAAAGACAGTTACAAAGGCAGCTACAACATAATTTATTCGGGTAAAAAAAAAAAAACTTCTCAAAACAGACGAACAAGCAATATACAGTTCGGTACTAAGCTTGTCAGTGCGTGAAGAAAGTAAGTGAACAATATGTAGTGATCGTCCATGCCATTGACCTCAGTTTTCACATTTGTTTTGTTGTGCGAGTCAAGTGGGTAAATTCAGAGCCAAGAAAATGGCGCTGGGGCCTTGCGGCTGCAGTTGAAAACGTTTCAGTTTGTTGACTAAACCAGGGCATTGTCCTCAGTAACCACCATGAAGGTGCAGTGTGACGCATTCTTCATAATGGCGCGGCTTGGCAAATGAGTTCAAGTGCTGCCGAGGATAAATCGAATACTACCCAAGTCGCGGCGGCTCATGAGGATCTATACCTCTTGCTGATACCTTTTTCTGTCCATGTTCCTTTGACTGCTGGGGATCTTTCACGTTGAATTTACAATGATTTCAGGTGCACAATATGCGTCCACTGGCCGGCAGTAGAAGGGTTAGTCTCCATGTGCAAGGGGCCACCACCCTTAGCGCAAACAGGATAACTGGCTGCGTGATGCACAAGGGGATCATGCCGTTTATTCCAGAAACAGATTTTCTTACTCGTTAACTCATTCAGCCCTGACGCACTACAGCAGGAGATGGGTTGACCATGATAATTCAAGGGCAGTGCCAGATTAGCTTGGAGGAGATGGGTCGACCATGATAATTCAAGGGCAGTGCCAGATTAGCTTGGCGCCTGTCGGCGCCAAGCTAATCTGGCACTGCCCTTGAATTATCATGGTCGATCTATCTCCTGCAACAGGTGCCTAGTCGTTAGATGACGCCTCCAAAATTTGGAAAATACGTGCGCCGGGCTGAATGAGTTAAAAGAACCAGCGACTGTGTAGAAAACGAATTGTTTTTAATTGTTGGATACTTGGTTCAAAGTTTTACTGAGCAGTTTTTACCTGGAAAGGCATAACTCAAGAATCAAGAATCAAGAAAACTTGAATGTCTGAACTATAAAAAAAAAAAACCCAGAAAATTGTCTTCCATGCGTTCTGTCATATATGCGCCGGAATGCAAAAAGGGATACGAATAATAGTAAAGATAAATAATTACACAAATAAATTACACTTTTTAAACAGATTGAACTCGAAGAGTATCTTTAAAATGAAATAAAAATAAAAAAGAACACGTGTTTGAATATGGAAATGACCTTATTGCGCATGTAAAATCCAAGGTGATAATTATTGGCATTAAATACAACACAATCACAGTCGACAAATTCTTGAATACGCTGTACTGAGGAGCTACAATACAATCACAGCAAGCTCTCTCTCTCTCTCTTTTTCCTGCCTCATCTGTGATCAGTAAAAATCCATTCCTCCGTACACTTACAAATAGTTACGATCCTAATAAACCAGAAACTATGATAGTAACAATTATACAAATAAAAATTATGATCGTAATAATATTAAACTCTTTAACTCATTGTGCCCGAGGTACGAGATACCAACATTTTGGAGTTATCTTCTGAGGACTGCATTACAATTCAGGAGACAGATCGACCATGATAGTTTAAAGGTGGTGGCAGAATAGTTTGGCGCCTAGGCGCCAAGCTATTCTGCCACCACCCTTGAACTATCATGGTCGAGCCATATCTTGATGTGGTGTGTCGCAAGCAGAATGAGTTAATAGGCCAATGGTCTAGTTGTTGTTGTTTGTTGGGGTTTGTTTTTCACCATCTCCACTGTAAGGTCAGCTTTTCTTCATTCTCATGATGTTATGATAGTTCTGTTAAGAGGTGTTAAGAGGTGCAATGTACATGACAGGTTGGGGTTGAAAGGGTGCGTGCGAATTGCATTTTTGTTGATTTCTCTGAAGGTTGAGTCTTGAGTGAAGTGAAGAAGTACCCAACGGAGAAAGAAACACGCTTAGAAAAGACGTGTTGTGTTGTAATAAATTGTGTTGTACCCGTCTTTTCTAAGCGTGTTTCTTTCTCCGTTGGGTACTTGTTTGCATTTTACACGCTTGGCAGTCAACTTTTTGGTCTGGATTGAGTAAAGTGGTTTAGGACGTTGTGAAGCTAAAAGCGGCACATCAAATCGTTTTTTTACAGTTTACTGTTCGACACTTAACAGTTTCTAATCTGGTCCCTTCCACATGCAAGAGGAATAGATTCTCATGAGCCCCTGCTGTCGCAGGGGCTCATGAGAATCTGTTCCTCGTACTGGAAGAGATTAGCGTTAACTGAATCCTACGAGGGAGGCTGTTATTGGGTTCAACTGTTCAACTGTTCAGTAGGTTTTATTATGGACTCGAGTGCTAAGGACTACCAGGTATACGTACTCAGGACTTGAAAACGCTCTGTTCAAAGCGGCATTTGGAGTGTACTCAATAGCACTGCCGAACAAAAAAGAAAATGGTTTGAAATTTCACCGACTTACCAGCAGTCTGTTTAAGCTCCATAACGGCCGGCGTAAGGGGAACGCTACCCAGCTGCAAGAGACTTAAACCCTCATGAGCCACCGCATTCGCGGGTGCTCATGAGGATGTTTGTGTCTTGCTAGCCTTATGTTCTTTATGCCTAATTATTTTGGTCACAATAATATCTGTGTTCTTCACGCGAATTGCGGTCTTTCTGCGGTGGTTTCAGACGCGCAGTTTGTGAACAGTGGCAGCTGAGGATTAAAACGTGAAACCACAATTATACATGATCGTTTGTCATTATTGATTTTCCACACATCGAAATAAGAGATCCTGAATAAGTACATATTGAAACATTACAAAAGGCGGTCTCTGTGATTATTTTGATTCATGAAACTATTTATGCGACAATAGAAACATATAAATGTAAATATCTTCGATGATATTTATTGTTGTTTTGAAACTGATTTTTTTCGCCTTCGTTTTCTGTTTGTGTCGACGTGTAAAATCGAACGCGAGCCCGAGGACCTTTTGCTTGCTTGACTACGCCTTTTCATTTTCGAACTTTTCCTACTTATTTGTACCACATCATGTCTTGCCCTAGCAATGCCGATTTTTGTGAAAAGCGAGATTTTATCATGAAAAAATCTCGCTTTTAACTCATTCAGCCCAGCGCACGTATTTCCCAAATTTTGGAGGCGTCATCTATAGACTATGCACCAGTTGCAGGAAATGGATCGAAAATGATATTTCAAGGGCAGTGCCAGATTAGCTTGGCGCCGACAGGCGCCAAGCTAATCTGGCACTGCCCTTGAATTATCATGTTCGATCCATCTCCTGCTGTAGTGCGTCAGGGTTGAATGGATTAAACAAAAATGGTCTTAGTGTCTGTTGTCCCTCATAGGGCAAAAATGTGGACCTATGTATCGATAACCGTGAGTGAGGTTTCCTTTACAACGAACAACTACCAACAACTGACGAAATCACGGCGGGTAACCAGCTCGTTCCATAAGCACAGACAACACTCCAAACGTCTTCAAGGAGGGCGCATGAGGATCTACGCCTCTTGGAGATTTCTGGAGTGTTGTCTTTTGCCACGGGTACACATTGGTTGTCCTTCGCTGTCCTTTGTTGTTGCGAGTCGCTCGTCGCAAACGGAACCTCACTAAGTTTTGTACAGCGGACGAACAGATATGAATCATTGGTGCCTAGCCTATGAATGTTTCTTGAACAACCCGTTCACTATCGAGAAAAATTAGGATCACTCATCTGCAAGAGGCATAGATCCTCAAAAGCCCCCGCAATTGCGGGGGCTCTTGTTGATCTATGCCTCTTCTTGAAACCAAGTTGTAGGCCTATCTATGCTCCTAAGACGGCTGCGGATCTTTGACGTTGAATGTACAATAATTGCACAAATACAATCAGTGCCAGGGGATAAACAATGGCCATTCTTGTCGGTCTTTTTGATCCACTGTGTCTGCAGTGGTGATTGTGTTATTTTTGTTCTGCTGGGTGCTTTTTTTCTCATATGATAGTCCCTTTGCCTGGCATATATTTGGCTGCATTATTTCGCGTAGTCAGCCGATGGCTGCATGACGATTGGTCATAAGTAGCCAGGAAATAGCCTCTGGCTACAGGTGTCATTAGCATCGAAGCTTTTGAGACCAAACGCAAAAACCTAATAGACTTAAAGAAAATCCCTCAAAGAAAGAAACTCGATTAAAAAGGACAAGTACAACACAAGTTATCAATTTTGAAAATGGATTTACAGAAAACGCAGTACTTATTTTCGTACATTGTATTCTTGTATGTACGTCCAACTCTAAATTCCATAAATTGTGTTGTACTATTCAAAGCTCTTTTTTTCTTTGTTGTAATTTTCTTTGCATTTTACATGCGTGGCAGTCACATTTGGGTGATCCAATCTCTACTGACGAGCAAATGAAATGCGACATTTTTGGAATCACCGGAAACACTGAAGTGTTTCCGATAATTTAAAAAATGTCGCATTTCTTATGCTTAGTTCCGGAATCATCGATTAAGCGTTTCCGATGATTTAATAAATGTCGCATTTCTTTTGCCCGTCAGTATACGTAATCATCTTCATGTAATGTCCACTACGAGTCATTCTTTGTCGCTTGCAGACCGAGATTCAACCCAAATAACCAAACAAGCGGCATAGATCCCATGAACCCTTGTATCGGTCACATTTAATGCCAGTGGACGCAGATTGTGTTGTTGTTGTCATTGTAAATTCAGGGACTGAGCTGACGTCAAAGGTAAAAGTCTCGGGCTAGCCCGAGACTTTTACCGGCCTTTGATATCAACTCCTTGAACGGACCCTCGAGGCGACAAGAACCGCTGGCAACGCCTAACTCGTGATACAATGAATCATGTCTGTACTTCGAAGAGAAAGGGCTAACACTCGTATGAAAATTGGCATTCTGTCCGTTTGGTACTGACTACTATTTAACGCTGGTTAGTATAATCTCCCCCACCTTCTCTCGCCGACCACAAAAAGACCAGTCGGCGGCAAGTTATCAGAAACTGTATGCTTGGTTGCACAGGTGAAAGCACAATATTATCCGGTTGACTCTTGACTGGAACGTGCAATTTCCAGTAGTTTCGGTGAACAGGGAAAAAGCCAATTTAGAGATTAAATTATGTGACGGCTGGGTTGATTTATTGCATGCTGAGTACTGTAAGTATTATGTGATGTTGATGATAATGATAATGATAATCATAATCATAATCATAATCATAGTTTATTGTCCCACCTGGGGCTTGTTTTGTGTGGCAGGCTAAAGTCATTCATCATTCAAATTATGGAAGTTTTATAACAAAACTTTTTCTTTAATTATTTAGATGAATATGTGTCCGTACATGTTCATGCTCACACTGCTTAATTATCATAAAATTGCCAACAAGAACATGGGACAAACAAAAACTGTGTATTTAAAACAAAAACCATTCAAAACTAGAAAATCAGTTATAACTGTGCCAAAAATCTTCAGAACCCTAAAACAAAAATCATTGAAAACTGGTTAAAAAAAAACTTTCACAATTGTTTTAGAACCGGTAGAACTAATGATGTTGTTTTTGCGGTTGTTGTTGTTGTTGTTGTTAATCACCCAATATGCTGAATTTACTCTTTGTCGTTTGTTGTTGTTGTTGTTTTGTTTTGTTTTTTGTCTTTTTTCTTCCTGCACCATGTAAATTATGGTTGACAAGTATGAATTCGGACTTTGTTTTTAGTCCGGACGCGGGGGAATTTCCAGGGAGAAAAAAAAGGGCTGTAATGGTGAGAGAAAAAAAAACCATCAAAACAATGCCTAACGACAAGAAGTAGAGATCCACATGAAAATCAGCAGATGCTATGGTTCTTGATGTTCTTTTACTCTTGATGGTCTCATCCATATTCGTCTTCTGAGGAAGGACTGGTCCGATAAGCAAAAGGCCCTCGGGCCGTCGTCGGGCCTTTCTGAGGAAGGACGTCGGCCCGATGGCCTTTAGCGCATTGAGAGGTTAACTGACTTTGTATTTTTGTCACGGTTTAACCCCTTTCAATGCTAGTGGACGCAGACTAACTCTGTGAAACCATTGTCAACTTCAACGACCCCTGCCTTCCGAGGCACAAGGACACAAAGTGGTTTCAGCAAGAGGTATAGATCTTCATGCGCCCCCGCAACTGTGTGGGCCTATGAGGATCTACGCCTCTTGCAGATGGGTGGTGTTTACATTTTCTCGGAAGAGAGGTTGTTAACTCATACTACCCCAGACACACCACAGCAAGATAAGGATCGACCAGGATAGTTCAAGGGTGATGCCAGAATTTGGCGCCCATGGGCGCCAAGCTATTCTGGCATCACCCTTGAACTATCATGGTCGCTCTGTGTCTTGCACTGCAATGCAGTCTTCTGAGGACAATGGCAAAATTTAAGGAATTTCGGTGTTGGGGTAAAATGAGTTAAAGGCGTACCTCCATTGCCCTGTCAGAAGGGGCGGTGCGGCCTAAACGGCACTGTGTGCCGCCTTGTGTGTGCCTCGCGGCGTGACCACTGTCTGGCAACAACCACGTGACAGTCTTCAGTCATTTTTTTTTTCTCTTCACTAAATAAATAATTTACAGGTCAAAATCAGCACCTAACACAGTGGTGCAAAGAAAACGGAATTTAGTGTGCGTTCCCCAACGAGTCCGGCGGGCACAGAATTTTGAATTTGAACTGGCTGGCCGCTTGTCAGTCACGGCAGTTTCCCTTTCTGGGAGGGAGGAGCCAATCCTGTCCGGCCCGTGCCAAGTCAAGTTCATCGCGCGCGCCTCAAGGTCACTTTCGAATCTCGAGATCTAACGGGATGGAAAAGACGCTGCGTGTAAACACGGCAAGCCTACTCGGGCGGTCTGCCTAAAGGATTAGACCGTGATGTCAATTGCGCAGCGCACTAGGATTTTATGAGCATATGTGCCAGTTACTAGCCTCACATTAGATAGCGCCACCGTGAGCCACGTCCAGAATCCCAGCCGGGCCGGGCCGCGCGTCCAATATGAGGAAATGTCCGCACGAAAAGAGGTAGGGGTGGTGGCGAGGAGGGATGAAAGGAGGGGGGACGTAGCCACTCCCACTAGCTGTCTGTTACTGCTAGTTCGGCTGGTCACTGCCTGGTCAGTCCCATGGGACGCTGAGGCAGCACTCCTCCTTACCCCCTTCAAGGGCGGATCTAGGGGGAGTTCAGGGGTTCCTGAACCCCTCTCCGACCCAGAATTTGCTAAAATGCTATGACAAAGTCCTTTTCTGGGGAGTGTTTGGAAGGCCCCCCCCCCCCGCCCCGCCCCCCGACCCCCCCCCCCCCCCCCAGTCGTTTGGCAAGTGGTGAGTCTCAACACACACGCGCACATTCTCTCTCTCTTCCGCCCCACTCCCCTTTTCGACTTTTCGGCCCCTGGAAGCAAGTTATAGCGTCGGGGAGGGCTTTTGTATCAGGTTGAAGGTCCCAAACAAAAAGTTGGACCCCCACCCCCCTCGAGGTAACTGATCCGCCACTGCCCTTCTCAATTTGTACTGAACATCTATTTCCGAATTAACTGCCAATACTATTCATGCAGACAGATCTATGATAGCTAACGCAAAAAGTCACTCGGTGAGCGAAAGGTATTCCGGCTGATGGCTGACGGCTGATTCATTCCACATTTCTCAAAGTTTGAATGATTCACATTTAGATTATGCACCAGTTGCAGGAGATGGATCGACCATAAACATTTAAAGGGTAATGCCAGATTAGCTAGGCGCCATCAGTGAATGTTCATGGCCGATCATCTTCTGCTTCGGCAGGCGCCAAGCTAATCTCCGTGGCACTACCCTTGAATTTCATGGTCGATCCCTCTCCTGCTTTAGCGCTCCGGGAGCTAAATGTGCTACGAAAACACTCTTTCATTATTCGACTATTTGCAAGCATGTTGTGTTTCCTACAAAACTCAAAACGAACAATCTGACCGAAATACGTGTGCAAGATAAAAGTAAAGGGCACGGATCAGGATTATTTTATGAGATGTCAGCATTAGTTGGCTCACGCACAGTTGTTCGCGGGCCAGATTCAACCGACATCGGCCAGGAGACCTCTTGTGCTGTACCGTGACGTATTTTGCAGGTTGGGGCCGACTTACTAGTATCCTGAGGTCAAATACACCATGACGTCCTTCACACGCCTCCTTCTGCTTGTCCTGATAAGAAGTGGTAAGTGATGTCCATTTCGGCTCCGCGGGAGCTGGGTGGCTCGGTGGTAGCGTGCTCGAGAGCTCGACTCTCGTCCCAGCTGGGGTCAAAATTTGTTCAGACCCTATTTCGGTGCCCGTCTTTGAAATCATCTTCATGGTGGACAAAAGACTTTAGGCCCTCAACGTTTTCCATTTCGGCTCCACCACCGGTGGGTAGAACGCTCATGAAGTTTAACCCCCTCAGTTGTGCATGTAGTCACCGGTACTGTTCACAGTACCGATGGCTGCATGCACAAGGAGGGTAAATAAGCACTGCTTGCCAGTCCAGAGAGATGGACCGAGCAGAGTGGTGAAAGTATAGTTGTAGTATTTTATTTTTTAATTTTAAAAACGAGCAAAAGATATGCGACATTTTTTAAATCATCGGAAACACTAAAGCGTTTCCGATAATTCCAAAAAATCAGTGTCGCATTTCTTTTGCTTGTCAGTATTTCATACACCCTTTCTAGCATAATTAACCAGAATTACCTGTAGGCCAGATCGACCCGAGAGCACTTTGGCGTGCCAAATTTGCGTGTGTGCGTGTGTGTGTCGGGGTGGGGGTGGGGGTCTTATTATAGTATAACAACACGCTAGATCGACCCATACGTCAAATGGGCCCCGGTTCAATCCGGGATACGAGTCATTTTGACGTGTGACAACGACTTGGCGAGCCCTGCAAAAACTGCATTTCATCCCCATCATCCCTATGAATAAAAAGTCTCCCCCGAGAATCCTTTATTAACTCTGATTTATCGATTCATATGGAGCCGGAAATAAGAAAGAAAATAGAATATTACACGTAGACCCATATTCATATCAAATCTTGTGAAAACTTGATTCAATTGCTTCCATGGGGATACATAAGGATCGTGCTGAATTATCTATCTCTTTCGAGACGTGCAGCTTAAAGCCGCGTATCCGAATGCAGCACGTCTCGAATGTGTTAACATTAACCCCATTGTGCTTGGAGCTAACTATACCACATTTTTGTTCACATTATCGGTGGCTGTGTGCTCAAAAGGGTTAACATCGTTCCAATCTATTACAGAGCTCGTGACTTCCATCTGTGACGATGCTGACGATAGTTACTGCGCTTCACGGTTGGCCATGCACGACTACTGTGTGCTGGATGCTCCCGGCATGTATTTGGCTTGTCATGAAGCCTATCGCACGAGTGCGGTAAGTTACGATAATTGTAGTTCTTTTAGTCAAGTTCTGTCCGGTGCCATGATGCAAGTACACGTCTGTCTAAATAAGCAGTAGTATAATACATATTATATTCGGGATTCAGGGCCGGATCCAGGGGGGGAGTGCTTTGGTACTACAGCACCCCCTCCCCCCTCCCCCATCCCCCCTCCCCCCTCCCCCCCCCCCCCCCACGGATCTAAAACAAACAACAACAAAAAAAGTCATTCACTACCAGGCCACAACATGTCCCGAGAAGGAGGGGGTTGGTTTAATATTATTGCCATCCTCCCCCCCCCACCCACCCTGCCCCCCTTGTAGGTATCTTCGGACCCTGGAAGTACCCCGCCCCCTACCCCGCCCCCCCCCCCCCCCCCCCTGTCGTTCGATTTTTTTGGAAGCATGCGCCTTCACCCCCCTCCCTCCCCCCCCCCGCCCCCCCACTGTTTGATTTTTCCGGACCCTGGAAGCAAGCACCTCCCCCCCCCCCCCCCCCCCCCCGCTCCCCCCCGCCGCTATTTCGATTTTTTTCGAACCCCGGAGGCACACGCCTTTCGCTCCTGAACAGTATACCGTTTTTATATTGTCGTTCAGCACCCCCCCCGCCCCCTTAAAAACTGATTGATCCGACCCTGGGATTGTTCCGGATTTCTGTTGTTAAGACTCGGTTGTCTCTATTACGACACTCATCTGGTCTTTGTTCACATTAACACACTATGCTGGGACCGGGAGAATTAATTCATTGAAAGAGGAAACACTATTTTATTATTCGAATAATTGTTTGCAAGCACTGTTGTTTTCGTCATAATTTTATAATCTGACGAAACAAAAAATGTCCGGCATATATGATAAAAGACACTGATTCGTATTTTTAAAGTGTGTGCCAGTCTATGATTTTGGACCTTACAGGTCTAGGCTCAAGGATCAGGACATCATGTTTAATAATGACCATTTCAGTAACGTGCCGAGTGCTTTCCGTGTGCATCTGTAATTAATGCATCTGTAGTTTGGTGTGGCCGTTTCTTTATTTTTGTGCTGTAGGCCGTAAGGTCCAAACTCACAAACCAGCGCCCATTTCCTTGATTGCCATGTTCTAAACTTCACTATGTTGTCATTCTGTATTTCAGATCTGACAAGCTTAGATTGGGATTATGAATGCACGAGTTTGGCAAAGGACTGCAGCACACCTGCTATTGCAGGACTGTGTCCAACCACGTGTTTTTTGTGGCACAGTAAGTTCTCTTTGAAATCTCTCTGCAATCTTTGTTAACCCCTTGACTACCGAGAAAAAGTGAACACGATTTAACTGCCAGAGGCATAGATTCTCATGAGCCCCCGCGACTGCGGGGGCTCATGAGGATCTGTGCCTCCCACTGAGACCGCGTTGTGTCCATGCTCTTTATACAGTTGTGGCTTTTGGTTTAGCGCACACAGATTTCATAAACGAAATGTACGTCGGTTGGCAGGGAAGGGGTTAATGCTTGTTGTATACAATTTCCGTCAGAAAATTCAAATAATTTCAGACACAAGATAAGGTATAATTCAAGGGGATAGAACAGTTTCGTGGATACATCTAGAAGTCATATGAGCGGAAATGTCTGTTATATGTCCTCATTCACTGTGTCAGTGTCGTTATATGTATCGGGCGCCAGCAGCTGAAATCGTTATATCGAAGCTGCCAGGGTCCGCGTCATTTGATGTCATATATGTAGTGCTCACTGCAGGTGGGGTCACATTAGGCCATTTAACTGCCTCCTGGAAAAAAGCTGGAATTTCAAACATCCTTCTTTGTTCATTCATTACAGCTTGGACAAAATGTGTGTGCTAGTCTTTCAATTGGACATTATCGCTTTAGTCATAGGGTCCAAAATCACAGATCAGCACACATACGCATTTTCCACCTGATGATTCCTTTTTATTCTGCACAGCTTTGGTCTGCGACACCTTGCCGGCAGTACCAGGAGCATCGACAAGATATAACGGCAATCCTCCAATACACCCGCAGCCCCGTTACATGGACGTGGTGACGTATCAATGTGATATGGGCTATTCACAGGTGGGCAATCTGACCAGAGCCTGGCGTCGGGTGTGTAACAAAACTGGACAGTGGGTTCTGGACCCGGCCTATCAAGGGGCCTTCTCTTGTCAACGTGGGTATATATAAATATTTAGTATGCCGAACCTTGAACTAGGGTCCGAAATAGCTCAGGCGGTTAAACGTCTGAGCAGGAGAGCGAAGGGAATAGCCGGGTCGTAGGTTCGAATCCCGTCCCGGCCCTGGTAGCTGGACTCACAATCCAGGGGGAAAAACGGATTTGTTCAATAGCATGTCCGTTGAAAGGTCCTGGTAAATCAAAGTGGCACAGTTGGAGTTCACCTGAGTTGATCAGTGTTCAAGTCGTACTCCATAGGCAAAATAGATTTCCCTGTCCCCCATAACCCGCCAGTCAGGGCCGTCCATGATCATCTCGGTGCTGTGATCGTTAAACCCGAACTAACCAACCAGCCTTGAACTATTGAGCTCGACCCGTGTGAGGTCATACAAAAGATGAGAACTTTATAAACCTATTTACATCCACGGCTTGCAGTCAGTGGCACGTATCAGTAGTCTTTTAACGCATTTAAGACGTGCCGCCTCCGGACACGCGGCTTTAAGCCGCGTATCCGGAGGCGGCACGTCTCGAATGAGTTAATGACACCATACGACCACAGTTGCTGTTATACGTACTTTCATTATTTTTTTTTATTTTAACCGACTGGGTGGTGCCCGACACTTGTAAATCGTTTAGACACAAGACCACCTAGCATGGTTAAAGATCTTTAAATATTTTCACTTTTACTCCACCGTTTCAAAAACTTTCGGCCCAATGTGCTGTCCGTAGATATTTGAATTAGCTTTTAAACGAGCTGTTAGTGTTTAAAATTGCAAAAACTTTAGATTGAAAGCAGCAATGTTTCACAGTAAAATATATAATGGACATTGAAAAATTTTCCATTAAACTTGAAAGATTTTTGTCATCCATAAATTTATTGATTTAGCGGGTTCTATGTACGTCAAAAATACCACCAATCTAGGTTTCAGCGTGTGATTGAAATATTTCGTGACAATTTTTAAAATGATTTTTAAGAAATTATAAGGCTCACATTATCTTTGATTATTTCTTCCATAAACGATGCATATCCAGCCGTAAGCTGTGGTGCCCCACCCACCATCCCCGGGGCCTTGCCGTCTCTATCTGTGGGCTCCTACGGCCAGGTGACTGTGTACACGTGTGACAGCCAGCACCTGCAGGTTGGGGGCGGGAACGGCCGCACAGTGTGTAACGCCAGTGGGGTGTGGATGCATGACACTTCTGATCCTCCTCCACAATGTGTGGGTAAGTACACGGCATGAGCACTTCGGCCCTTATTAATCCCAATCACCGCCAGCCCAGTAAGAAAAGGTCAACGGGCCGACGTCAGCTGTGCGCGGGCCCACTGCGGCCGACGTCGGCCCGAGAATCTTTTGCTTGCTGGGAGAGCGCAAGATTCTGCTTGGAACGGACGAACAACTGACACCCAATGAAACAGACGCATATTAAGACCTGGCAATACTGTTCCTAATATTTGAATTTCATTAGCATTCCTGAAAAAAGCACCAAGGTACACCAGACCCGTACCGAAATGTACGTGCAAGCCAGACAGACGCCTTTCTGGAATAAGGATTGGCAATACTGTTCCTAATATTTGAATTTCATTAGCATTCCTGAAAAAAGCACCAAGGTACACCAGACCCGTACCGAAATGTACGTGCAAGCCAGATAGACGCCTTTCTGGAATAAGGATTGGCAATACTGTTCCTAATATTTGAATTTCATTAGCATTCCTGAAAAAAGCACCAAGGTACACCAGACCCGTACCGAAATGTACGTGCAAACCAGATAGATGCCTTTCTGGAATAAGGATTGGCAATACTGTTCCTAATATTTGAATTTCATTAGCATTCCTGAAAAAGCACCAAGGTACATCAGACCCGTACCGAAATGTACGTGCAAGCCAGATAGATGCCTTTCTGGAATAAGGATTGGCAATACTGTTCCTAATAATTATTTGAATTTCATTAGCATTCCTGAAAAAGCACCAAGGTACACCAGACCCGTACCGAAATGTACGTGCAAGCCAGATAGATGCCTTTCTGGAATAAGGATTGGCAATACTGTTCCTAATATTTGAATTTTAGTAGCATTCCTGAAAAAAAGGACCAGCGTGTACCGTAAGGAACATGTTAGATAAATAGATGCCTTTCTCGAGTGCCGCAAGAAGTCCGTCCAAATAATTATACTAGTCGTAAACTCATCTAAAACGTCAGGTCGAGCCGATGCAACACCCTGATAACGACGATTCATCTGTGAGAAATATATTCTGTGAACAGTCCAAGAATCCTAAAAGAATTTAGTTTTGAGACAACAGCGGCTGTTTTGTGAGAAATGGTCACCAAATGGTAACTATCTCCCACAAAAAAAGCTGCCATTTGGGCACTGGTAACTAGGCGGTCAATTTCCCACAAAAGATCTGCTGTCCTCAAGGGTACCGATAACTTGATTCCTCAGTGGACCCGGCCGTGCTGAAACGCCAGAATCGTTCTTATATGAGTTAATACATCACATTCACACATTCTGTTTGTAT
>BTPG01000005.1:80630810-80688744 GCA_036245525.1 Semisulcospira habei
TCCAAACAAATTTAACCCCTTCCTCTAGTATTATATCATCATTTAAATCATCATCATCACATGAATAAACAGACTGAATAGAAGTAAACGTGGTTACAATGGGGAAATGGTCTGACTCGCACCTGTCTGCAACAAACATATCGGTCACTAGGTCAAACACGGATTTAGAGCAAATACAGTAGTCCACCACACTTTTGCCTCTGTTGGCCACGCACGTAATTTCTCCCTCACTGTCACCTTTCGTTCTGCCATTGACAATAAACAAACAGTACTCTTGACATAGTTCTATCAGTTTCCGACCAAAACTGTTTACGCCAATATCTTTTGACCTCCGTGGGCTTTGTGGTACATCCTCTAGCAGATCTGTTAATTCCTGTAAAGGCTGCACGTGTGAATTGCCATCAATAAAATCAGTATCAGACAGACCGGCAGTGCGGGCGTTAAAATCGCCACATAATAGCCAAGGCAGCTCAGGGTGAGCACGTAACACTTGAGACATGTAGTTTTCTAACACTTCAAAACCATCAACGTTATCTTCACCATATACAACAGAACGCTCTGGAGCCACATACACAAATGCTGCCAGAACATCAGATGCAGAGTTCAAAACAGACTTACCGATCTTTAGAAACACAATATCCTCAGCTGCCTGCATTAAACGCAACACATGACAGGCTATAGATTTATGTACACACACGGCCACGCCCCCTTTTAACTTTTGTGTACGTGGTGAAAAAAACACCTGATACTCTGGAAAGGTATCCTCTATAACATTTTGCTTACACGACCAGATCTCTGAAAATGCAAAAATTTGACACTTTTCACAGAACTGCCTAAAAGAAACACTTTTCAGCTTATTTACAAGACCTTGGATATTCCATGCCATGATGCGAAACACAGAGCTACCACTTTCATCACTACCACTTTCATCAACACAGTGTGCGGGTGTGGGTTTGAGTATGGGCACTTGAGCGTGTGTGTGTGCAGGTAAGTCGTCCTTTGAAGACACATGGTGGGGGCCCTGGGGGTCTGAATGAGGGACGGGCTGTCTTCTCCTGGTTGCTGGGTCAACATGCCGGCCTGCCCCTCATTTCTGCCCCCTGCGCTCCACTGGCCTCTGGGTAGCAGCGTCGTATGTGTGGGTCTTTCCCTCAACAACGAGGGAGTCGAAGCGGAGGAAGGCCTTCTTCCCCGCCTGCTTGGCCTCCTTGAGGAAGGGTAGCAGCTTGCGGCGCACGTCCCTCACCCGAGGGGTGAAGTCCTCAGAGATGTAGACCCGGGACTTGTTCTCCTTCAGCGTTCTTCGCTCAAACAGGATCCGCTCCTTGTCTTTATACTTGTTGAAGCACACGATGATGGGGTGGGGCGCCTTGCCCCCCTTCAGACGATGGGCACGCTCCACCTCGATCTCCTCCTCTATGCCCATCTCGTCCTTCAACATTGACTTGACAGCTTTTTCACAGTCCGCCCAAGTCTCTGAGCGCCCCTGGGGGTGGGGGATTCCGTGAAAGATCAGATTCTTGCGTCTGCTCCGCCCCTCCAAATCATCTAGCTTATCCTCCAGCTGCGTAACTTTCTCCTTCAACTCTCTGTTTTCTTTCATCACCGCAGTAAAGTCACTCTGAATTTTGTCCATCTGCTCCTGCATTGTAGCTTTCATACTGTCCATCTTTTTGTCCATCACATTCAACATTTTAAACACATCAGCAATGGTCGGCTCAGACACTGCGTTTGCCTCACCCCCGGGCGACTGGTTGTCTTGGTTCCCCTGGCATGTCAAAAGAGTCTGTCGTTTCGGTGGGCCTGGGTTCGCTTCGACATCGCCACACCGGAGCAGAAAGCCGACCAAAAACACGAGAATGACTGCCACCGGTCCGCTGACACTGACAGTGCGGTAACGTAGGGCTGCCTTCCTCTGTGCTTTGCGAGCCATGAAGTTTTGAAAAGTCCAGTAAAAGGTACCGCAAATGGCACGAAAAGCTACCGAACTGCTTGGCATGATGAGCTGAATTACCCTGTCGTTGTTCTAAAGTCACTCATTAAGTAATTATGTTGCAAAATGCTAAAAATGTGCGGAGCCGCTCTTCAACTGTGTCTGTGTGTGTGTGTGTGTGTGTGTGTGTGTGTGTGTGTGTGTGTGTGTGTGTGTGTAATAATAATAATAATAATAATAATAAATTTATTTCAGTTTTTGCAGGCCATCAGGCCCATATGAACACAAAATACAATTTACAACCAGAAAAATACAGGAAGGTGGTTGTAAAGAACACAATCACATAGCATTACATCAGCGCACATAAATAAACAAAAACAACAAAAGTTCAAAGCAAATCCCTCTAATTCCTTAATTTAAGGCACCCTGAAATATACATAGCAACTTTAAAGACCAGTTTATCATGTAGGTTTCCACACAGCAGCTGAACTTTGAGATCGGATGGGAATCTGTAGTAAAACAGTGGAATGTACTTTTTACGTAAAGGGGAATATTTTGGACACTCGAAAAGAAAATGACACAAATCTTCAGCCTTATGCCAATCACATGAATTACAGTCTGGATTAGTGATGGCTTTTCCAAATCTGGATACTCCGTTTAAAGGTAAACGGTTACATCTAAGTAAACAAATAGCCCGCCTGAGTTCACAAGAAGTCAGCTGCCCTATGTAACTTGCTCTAAGTATTTCTGGGTGGTAATGGCAGTATTCTGTGTTTGATGTAAGGGATGCATGCCAGTCCTGTCGGAAACAATCCATCAGCCGATCTTTGAATATCTGAATGAACAGAGGAGTGTTTCCAACTGACTGCATTTCCCACACATACCCAAACCCGTGCATACACAACAGAGTCTTTATTTGCGTAGCCCAGTTCGATCTACCTGAGGCATCATGCATACATAACATCGTGTAACACTGTCTTGGGTATCTGTTTTCTGACATGGTAAGAAGTCTGCACCAATACTTCACCATTCGAACATAGGCATCAATATACATAGGAAATCTTCCACACTCACCCAGCGCAATATTGTTTTTTACATCTCTTCCAACACCAAGGACCATTTTACAAACCTTTATATGAACCTGCTCAATTACATCATGCCTCTGGAAACCCCAAACCTCTGACCCATATAGCACAATGGGCTTAATCTTGACATAAAAAATGTGAAAAACAGTGTCAGCTGGCAAGTTTTGTAATTTGAAGTATAGTCTTTTGATGCCTGCAACTGCTGTACTCTACTTGTTTTGTTTTACACAACTTCTTAAATTCTTTCTTCATGTCAAGATACTTCCCTAAGTCGTCATGTGTGTTTGTGTGTCTGAACTGCTTCAACTGTATGTACTTGTTTTGTTTTGCTAACTCGCAGTCCGAGTCCCACCACGGCGGCTGTGCACGGGATTCACCACCTACCTTCTTACCTGATCTCATTTTGTCAGCCGCCTTCTGAATGAATGCTACAAAACAGGCCGACCCTTCTTCTACACTCGAGTCAAGCGCTGACGAAAAGTGTTGAAATTGAGTCTCCTGATTATCTTCAATGTATGCCCAAAAGGACTCAGCGTAGTTTTCTTTCCAAACAAATTTAACCCCTTCCTCTAGTATTATATCATCATTTAAATCATCATCATCACATGAATAAACAGACTGAATAGAAGTAAACGTGGTTACAATGGGGAAATGGTCTGATTCGCACCTGTCGGCAACAAACATATCGGTCACTAGGTCAAACACGGATTGAGAGCAAATACAGTAGTCCACCACACTTTTGCCTCTGTTGGCCACGCACGTAATTTCTCCCTCACTGTCACCTTTCGTTCTGCCATTGACAATAAACAAACAGTACTCTTGACATAGTTCTATCAGTTTCCGACCAAAACTGTTTACGCCAATATCTTTTGACTTCCGTGGGCTTTGTGGTACATCCTCTAGCAGATCTGTTAATTCCTGTAAAGGCTGCACGTGTGTATTATCATCAATAAAATCAGTATCAGACAGACCGGCGGTGCGGGCGTTAAAATCGCCACATAATAGCCAAGGCAGCTCAGGATGAGCACGTAACACTTGAGCCATGTAGTTTTCTAACACTTCAAAACCATCAACGTTATCTTCACCATATACAACAGAACGCTCTGGAGCCACATACACAAATGCTGCCAGAACATCAGATGCAGAGTTCAAAACAGACTTACCGATCTTTAGAAACACAATATCCTCAGCTGCCTGCATTAAACGCAACACATGACAGGCTATAGATTTATGTACACACACGGCCACGCCCCCTTTCAACTTTTGTGTACGTGGTGAAAAAAACACCTGATACTCTGGAAAGGTATCCTCTATAACATTTTGCTTACACGACCAGATCTCTGAAAATGCAAAAATTTGACACTTTTCACAGAACTGCCCGCTAAAAGAAACACTTTTCAGCTTATTTACAAGACCTTGGATATTCCATGCCATGATGCGAAACACAGAGCTACCACTTTCACCACTACCACTTTCATCATCCCGGTGTGCTGGTGTGGGTTTGAGTGTGGGCACTTGAGTGTGTGTGTGTGCAGGTAAGTCGTCCTTTGAAGACACATGGTGAGGGCTCTGGGGGTCTGAATGAGGGACGGGCTGTCTTCTCCTGGTTGCTGGGTCAACATGCCGGCCTGCCCCTCATTTCTGCCCCCTGCGCTCCACTGGCCTCTGGGTAGCAGCGTCGTACGCGTGGGTCTTTCCCTCAACAACGAGGGAGTCGAAGCGGAGGAAGGCCTTCTTCCCCGCCTGCTTGGCCTCCTTGAGGAAGGGTAGCAGCTTGCGGCGCACGTCCCTCACCCGAGGGGTGAAGTCCTCAGAGATGTAGACCCGGGACCTGTTCTCCTTCAGCGTTCTGCGCTCAAACAGGATCCGCTCCTTGTCTTTGTACTTGTTGAAGCACACGATGATGGGGTGGGGCGCCTTGCCCCCCTTCAGACGATGGGCACGCTCCACCTCGATCTCCTCCTCTATGCCCATCTCGTCCTTCAACATTGACTTGACAGCTTTCTCACAGTCCGCCCAAGTCTCTGAGCGCCCCTAGGGCTGGGGGATTCCGTGAAAGATCAGATTCTTGCGTCTGCTCCGCCCCTCTAAATCATCCAGCTTATCCTCCAGCTGCGTAACTTTCTCCTTCAACTCTTTGTTTTCTTTCATCACCGCAGTAAAGTCACTCTGAATTTTGTCCATCTGCTCCTGCATTGTAGCTTTCATACTGTCCATCTTTTTGTCCATCACATTCAACATTTTAAACACATCCACAATAGTCGGCTCAGACACTGCGTTTGTCTCACCCCCGGGTGACTGGTTGTCTTGGTTCCCCTGGCATGTCAAAAGAGTCTGTCGTTTTGGTGGGCCTGGGTTCGCTTCGACATCGCCGCACCGGAGCAGAAAGCCGACCAAAAACACGAGTATGACTGCCACCGGTCCGCTGACACTGACAGTGCGGTAACGTAGGGCTGCCTTCCTCTGTGCTTTGCGTGCCATGAAGTTTTGAAAAGTCCAGTAAAAGGTACCGCAAATGGCACGAAAAGCTACCGAACTGATCGGCATGATGAGCTGAATCACCCTGTCGTTGTTCTAAAGTCACTAATTAAGTAATTATGTTGCAAAATGCTAAAAATGTGCGGAGCCGCTCTTCTACTGTGTGATGTCGATCGTGAGCACAACCTGTGTGTGTGTGTGTGTGTGTGTGTGTGTGTGTGTGTGTGTGTGTGTGTGTGTGTGTGTGTGTGTGTGTGTGTGTGTACACAAAACCCCTAAAATGAGTGACTTTCTTTAACATCCTTATGGAAAATGGGTGTGTGTAAAATTCTGGGTGACCAAGTCAGGCACCCTTTTTTCTGAGGGTTGTTTCTGCATTATCTTTCATTCAAAAGTCAGAAAAAAAATATCAAAATAGGATGTCCCATTTTGCGAGGTTTACCTCATGTTGTGTGTTTGCGACGCACTGGGCCTGTGTGTTCACGGAAGTTAGTGTCTATAGATCAACTTGATGATAGCTGATTGGTCGGCTGCGAAGTGACACTGATGAACTGAGTTGTTTCCCTTTCCCTTTCTATTGTCTTTCGTCCCCGCCGGCCATTGTTCCGTTTCCAGAGGTACAATTTTTATGCAATATTTCTTAGTTAAGAGCACGCCCAAGTGTACTTGTTCTGTGCAGTTATTTAACTGAGATGCTCCCAATCCGATACAATTGCACAGTCAGCCAATACTGACCCATTTGGCCGAGAAAACTGAGACTGCCACCGGTCGGTCGGTCGGGCGTCTTCTGCTCAGTTTTGTAGTAAAGGATAATAGAACGACACGATTTTAACAAAAGCTTTCTTCTTCGAAGAAAGGAATTCGTTCAATAACACCATTACAAGGTCAATCTGTCACGCGATTTTGTTGCTTTTTTTCTGACATGTATGATTGCAATCAAAAAGTAACTTGACACATGCATGCACTATGACTAAAAAAAATGGCGCCAGATTTCAGCATGTATTTCAATCCTCGTACGCAAAACTGCCTCGCGATTCGAAGAACAGACTTCCACGAACAGGTTTTTCGGATTGTGCAACTGAAGTGTCGCATTTTACTGTATTACCAGCTATTGTTCGCGGTTCTACTTAACAATCAGTCAGGCGAGTTCTTCAGGACGACGATCGGTGTCCGTCAAGGATGCCTGCTCTCTCCTGTCCTTTTCAACATATTCCTGGAGAAGATCATGCAGGAAACCCTCCACGACCACCATACTTCAATCTCTATTGGTGGCAGATCCCTGTGCAATCTTCGATTCGCAGACGACATTGACCTCATGGCAGGCAGCAATAGTGAGCTCCAAAACCTGACAGACAAACTTTCAAGTAGCGCAGGGTCTTATGGCATGGAGATCAGTACGTATAAAAGCAAAATGATGATCAACACCACAAGCGACAGCAGCAGCAACATTCACATGAACGGCCAGAAGCTAGAAGAGGTCAATAGCTTCAAGTACTTGGGAGCCACCCTGACCAAAGACGGTAGTTGCATAGCAGAGATCCGTATCAGGATAGGTACAGCAACATCCGCAATGGCCAGGCTGGACAGGATATGGCGAAGTAACTCCATCAGCTTCACCATCAAGTACAGGCTTTACAAGTCCCTCGTAGTGTCTATTCTACTCTACGGCTGTGAGACTTGGACACTGCTTGCAGACTCAGAAAAGAAAATCCAGGCCTTTGAGAACAAGTGCCTGAGGAAGTTGCTCCGCATCTCGTACCGCGAGCACAAGACCAACGAATATGTACGGAGCATCGTCACTTCCCTGGTGGGCCCACATGAACCCCTTCTGGCAACCGTGAAACGGCGCAAGCTTGCTTGGTTTGGCCACGTGACCCGACACAACACCTTGTCCAAGACTATCCTCCAAGGCACTCTCAAAGGAAGTCGTCGGCGAGGTCGTCAGAGAAAGAGTTGGGTCGCAAACATAAAATAATGGACCGAACTCGAGATGCCAGACTTGCTTTCCACCGCCCAAAATAGAACTCAGTGGAGAGCACTGTCTGTTGCTGCTGCCTTTCAGTCCCCCCAACGCCCAGTTCGGGCAAGGGACTGATGATGATGATGATGATGATGATGTTCGTAGGGGGCTGGGGGTACTGCAGTAATTATGTATATATCTGATTCAAAATGTCAACGGTTTACATGGTTGCATTGATTTGACATGTTTGCAGCACTATTTTGGTAACACTCAGCACTTTCTGCACACACCCAGCGCCGGATGGCAGCAGGATGTCCAAACCCATCGGGATCTATGGAAGTGGACAAGCATGCCCCTTCCTGGCACATGACCAAGGCCCATGGCAAAAGTAGTCAGCTTCAGCAGGATTGCCCAGCCTCTACCGGAGAGTGTGCGCCTGGTAGGATGGTGCATAGACGGCAGCGGAATGCCCCCAATTACAAACTGGTAAGTGATTCTATGATCATCTTCATTTTATTGGCTGGCGTGCGAAGCAAAAGTGAGTTTATGTTCTGGGCCACTGGTCGTCCGTCCGTCGTCCATGGTAAACTTTAATGGTGGCATTTTCTCGGAGACTGTTCAAGCCACATTCTTCAAGCTTGGCCCAAGGATACTTTATGGCAAGACCTTTGTAAACATACCAATTTCAGTGACCTCTCTCAAAGGGTCACGCGGGGTTGACAGATGTGTGAAAACTGCTTACATTTTCAGAAAACGTGGATTTTGCTGCTGCAGAAGCCAGCCCTCGTCACCGAGGGCACACATATGTAAATCGATCATACACGGGATTACTCTTTTTATTCTTGTGGAAGGGCCCTTAAACCAAAATTGGGCTGTTTCTGTCCTAATTCAGAATTTTTGTTTTCTTTCTTTTTTTCTCCAGTTGGCAAATGGAGCCTGGGATGGACCTGAGACTGAGAGTGCAAGTGCATCGCAATACAAGGACAGTGATGACGAGGAGTTTGTTCCTGGCTAGAGCTCATTTACAATTTACAAAACAAAACGGCCGATAAGATAACAAAAACCATTGACAACGTAAAGATTTATTACAAGAGTGTTATTATGGGGTTTTGGTCCGCCTGGATCATTTTGTATACTGCATAACATTTAAAACTCTGCAAACGGAACAATGGTTGGGGAAGAAAGACAATAATAAGGGGTAAGAAAACCATTGTCAACATAAAGATTTATTACAAGAGTGCTACTATGGGGGCTGGTCTGCCTGGATCATTTTGTATACTGCATAACATTTAAAACTCGGCTAACGGAACAATGGTTGGGGACGAAAGACAATAATAAGGGGTAAGAAAACCATTGTCAACATAAAGATTTATTACAAGAGTGCTGCTATGGGGGCTGGTCTGCCTGGATCATTTTGTATACTGCATAACATTTAAAACTCTGCAAACAGAACAATGGTTGGGGACAAAAGACAATAATAAGGGGTATGAAAACCATTGTCAAAATAAAGGTTTTTTACAAGAGTGCTACTATGGTGGCTGGTCCGCCTGGATCATTTTGTATACTGCATAACATTTAAAACTCTGCAAACGGAACAATGGTTGGGGACGAAAGACAATAATAAGGGGTAAGAAAACCATTGTCAACATAAAGATTTATTACAAGAGCGTTATTATTCGGTTGTTTTCAGCGTGTATAGCTCTGTTTTTATCTGATGTACACCTGGATCATTTTGCATACTGTGTAACATTAACCTTACTTTGCAACTAAACAGTGGCCCCCACCCAGGTCTGCCCTGGGGGACTTGGGTTGGGTTAACTACTTTTTAGTTCCTAGGGTCACCCTGGTCGGCCCCACAGGGTGGGTTCTCCTATCAATTCTGGGGCATGTGTTTCTGTCTACCCTTGGTCCATTAACTTGTATTTTTCTTTTTTAAGCTCTCCCTACTGCCTGCGCTGCCTGTATCTATTGAAAAGAAGTGCCTAACAGAGAAATAAACATGCTTAGAAAAGACGGTTACAACACAATTTATTTTTCGAGTAAATCCACTTTGTCAAAACAGACAAACAAACAGAGAGATCAGTCGCTACTTATCTTCATTCGCAGAAGGAATGTGCCACATTCCTTCTGCGAATGAAGATAAGTAGTGTCTGATCTCTCTGTTCGTTTGTCTGCTTTGACAAAGCGGATTTACCCGAAATATTAATAGTGTTGTAACCATCTTTTCTAAGCGTGTTTCTTTCTTCGTTGGGTACTTCTTTGCATTTTTTACACGATTGGCAGTCACCTTTTTGGTCTGAATAATTTTTTGGGGTATCTCTCTTGATTTTGGATGTGTGTTGCTAAATGGTCTTAGGTTTATTTAGCGTATTAGACCGGGTGGAGACATACATTCAATATTCTTTTCATTTTTTTTTTCTTTTTTTTTTTTTCACCATCAGTGCTGGCACGTCCTGAAAAAGTCGGGACGTTCAGCAATGTACAACCAATCGAGGATGAAAGACAATAATAAGATAAGAAAACCATTGTCAACCTAAAGATTTATTACAAGAGTGTTATTATTTCAGTGTGTATAGCTTGCTTTTATCTGATGTACGCCTGGATCATTTTGGAAATGTCTCAACTTTTTTGGAACTATAAAGTACACTTTGTCTGCTGTGCATTGTTTCAGAAGTCACAGGAAGTGTAAACCTTAGCTGAGTTGGTATACCTCGCCCTCTACCTAGGTTAAACGCACCAGCGGCACCATTGTTGCTATTTTTGCACCAGACCGGTCACTCGGACCGGTCATGTGCACAAGAACTGCGCGCGCAGGTTGGCTTCTGCACTTGTAGTGTGGTCTCGTACGTTCACGCGGAAGATTGTGATCGCAGTCGAAAAAAAGGTTCGTTTGCAGTTTTAACTTTTAGCCGCGTCTTTTACATCCCCTAACACGCCAGTTTTGTGTTGAGATGGCGGAGGCTTGTGTCATGCCCCACACCACTGAATCAAGTCCATTGTACATGCAGTGCGCTCATTTCTCGAACTTCAACTATGATGGTGCTTTCTGCCGCAAACGACGCAGATGTCGCAAAATCACCTCCATTAAGGATTTTTTAAAAAGCTATTTTTCAAATCTGCCAAATCGCGTAATGTTTCATGGTGCTAGCATAAGGATGGATGCGTTATTGCCGGATTGCATAATATGGGAAAGGGTTTATTCTTTATTCATGTTATTTTGCAGCAATCAAACGACGGTCACATGATTCTTTCTCCGAGGTTGCCCATTACAGGTGCAGAAAACACGTCTTGCAATTGGATGGTTTTCGAATTTCTCGGCACTTAACAGGTTAACTCATCCAGTCCCGACACACCTCAGCAAGACATGTCTCGACCATGATAGTTCAAGGGTGATGCCAGAATAGCTTGGCGCCTATAGCCGCCAAGCTATTCTGGCACCACCCTTTAACTATCATGGTCGATCTGTCTCCTGAATTGTAATGCAGTCCTCAGAGGACAAATCCAAAATAGGGGTGGGGGGGGGGGGGATCGTACCTGGGACGCAATAAGTTAAAGAGCTAATTGCAGTATGTCTTAGTGTATCTGACCACATGCCGTACATTTAGGATATGTTAGTCTTAGGCTCTTTTTGTCCGGTTTATCTATCCCTATGCAATAGCATATGACCAGATCGCCAGTTCATTAGTGGTCGTCCTGCTGTCGTCCTTCTAGGGTTGACGTTTTGTCTGACAGCACTTAGTGAAACAAAAAGCCATCCTTAGATTAAGTACATAATGCGAAGTGCGTAGTTAGCCACACAGTTCTGAGGAAGAAACAAAGGAGACAAGCAACATTAGTGGAATTTTTTCCCTCATATTTCAACATTTCCTAATAGCACTTTGTCCTTCCTTTTAATGATTTTAACCCATTCAGTCCTGACACCAGAACAAAAATAGATTAATAAATCTGTCATGATAGTGCACGGATGGTGCCAGAACCGCTTGGCGCATTGACCATGATAGACAATTCAAAGGTGGTACCAGAATAGCTTTGCGTATTGGCCATGACAGATATTTTAAGGCTTTACAAAACAGTTTTGCGCATTGGCCACGATAATTCAAAGTTGGTGCCAGATTAGCTTGGCGCCCTTGAGCGCCAGACCGTTACTATCTTTGAACTGTCATGGTCGATCTGCGTCCTAAACTGTAACTGACGTAGGGTTCAGTTGCGTGAGTGAGTTTAGTCTTAGACCAGCAACTAAGCAAGGTGTTCCTCTATAGCAGAGTACCTTGCCGCTTAGTGGCTGGCGCAAGACCGGCTCTAAGCTCAATCACTGAAGCAACTCAGTGACCCCGCCCAGCTCAGTCCTTAATCTCAACCTTAGGGCTCCGTGTGTAAAGAGACCGCTAAAGAATATAAAAAAGCAAAAGGCTGCATGCTCTTTAGGGCCTAGTGTGTTCTTCTATATGAGCGTGCATGTATTTAACCACTTTTGCACAATGCGCCCACGGGTCTACTTATGTCTGTCCGATAAGAACAATGATGGGGATTTTCATACCGCCAAAGTCTACCGTATTGTTTGGAGCTCACATGCGTTTTTCTTTTAGGAACATTCAAGGTTGATCATATTGTTAAGCTTATTCTTCTGACCCATTTCCCTCATCTGTAACCTGACCCAACCTCTGATCAACACACACCAGCGCACACAAATAAAGTCCGTAGACACATGGCGCTTCCCCGGCGCCATTACTACGCTCTGTGCCCGGACTGGTGCACAGACCCTTAGCTAGAATTTTGGAGGGGCAGGGCGGTTGCTTGGTCTACAGGGGCACCTACTAAGGCAAGGTGCAATTCACACGTTCAAGAGGGCTCAAGTACCTCCCCCCCCCTCCCCCCCCCCCCTCCCCCGCCCCTTCAACCCCAAAAGCAAACAAAAAACAAGGGAGACAATTCGAAATCTATCTATGTGTACATAGGTGGTTGTGTCCCTTGATAAAGTCTGTCCTCGCACTTATTTTCACGTTTAATAAATACTCCCGTATTGTAATATTATTGTTAATTCTGGGTACATCAAATGTTGTACAAACATTACAATAAAACACATAGTACACGAAATTAAACAACCAACAGCCACTCAGTAAGTAGCACAACGACAAATTTCGCCGCTAGTTAATAAAGTGTTTCAGGGTTTTTTAGGCAACCGAGAACGTTGCCAGTCGTGATCTCAGGACGGACTTTACCATTGATCTGTGTGTTGCACAGTTGGCTGGGATGATTAATCCTTTGTATGCGTTGGTTTGCTTTCAATAACCGCTTACGGCCATTGCAAGCATAACGCAGTCTGCTTTGATCCGCTCTATATCAGTGTTTCTTTGATACCCGAATAACCAGGCCGCCAAAAGACTGTGACAGTCAGAGCATGTACCTGGTATGTTCTGACCAACGGGATGTAATGTCAGCTGTAATTGATATGTCAACGGAGGTCTGATTCGAAACCAACTTCAGTCGTATAGAATGAAGGTTTGCCGTTGTGTAGAATATATTAGTATATCATAACATTTAACGTTTCGGCAGAGCGCAGTGCAGTTTGCTAATAGGCGGTCGTGCACGTGCGTGTTACACTTTTCGCGCTTGCGCGCGCGTGATATATATATATATATATATATATATATATATATATATATATATATGTGTGTGTGTGTGTGTGTGTGTGTGCGTGTGTGTGTGTGTGTATGTGTGTGTGTGTGTGTGTGTGTGTGTGTGTGCGATGCGAGAGAGAGAGAGAGAGAGAGAGAGTGAGAGAGAGAGAGAGAGAGAGAGAGAGAGAGAGAGAGAGAGAGAGAGAGAGAGAGAGAGAGAGAGAGAGAGAGACTCGGCTGAATGTCAATTTTCGCGTTCTGTCTCGACTCATTTTGCTTCCGCTCTTTATTTTTTCCTTCTTCTCACACACACAGGTGAAAACAGCACTGGTTTTTTGTTGTTGTTGTTCCCCAGGAAGGCCATTCTTCGTTTCGCCACAAAAAAACAATCCAGATCGACCGTTGACGGGGACTTAACTGCAGTTCCGGAGTGTGGTGAACAGCAACTAGATGCAAGAGATATAGATCCTCATGAGCCCCCGCAGGTGCGGGGGCTCACGAGGATCTATGCCTCTTGTTAGCACCATTTATATCCACGCACCTCGGTCGGGCAGGGTTACCAGCAGCAAGTCTGTGGTAATTTCAGACACATCCCGCCAGGCGTGTGACGTGGGTCGGGCATCAAGTGAGGTTTCGGTTAGAAGAAAGGCAAGTAAGTTTAGGATTTGCAAATGTTGTCACAGCGGCGTTAAAATGTTGAAAAGTAAGTCGTGTTTCTTTGCTCTCTGTTTCTCTTCTCATTCTTACATTCGATTTAGTATTTTCCCGTGACGGATTGTGCTCTACCTTATTCTGCACTCGGTGTTTTCGGCGAAAAGCTTGGAATGTTTGTTTGTTTGTTTACATTGTCTTACAAGAGGAAATTTGAGCTGCCTTCTCCCGGGGAAGATTCATCGTCCGAGAGACAAGATTTGCCAGACCCACCTAGCTGTTATATGATTTAATGCATGTACCTGTACTGTCGCCATTTGCAAATTGCTGAGTTGTTCTCTAAAGAATGCTTTTGTTCAGGAGATAGATCGACCATAATGGTTCAAGGGTAGTGCCAGAATAGCTTGGCGCCTACAGCGCCAAGCCACTCTGGCACTATCCTTGAACTTTCGTGGGCGATTCACATCCTGTTTTAGAATGTCAGTGGTGGATGTCTTAAACAGAAATTGGGCATTGCTTGATGTGGTTTTTTTTTTTTTTTTTTTTTTTTTTTTTTTTTCTTCTACCATTAATTGATCGTTGATTGCTGTTGGAACACAAAATGCAGACGGAAATACATTCTGCATTTCTTTTGAAGCCCCTTTTACTCACTAACAAACAATGACTTTAGTGTTTGTGTCCACCTATACATGTGTCTAAATGTATTTACGATTATTGAAAGAATGCCACATCAAATCTTTTATTTTACAGGTTAAACAAGGCATGGCGATCTCAAGAAAACAAACTGGTGACGGTAATTGTACGTAGAGCATATTTTCTCTATCTACATTTAAAATGATTTAAAGCACATTATTTTCTTAATTCTTTAAATAATATCAGTGAAATCGTTTGTGTTCATATACGAGAAGAAACGGGGAGACTACATTCTATGGTCAAAATAACAAAGGTTCAAGTTTTGTCTTGTTAATGATTAAAAGAGAAAGAAAAGCGCGATCAAGGCTAATTCACAGTACGTGTGTTGCTGCTGTGCGAGAAGTTGTCCGAAATACATTTAATAATAATAATAATAATAATACCGTTATTATATAGGCGCTTTTTCTCAATTTTGGGGAAATCGACTCAAAGCGCCGAGCCTGAAACCCAACACACACACTCACGAAACAGACACGGATTTACGCCATTTAAGACAAACACAGTACAAGACAAACGAAGGGCCAGTCAGCTACTGAAGTTACAGAGATTTTTGATCGCTTGCATTTTGAAATTTGTAAAGTGGCCTGAGACCGGTACCAAAGTGGGGGGGGGGGGGGGGTGGAAGAACCGGAGTACCCGGAGAAAGAACCCCCGACGGTCCGCCCGAATTAACGGTGACACTTACCAGAGGAGAAAAGTCCAACGCCGGAACCCGGTATCGAACCGCGCACCTTTGGCATTGGTGGCAGGCGCCTTAACCACATTGATTTCCGATGCTGATAATTCAGTCATCACGCTTTTGAATATGTTTATCCGTTTGTTTGCTGATGCAGTGGCGGATCTAGGGAAGGATAGGCGGCACGTGCCCCTCTTCAGCTCACCCCCCCCTCCCCAACAACAACAACAACAACAAAATTGTTTATAGTTGGTCGTGGAAAGCTGGTTGTGGAATTCTTTGTTACTACTCTATTTTTATTCTTTCATTACACCCTCTGACAAGGCAGTCATCTGGGTTTAAGTCTGCGCTTGTGGACACGTCCACTGAGGCAATTATCCAATCAGAAAGCGAGAAGTCAGCTGTGCCCCTCTCCGGCGGTCGACCGCTCGTTTTACCCCCTAGGGGGCCTTGTGTCAGCTCCTGATCAGATGAGGACCCCTTTGTCTTTTGAGTTAGTGTTAGTGGACACGCACCAGTTCCTATCAGAGCATCATTGTAGCCATGGGCACTTATCACCAGAGGAGAGGTGTGAAATGTGCTGGTTCTGAACACTTACACCATAGCTGTTAAGTCATCGTCAGCAGTTTAAGAGTTATTTGGGTTTAACGCCGAGGCGGCGACTAAGGCCATCTCACGGCGGATCAGTTTAACAGGTATGACTGCTTATTTGAGCTTCATCAGTGTTCCTTATATGAAGGAAATTATTGGCTTTATAGTACAATATCATGGTATTCCTCACATGGCTAAAAAATAAAATAAATAAATAAATAAATAAATAAATCTTGGTGTTTTCCTCGATCCGAGTTTATCAATGGAAAAACAGATTAACCATCTTTGCCGCACTGCTTACCTGGAGCTCCGCAGAATAGGCACGATCAGATCCTTTCTGACAGAAAAGACTACTTCCCAGCTCATATGCTTTCGCATTCTGTCCCGCCTAGATTACTGTAATTCCCTTCTTGCTGGTATCTCATCTGATCTACTCACTCGCATTCAGCGTATCCAGAATAATGCAGCCCGGTTAGTCCTTCGCAAAAAAAAAAACAAAAAAAAAAAAAAAAAAAAAAAAAAACGCAGTGATCATCTCCACTGGCTACCTGTCAAGCAGAGAATAGAATACAAACTGGCCACTTTGGCATACAAACACTATGACAATACACTTCCTGCATATCTGTCCTTTTCCCTTGCATCACACAATCCTAGTAGAAGTCTACGCTCAAGCTCACAGAAACTGCTAGTTCAGCCCAGAGTCAACCTAAAAACTGCTGGTGCACGTTCTTTCAGTTATCAGGCCCCTCACGTCTGGAACTTACTTCCACTGCATGTCTGTCAATCCCCTACCCTGATGACTTTCAAAACAAATTTCAAGACCCATCTTTTCCAGGTAGCATATTATCAGGATTAGCTTAGTCTGGATGTGCTGCCTGGAAATGTTGGCTGTTGTCTTATATGTGTAGCCCTTATATGTAGATTGTGTGTGTGTGTGTGTGTGTGTGTGTGTGTGTGTGTGTGTGTGTGTGTGTGTGTGTGTGTGTGTGTGCGCGTGTGTGTGTGTGTGTGCGCGCGCGCGTGCGTGCGTCTGTGTGTGTGTGTGTATGTGTGTGTGTGCGCGCGCGCGCGTGTGTTTGTTTGTGTATGTGCGTGTATGTTTCGTGTTAGGAATGTGCCTACATGGTGCGAGCTAGTGTTTATTTAAAGAGTGAGTGCGTGTTTGTTTTGTTCTAATTTTTTACCTTTTAAATTTATTTCCATGTGTTGTAAAGCGCTCCGAGCTTGCTGTCTGTGGGGAAGGACGCTATATAAAAATGATGTATTATTATTAGTATTATTATTATTATGGTGCATCAGTGTATGATTTTGTTGTTCCTCAAACGGAAGAGATGATTGGGAGTACATTATTGCTGACACACCTACGATTCTTGCTCATAAAGAAACGTAGGTTACAGTAAATGTCTTTTATTCAGAAAACTACCACCACCAAAGAACAGTAGTACCCGTTTACATCTTGTTTTGTTAGAGAGATGGGATGGAGGCGGGAGGAGCTTGTGTATGCTGAAAGCTTTCTGGTGTCCCGAGATTTATAAAAAAAAAAAAGAAGATATCTTTCACAATTACAATTTTACAGTTCTGAAACTTTAGATATATTTGATCCCTTTCAAGGTTAATGTAAAAACACTAAAGTGATAAAGATTTCATAATCTGAACCATCCCACGCATGTCCTACACTGCATTCCTATATGAAGATGAAAATGGCTTTACTTTTCTATTGGATATGTGTATTCACCCTGGTGTGTATGCTAAAAGATTTGTGTTGTCCCTAGATTATATGATATTGAGCAACATTTTGCTTGATATAGTGCCAATAACAGGCAGATATGATTACGAAACCTGAATCAAAATGTCTGAGTCGTCAGACGAGCACATTGTGATTGGGGTCAAGTAATCACATCTGTCGGTTATATAAGTAATCACATCTGTCGGTTATCAGCATTATATCAAGCAAAATGGTGCTAATACTAATTTATGTACCCATTCCAAAACAAAACTGTGCCTTGCGTCATTCATTTGGCGGCCGATTGCAGTGTTCAGACAAAACACATGAATGGCAGACGACTGCATATCACTGTCGATTCAGCGCATAGATTTCATTTGACTATGAAGACATCAGTGTTTTGCTGAGTAAATTCTACTTTTAACTAGATCACGCATAATGGCGGAAAATGCCAGCAGGTTTGTTTATTTAGTCTTTTTTTTCTCTCTCTCAGGTTGTCGGCATCGCCAGCTGACATCTCGTCAATATCACTAATGAAGCGACTCGCACGTTTCCTGGTGTCTGTTCTCCGTTCGTGTGTGTGTATGGGACATACATTTTGAGCGTTCGTACACACTAAGAAGTATTTCATTACTACCACACATAAGGAGCTTGTTAATGTTGTAGTATGAGCATATTTTGCGTTTACCTTTTGGGAAAAATGCACGTATCATCAAGATCGAGTCTTCTCGGTTTGCCGCAAGGGATTTTGGGAAGGCTAATATATCAAGCAAATTCATGAATATTAATTTGCTTGTTATACAATCCAAAACAGACCAAAACAGAAGACATCCCTCGACATGACGTGCTGATGCTGATCGGTGACTTCAACGCTAAGGTCGGCTGCGACAATGAAGACAGAGAGAGGACCATGGGACGACATGGAGCGGGTGTGATCAACGACAACGGGGAGAGGCTGGTCAATTTCTGCGAGGAAAATGACTTAGTCATAGGAGGGACCCTGTTTGCGCATAGGGAGATCCACAAACTCACATGGAAATCACCAGACGGCAAGACCCAGAACCAGATCGACCACATCATCATTAACGGTCGCTGGAGGCACTCTCTGCAGGATGTGCGAGTGATGCGACATGCTGACATTGGCAGCGACCATAGTCTTCTGGTGGGGAAGGTGACATTGAAGCTTAGGAAAGTAAAGATAGGAGACACCAGAAATCAGCGCTACGACGTGGCCAAGTTGAAAGACCCAAAAGTGAAAGAAGAGTTTAGGTTGGCCCTCAGGAATAGATTTAGTGTTTTGGAAGATGAGACAGCGCTGACTATTGAAGATTTCAACAGAGCCATGAAGGAAACAGGAGGGGAAGTTTTATGATACAGCAAGAGCAGGAAGACAGAGTGGATCTCAGAAGACACGTGGGCTCGCATAGAAGAGAGAAGACAGATCAAGAAGAAACTTTTGGACACCAAATCACCAAGACTGAAGGAAAGAATATCAAGAGAATACAGAGAGAAAGATCAAGCGGTGAAGACATCAGCGAGAAGAGACAAGAGAATGCACACAGAAAGGCTAGCAGAAGAAGCGGAGGCAGCTGCAAAACAGAGAGACATGAAGACAGTATACCAGAACACCAAGAAGCTGAAGGGCGATTACGGGCAGTACCACGACCTTCCAGTGAGAGCTGAAGATGGAACTCATGTCACAGTAGAGGAAGAGAAGCTGAAGAGATGGAAGCAACACTTCGAGTCCATCCTGAACCGCTCAGACCCACCAACCCTCACTGACATTCCTGAAGCGGAGGAGGACCTGGACATTAACCTCGGCAACATTACTATTGCGGAAGTCAAGCAGGCCATTCAAAAGCTGAAGAACGGGAAGGCACCTGGCGATGACGGAGTGTGCCCCGAGATGCTGAAAGTAGAAGATACGGTAACGCCGCAGCTTCTTTGTCAGATTTTTCAAAAGATCTGGGACACTGAAGAAGCGCCGAGCGATTGGAAGACCGGCACCATCGTCAAACTTCCGAAGAAAGGAGACCTGGGGAACTGTAACAACTGGCGAGGCATCACCTTACTATCCCTCACCAGCAAGATCTTCAGCCGCATTCTCCTTGAACGCATTACGACAGCAGTGGATGGCATCCTTCGCCAGGAGCAGGCAGGCTTTAGGAAAGGCAAGTCCTGCATTGACCATATTTTCGTCCTGAGACAGATCCTTGAACAGTCTAACGAATGGAATGGATCCCTCAATGTGGTCTTTGTGGACTTTGAGAAGGCCTTCGACAGTCTGCATCGAGACTCCCTTTGGAAAATCCTGCGATACTATGGAATCCCCCAGAAACTTGTCAACGTCATCAGGTCCCTGTACAAGAATTTTGAGTGCAGATTCGTCCACAACAACCAGCTCACCGAACCGTTTAAGGTGGAAACCGGAGTGAAACAAGGATGTATTCTTTCGCCGATCCTCTTCTCAATGGCAATTGATTGGATCATGCGCCGCACCACAGAGGGAAGGAGGCAGGGAATTCAGTGGACGCTGACCTCAATGCTGGATGACCTCGACTACGCCGATGATATCGGGATGCTGGCAAGCAGAAACCAGGACATGCAACAGAAGACACAACAGTTGACACAGTCAGCAAGCTCCATAGGTCTCGGGGTCAATATTAGGAAGACTCAAGTCATGAGGAAGAACACCATAGTGGGCGACCCAATCACCATCAATGACCAACCTCTGCAAGAGGTGGACGAGTTCACGTACCTGGGCAGCAAGGTTACCACAGATGGAGACTGCACAAGGGAGATCACCACAAGAATCAGCAAAGCCAACCAAGCCTTCGCAATGCTGAAACCCATCTGGAGGACCACAAACCTGAGCATCCACACCAAGCTTCGTATTTTTAAGAGTAAGGTGCTGAGTGTCCTTCTTTATGGGTCAGAGTGCTGGAAATCCACTACTGCTACGGAACGCAAGCTGGAAGTCTTCCAGAACAAGTGCCTGCGACGGATCATGAAGGTCTTCTGGCCAAACATGATTACAAACGAGGAACTACGGAAGAGAGCAGGCGCAGACAGCATCGCTGAAACCATCGCCACACGAAGATGGAGATGGCTAGGCCACGTTTGCAGAATGTCACCCGACTTATTACCAAGGGTGGCACTGAGATGGACACCACAGGGGAAGAGAAACCGTGGGCGACCAAAGGAGACGTGGCGCCGAACCGTGGAGCGAGAGCTCAAGAACAGAGGCCTTACTCTGCAAACAGCACCCAAAATAGCAGCTGACAGACAAAAGTGGCGCTCCCTTGCCGTAGCCTCAAGCACCAGACGGCGCAGAGAGGACTGAATGAATGTTATACAATATATCAATATATGTGTCAAAGAAGGAAACAGTTTATGGAGTGGGTACATAAAAAGATATATTTCAACAATCACAATTTTACAGTTCTGAAAACTGTAGGTATATCCGATCCCTTTCAATTTTAATGTAAAAACTCTAAAGTTATAAAAGGTTTCCTAATTACAACTATCCCAAGCGTAGTCTACACTGCATTCCCAAATGAAAATAAAAATGACATATTGGATATGTGTATTCATGCTGGTGTGTGTATGTGTTTGTGTGCGTGCGTGCACACACACACGCGAGCAGGCTGACATATTTGTATGTTCATTTAACTCTGTGTCCTTCCTCAATATGACGCAGCTCAGAAAACATGGATATACTCCAGTAGCAAAACGTCTTTGCGGGGCCACTGCGGCCGTCGTTGGCCCGAGGACCTTTGCTTACTGGGTATATAGTTGGTCGGGGTAGGGGGAGGGGGGGGGGGTACCGGTGTGCCCCCCCCCCCCCCTTCTAGACAACCTGTGGATCTAGTACTCAAACCAAGGGGAATCGCAGGGGATCTAACTGTTTGTCTGTCCAGCGCTGTGATACCCCTTGGTTTGAGTACTGACAATTCTGCCAGCGCTAGCCTCACCTATCTGGTTTGTGAGTAACCTCTGGATCTGCCTCTGTGATGGTGTGTGGGGCCCCCTCCCCCCCCCCCCCCCCCCCCGTCCAGACAACCTCTGGGTCCGCCTCTGTGATGGTGTGTACGTGTGGGTGCGCGTGTATGTGTGTGCGTTTGTTCATTCATACGTGTGTGACTGAATTTCAGAATTTGATTTAGAGATGTTAGTTATGATGATTACAAATTGTGAATTGTTTTCTGCTATCACATAATGCAAATGCATTGACTCATTCGAGACGGGCCGCATCCGGATACGCGGCAATAAGCGTATACGGCAAGTCTGGAATGAGTTAATGAGACCCGCCCCCACCTCCAACAACCCTACTTTCTTCTCCATCGCCGTGAGACGGCCATAGCTGACTGTTCGGCGTTTAACCCAACTAATTAACAAATTCTAGCTTTTCTGTTGCTCAAAGGAACTGCGTTTTTGTTTTTGTTGTTGTTTCCTTGTACGAATTTGAACATGAGGCAAATTCAACCTTTTCTTTTGAAAGCTGATCAAGTCATTCAAAATCTAAATTGTAAAGACGCGCTTTTTGATATCTCTCGCAAGGCCGACTTAGCCATCTGAATCAATATATTATGAGAAAGAAAAGGCTTGAATACGTTTGAGCGTCTGCAATATTTAGATATTTGTATAAGAATGAGAACTCGTCGTCATGACGTTAGTGGCATGACGTTAATGTGTGCCGGTCTGTGATTTTTTACCTTACGGACAAAAACCGTAAGGTCTAAAATCACAGACCAGCACACGGATAATGGTCGTTGCATCACATGTTACTCTCCCACCATATTTATTTATGTCCTGATTCAGATTTCTGCTTGTACAGATCCCAGCATGAAGGTGTTAGGGAGTTTTCTGCTGCTGTCCCTCATGCACACAGGTAAGTGAAAGAAAAAAAAACACGCTCAAAAAGTACAAGTAAAAGACAATTTATTTACTGTTCGAGTTAACTCATTCAGCCCGGCGCACGTATTTCCCAATTTTTGTAGGCGTCATCTAACGACTATGCACCTGTTGCAGGAGATGGATCGACCATGATAATTCAAGGGTAGTGCCAGATTAGCTTGGCGCCGACAGGCGCCAAGCTAATCTGGCACTACCCTTAAAGTATCATGGTCGACCCATCTCCTGCTGTAGTGCGTCAGGGCTGAATGGGTTAAAATCCTTTTGCAAACCGGACATTCAAACGAAAAATGTAAAGCACTACTTTTTTTTTCTTATATGTGAGATAAGTAGTGGTGAGAAGTGTTAAACGAAAATGTGATAAAATGTTGCACTTGTTCTTTCTAAGTAAGTTTCTTTCTTTGTTCGGATTTTTTGTACATGTAACACGATTGGCCAGTTTCCTTGTAAATACTCGTTTTTCGCAAAACAGTGAAGAACATGTCATTTGTCTGTATGTCTGCGTTTAATGCAAGAAATTTGTTTGACAGAAGAAAATTCAATGAAGAAGAAAAAGGGGAGAAAAACCACGAGATGGACATAGAGTTAGTTAGTTAGTTATTTGGGTTTAACGCTGAGCAGGCGACTAAGGCCATCTCACGGCGGGAGATGGACATAGAGAAAACATTACGGTACAAGACAGAAACAAGAACAAAGAGAAAGAAACTATATCAGATGTTCTTTCCAACTAGTGTCAGACATTCACATTGACATGTGCGTTGAGTTGTGATTCCTTTCAGTTGCATTGCAAAGTATAGGGGAGACTGCCAGTGCTAATAATTTAGGAAGACTAACAAGTAAAGTAGGTAAAAAGCACTGTCAGGGAAGAGAATTGTGCATTATCGACCAATGATCATAGATCTAGTTTGAGAGAGTGGGTTGGGGAAAGAGTGTGTGCTTTGACAAAACGAGATCTATCATCATTGGTCGACAATGCACAATTCTCTCCCCTGACAGTGCTTTTACCAACTTTTTTTGGTAGTCTTCCTTTCAGTCACACTCTTTTCTTTTCTTTTTCATTCTTTCTGTATTTCTGCATTTTCTTTCTTGCTTTCTTTCGAAAATCCTCTGCGTCTGCGTGGTTGTGTTGTTATCTACCGTATTTAAAACACGGTAGACTTTGAAATGGGGCTGGCCGGAGCGCATTCCGGAACATACACATGACGTTTTTGGCATGCGGGGCAGAAATTGTGGCAAAGAAGTAACAAGATAAATATGACGTCACGTCTAGCTACTCAAACCTTGCTAGAGAACGTCTATTTGGTGCCAAAGCACAGCGCGCGCGCGCGTGTGTGTGTGTGTGTGTGTGTGTGTGTGTGTGTGTGTGTGTGTGTGTGTGTGTGTGTGTGCGTGCGTGCGTGCGTGGGTGCGTGCGTACGTGCGAGCGTGCGTGTGTGTGTGTGTGTCTGTGTGTGTGTGTTTGTTTGTGTGTGTGTGTGTGTGTGTGTGTGTGTGTGTGTGTGTGTGTGTGTGTGTGTGTGTGTGTGTGTGTGTGTGTGTGTGTGTGTGTGTGTGTGACAGCGACTAGAGCCCGCGTTTGAGGACGGACAGGCTTGAAATGTTAGGATATTGTCCCTAAAAGAATTATCTCGAGACCTTTCTTCCGATTTTGTTTTTATTAAGATGATCATTGGCGAGAAAATGGCCCTTTCACCAAAACCGGTTGATTGACACTGGAGTCCGTAATTTTTCATATTTTTACTATATATTTTGCATATAGCTAGATAAAAAGGAGATATTGAATGAATGTTTTAACCAGCATTGTACCTCAAAAACGTTCTGAGTGATAATTAAATATTGTTTTTAAAAATATATTTTCACGTTTTTGGGATTAATTTCACGAAATATATGGGTTAATCTTAAGACAATTGAATCTGTTTTACGAAAAAAAAAACAATCTTCTCATTAATAATCGCATGATTTTTCAGATACGGTATTTACATAAGCCTACAGTTTGTCTCGGCTGTCGGGTACGATTAGGTCAACTGTGACCTGTATGCGGTAGGTGTGAAAATCAGACAATTTTCTGCAGCACTTTTTCGGAGTCATTCGCAAAACAGCAAACATAACTTTTTTTCTTTTCTTTTTTTATGAAAGAAAGCTATCTTCCCGTTAATACCCACATGATTTCTCATAAACAGTGTTTGCATAAGCTTGCTATTTGTCCCGGCCCTGGGGTAGGGTTAGGTCAAAATTGTGAAAATCAGCAAGAAAATTGCAAAGTTGATCCGGTTCTGATACGTCAAATGTTAGTACCGCGATAAGTGATGTATAACATCGTGTCGTCACTATGAACACGGCTCTCCTGGGACTAATGATGCCATGACGTGAAGCTTGAAATGACGTCATTTCGCTGCTCGTGCTATTATTTTTCTTCAGAATAGTTACGCTACGCCACACCACAGAGCTTACGAATGGCGGGAATCGCCGTGTGTCCGTCTTGATTTATGTGTGCCGGTGTATATGGATCAGAGGGTGGGTTAGAGTAGAAGGAGATGGATTCCTGTCGCTACTGACACGAGCCAACAGAGCGTACTAATGACGGGAAGCGCCGTGCCGTGTTACCGTCTTTATTTGTGTGCGCCGACGTGTGTGTTAACCAGAGGTTGGCTTAGAGAAGAGGGAAATGGATCAGCATAATAAGCCTAAAAATATAAACAACCCTGAATGTTCCTAAAAGATAAACGCATCTGAGCTCCAAACAATACGGTAGACTTTGGGATGAAATCCCGATCTTCCTGCGTGTGGTGTTTTTTTTTGTTGTTGTTGTTGTTTGTTTTTGGCTTTTTTAGTTGTTTGCCCGAATCATCGCGACAATATAGCAATATAGGTTATTGGTTTGATTGGTCTGGTCAGGGGTTTGCTAGTGAGGTCACGTGGTAAGATTTTGGATATCGTGGGATTGTTCGTGTGACGTGTGGATGAAACCTAAAAGCGCTAACGACAGCCAAAGGGTTAAAATTGAAAGAGGGGTGATTGCTAGATCTTACGTGTTCCACGATAAGGTTTATGACCACCAGTCCAGGATGCGCAGTTCTGTCCCTTACTATCTGCTTTTTACCTGCCTACCTCAGAACCTCGTCCTTGTCGCTAGAAGCAAAGTTATGTCCTCGAAAGCAGGACAAACTTCAATGCTGAATATTCCCTTAGATCCAAGGCTCACGGATATGAATGGCTTCAGCAAGAGGCAAAGAACCTCAAGAGCCCCCGCTTCTGTGAGGGCTCTTACGGTTCTTTTGCCTCTAGCAGTTAATTAAGTTTCTGTTCGGCAGTGGAAGGATCCAAATATTCTCAATTTTCTAAAAATATCTTTCAGAACTCGAATGCGCCTGTGTAAACGTGAAAGGAGATGCATACTGTGCTAGCCGACTGGCCACGAGTGACTACTGCGTCCTGGACGGTCAGGTTTTCACTTGTGATTGTGAAAAGGCCTGCAAGTCACCAGTCTTCTGCAATGGTACCATGTCTGTCGATAATTGGCAAAAGCCAGTCTGTCCATTTTGGGAGAAAACTGAGCTTTTTATATTGTACAATGAAAACCGCGCTTTTCTCAAAAACGGACATACTGATTATTGCCTATTAACCCTTTTCATTCTGATACTCCCATGCATTGCTTGAAATAAATTTGGCTATGATAGTTCAATGGTGGTGCCCGATTACCTTGGCGCCTGAGGCGCTAGGCTATTCTGGGAACACCCGTGAATAAAAATGTTGGATCTATCTCCTTATCTGCAATACAACCTTCATGGGACAATAAGATTTTTTTTAATCAACCTCAGGATGTAATGAGTTAACGGAAGATTTTCATTTTCATTTCCATAACTGTCTTGTTGGATTTACTGTTGTTTTTTGTTTGGTTAATTGGTTGGTTGGTTGTTGATTGTTGGTGTTGGTGTTGGTTTCTGCCCATAGCCCTTACCTCAATCGTGGCTAAATGCTTTGAAAGGCTTTTCTGCAATCAGCTGATCACGTCTGTGTCTGCTAGTTTCCATCCGCTACAGTCTGCCTACAGGGCGCATAGAAGAGTAGTGGATGCAACTCTGACTCTTGTGAATTTGATAGCCAGTCATTCAGATCAATCAGGCACTACTGTGCGAGTACTCGTCGTGGATCTGTCCGCTACCTTTTCCACCATTCAGCACCATGTACTGTTAGAGAAACTGATTGATCTCAACGTCTGACCTGATCCTATTCTGTGGGTCAGACGTTTATCGTGTGATCGGCCTCAACGGGTTAGTTCGCACGATCGTCTCTCTGACAGATCTCTGGTACGGAACACGGGTGCCCCCCCCCCCCCCTCACCCTCAAGGGTGCGTTCTCTCCCCTGTCTTGTTATCCCTCTACACTAACGATATTAGATGCAGCGATCCTATCCTATCAGTGTTCAAATAAGCAGACGACATGGCACTCGTTGCTCGTCTAAAGGACGAATTCACTCTCTCACGATATTTTTCCAAAATTGATTAACACAATCTCTGACAAATCGAATTATCTCGAGTTAAATATTGGTAAAACAAAAGAAATGGTCTTCAGGAACGGCAAGAGAAGGGACCCGCCCAGACCAGTCATCATAGATCAGAAAGAAGTCGAGATAGTTGGTGACTTCAAATATCTTGGAACTGTCATTGATGACGACTTGACGTTTGCTGACCATGATGACTGCATGTAAAAAAAAACACAACAATGTTTGTTTTTACTAAGGAAGCTTAAGCCCGTTCGCCGTGTTTAAATACCGGTATTTGCTTAGTATTTAGCATGTAAATCATATTTTAGAGTTTACTCTGTGTGTGTGTGTGTGTGTGTGTGTGTGTGTGTGTGTGTGTGTGTGTGTGTGTGTGTGTGTGTGTGTGTGTGTGTGTGTGTCTTATTTTAGTCTTAGTAACTGACATCAAGACAAATTCCAATGTTTTTAATTGTTTTTTTTACATGGAAACATATGGCAATAAACTATCTTATCTTATCTTATCTTATGTCTTGTCCTAAGAGTTTCGACGTCAACCAACACGTACTAGTTCCCGTCTACAGAATTTTTGTTGAGAGTATTCTTTCCTTTAACATTTCTACCTGGTACGGTACTTACTTACTTACTTATGCCTTGCACCCCTACTGGGGCATAGGCCGCCTACAAAGGATCTCCAAGAGTCTCTGTCCCGGGCTCTCCTTTCCAGTTGGTTCCAGGCCATCTTTATGGTCTTAAGGTCTAGCATCCAGTTCTCGGCGCCATGTGTTTCTTGGTCTGCCTCTTTTCCGCGTGCCCTGTGGATTCCATGTTAGGGCTTGCCTGGTGATGTTGTCCGCTGGCTTACGTAAGGTGTGACCTATCCATCTCCAACGTCGTTTTCTAATTTCGTCTTCTGCAGGCAGCTGGTTGGAAGTTATTCTAGAGCTCGTTGTTGCTGATGGTATCTGGCCAATGGATATTTAGAATCTTGCGCAGGCAGTTGTTAATGAAGACTTGTATTCTCCTTGTGATGGCAACTGTTGTTCTTCAAGTTTCTGCTCCGTATAGAAGAACTGCCTTGACATTGGTATTGAAGATCCTGACTTTGGTCTTGGTTGATAGTTCTTTGGATCTCCAGATGTTTCTCAGTTGTATAAACGCTGTTCGTGCTTTCCCTATCCTTTGTTTGACATATGTACCTGAGCCTCCCTCTTTGTCGATGACGCTACCCAAATAAGTAAAGGCATCCACCTCCTCCAGTGCTTCATTGTCAAGCGTAATCGGGTTAGTGGTGGCTGTGTTTATCTTGAGTATCTTACTCTTGCCTTTGTAAATTTTTAGGCCAACCTGTGCGGAGGTAGCTGCTACACTGGTTGTCATCTCCTGCATCTGCCGCTGGGTGTGAGATAGTATGGCCAAGTCATCTGCGAAGTCCAGGTCAGTTAGCTGCTTCCAAGGTGTCCACTGGATTCCATTTCTTCTCTGAGCTGTAGAGGTCTTCATAATCCAGTCAATCGCCATTAGGAAGAGAAATGGCGAGAGAAGACATCCTTGTCTGACGCCTCTCCTCACCTGGAATGCCTCAGTGAGTTGCCCTCCATGCACCACTTAGCTTAGATCCTGATATGAGTTCCTGAAAATGGTGGAGATTTTTTCAGGTATCCCATAGTGCCTTAGGAGCTTTCATTGCGTCTCTCTGTCCACGCTGTCAAATGCTTTCTCATAGTCAAGGAAATTGATATACAGGGATGAGTTCCACTCTAACGACTGCTCAATTATAATTCGCAGTGTTGCAATCTGGTCAGTGCAGGATCGATTTTTGCGAAAGCCAGCCTGTTGGTCTCTAAGTAGGGCGTCAACCGGGTCTTTCATTCTGTTCAGCAGAACCCTATTGAATACTTTCCCCGGCACTGATAACAGCATAATCCCCCTGTAATTCGTGCAGTTACTAATGTCTCCTTTCGTCGGGATCTTGATAAGATATCCCTCTTTCCTGTTCCCAGATCTTCTTAAATAGTGGGTAGAGCATTCCCACTGTTGTATCTAAGTCCGCCTTCAGCGCCTCACCTGGGATGCTGTCTGGTCCTGCTGCTTTTCCATTCCTGAGCTGCTTAATGGCCATCCTAATTTCTTCTCTTGTGGGTGGGCTGTCCTCTATAGGTAGGTACGTTTCAGCAGGTTCGATGTCTGGTGGGTTCTTCGGTGCTGGTCTATTCAGGAGCTCTTCAAAGTGTTCTTTCCGCCTGTTTCTCTGTTCTTGATCACCCATGATTGGTTTTCCTTCCTTATCTTTGACCGGACGTTCGGGTCTACTGTACGTCCCTGCTAGCTTCTTGGTGGTGTTGTAAAGTTCTTTCATGTTGCCCTCTGTAACTGCTTATTCTGCTTTGGTTGCCAGGTCGTCCACATATTTCTGCTTGTCTGCTCTAATGCTCTTCTTCGTTCGTTTATTTGCGTCTGTGTACTCTGCTTGTGCCTTGGCTTTCTCTGCTCTTGTTCGGCTGTTGTTGGCGGCCATCTTCTTATTCTTCCTCTCATAAATCTTGCTCAGCGTGTCAGCAGAGATCCATTCTTTATGTTGGTGCTTCTTGGGACCAAGCACTTCCTGGCAGGTTGATGTAATTGCTTCTTTAATTCCTTCCCATTTGCCCTCGAGGGTACCTTCCTCCTCTTCCAACAGCTCCTTAATACTTGAAACTTGTTTCTGAGGGTCAGCTGGAACTCTTGCAACTTGGTAGTGTAACTCAGGAAGGCGGTGTTGTATTTCTGTTGTGCCCTGTGCGCTGTTGTCCAGTTTTTCTTTAGTTTCAGTTTTAGCCTGGCCACCACGAGATGGTGGTCCGAGGCCACGTCCGCTTCTCTCTTTACTCTCACATCTTGCATGGACCTTCTGAATTTCTTAAGGATGTAGATGTGGTCAATCTGGTTCTTTGTTGTGTGGTCTGGAGAAACACATGTAGTTTTTGTGTGGGGAAAAACACTGACACCGATGACCAAGTTCGATGCGCACAGGCCTGCCAGCCTCTCCCCATTGTCGTTTCTATCTCCTAGTCCATGGCGCCCCATGACTTCTTCATGTCCAGAGTTATCTGTTCCTATCTTGGCGTTAAGGTCTCCCATCAAAATGGCTAGGTCCTTTTCTGGATACTTTTCCTCTCTCTCCTCTCTCCGGGAGCGTCAGCACGCATTCATATCGTGCTCCAGCTCGCAGTGGATTCATTGTCTTAAGTGAATTTGCCAAGTATGATATTTGGCACACGGGTTTGTGATTGTGTCTCCTACATTCTGGCGATTTTTCACGCGAGAGGATGGAGTTTTTCGTGAGTAATGACTTATGAGTGTTTTCCCATATATGATTTCCACTGAACTCTCTTGTCTTCCATTTTCAAATTTTGTACACGTGTGCGGTGACTCATATGGCCTCCAGTGTTTTGTAATCAGGGGGCGTCAGACCTGCCTACGCCTGTCATCATAGTCCCAACACTGTGTAAACACACCAGCGCAGATGCCTGGCCCAGGGGTCAGGGGTCTGACCTCATCATCCGACCGCCTCTATATCTGTCAAACATAAAAGCAGAGATAGGAGAAATAAGAGTTTCAACTCTCGTGGAGCCCTGGGTTTGTCAAAATTGGTTGCCGAAGACAACCCAGTGCAAATCATTGTCGACCACTGAATATCTTTTCATTTATACCAACGAAAATCCGTAAACATGCAACTGCGCCTCACCGGTGCGCCTTCAGATAATACAATTTGCGTCTTCAGACCCCCTCCTTACCCCAGGTTTTGCCACCCGTGACCGACCGTGTATTGTCAGGCCAGGTGTGTGCTAATCTGTGCGTTGTCTGTAGGCGATTAGTCTTTGTGTGGTGTCAGCTAGAGTGATGGCAAGATGGGCCCGACCACACGGTCCAAGCTAGGCTTCACACAGACAAACGTAGAAGAGATAAGACGTACTCTGGACCCCATTCAGATCACTTACCATACGGACCATACGAAGCTACTAGTGTGGCGAAAGGTGTTAAATCTACGCTACGTTGACGAATTTCGGCCTCAAGGTGTTACAACAACCTGGGAGGATTATGGAGAACACCATACCATTTATGAACACCTAATTGACCCAGATTTGAGTAGTCTGCCCAAAGCCCTTGTGCATTCAACTATACGGCTGAAAGACGGTAGGCGGCAACTACTTGTCATTCATGTGTATTACACAACAGCAAGTTTCCTGGTGCAGGGCCGGTCCTGCCGCCAGTGGGTGGACAGGGAGTTTGCGGCACTGAGAGACATCGTAAACGCCTTGGCTGCCCAGTCTGGACACAGTCAGCTGGCGCTGCCGTCTAGAGTTGACTCTGCACTGCCAGTGGACCATGACTCCTTGACCAACACTGAGATGGACGACACCGTCAGCCCCACCAGCACCAGCAAGGACAACGCCATCAGCGGCAGCTGTGCTCGCGCTGTCATCACAACTCTCGTCGGAGACAGTAGCACCACCATCAATACCAGCGACAGTGTCATCAGTACTGGTACTTCTGGCGTTGGCATCACCGACAATCCCACCACCATCACGACCAGTGACAACGTCGACAGTGTTAGTGCTGCCAATACGTCTGACATCGGCAGCAGTGGCACCACCATCAGCGACAGCGTCAACAGTGCTGGTGCTGCCAATACGTCTGATATCGGCAGCACTGGTACCACCATCAGCGACAGCGTCAACAGTGCTGGTGCTGCCAATACATCTGACATCGGCAGCATTGGCACCACCATCAGCGACAGCGACAACAGTGCTACTGCTGCCAATATGTCTGACATCGGCAGCACTGGCACCACCATCAGCGACAGCGTCAACAGTGCTGGTGCTGCCAATACGTCTGACATCGGCAGCACTGGCACCACCATCAGCGACAGCGTCAACAGTGCTAGTGCTGCCAATACGTCTGACATCGGCAGCACTGGCACCACCATCAGCGACAGCGTCAACAGTGCTGATGCTGCCAATACGTCTGACTTCGGCAGCACTGGCACCACCATCAGCGACAGCGTCAACAGTGCTGCCAATACGTCTGACATCGGCAGCACTGGCACCACCATCAGCGACAGCGTCAACAGTGCTGGTGCTGCCAATACGTCTGACATCGGCAGCACTGGCACCACCATCAGCGACAGCGTCCACAGTGCTAGTGCTGCCAATACGTCTGACATCGGCAGCACTGGCACCACCATCAGCGACAGCGTCAACAGTGCTAGTGCTGCCGATACGTCTGACATCGGCAACACTGGCACCACCATCAGCGACAGCGTCAACAGTGCTTGTGCTGCCAATACATCTGACATCGGCAGCAGTGGCACCACCATCAGCGACATCGTCAACAGTGCTTGTGCTGCCGACACGTCTGACATCGGCAGCACTGGCACCACCATCAGCGACAGCGTCAACAGTGCTATTGCTGCCAATACGTCTGACATCGGCAGCATTGGCACCACCATCAGCGACAGCGTCAACAGTGCTACTGCTGCCAATATGTCTGACATCGGCAGCACTGGCACCACCATCAGCGACAGCGTCAACAGTGCTGGTGCTGCCAATACGTCTGACATCGGCAGCACTGGCACCACCATCAGCGACAGCGTCAACAGTGCTACTGCTGCCAATACGTCTGACATCGGCAGCACTGGCACCACCATCAGCGACAGCGTCAACAGTGCTGATGCTGCCAATACGTCTGACTTCGGCAGCACTGGCACCACCATCAGCGACAGCATCAACAGTGCTTGTGCTGCCAATACGTCTGACATCGGCAGCACTGGCACCACCATCAGCGACAGCGTCAACAGTGCTTGTGCTACCGATACTTCTGACATCGGCAGCACTGGCACCACCATCAACGACAGCGTCAACAGTGCTTATGCTGCCGATACGTCTGACATCGGCAGCACTGGCACCGCGTCAACAGTGCTCGTGCTGCCAATACGTCTGACATCGGCAGCACTGGCACCACCATCAGCGACAGCGTCAACAGTGCTAGTGCTGCCAATATGTCTGACATCGGCAGCACTGGCACCACCATCAGCGACAGCGTCAACAGTGCTTGTGCTGCCAATGCCTTTGACGTGGGCAGCACTAGCACCAACGTCACCATCAGCAACAGCGCCAACAGTGCTGGTGCTGCCAATACGTTTAACACCGGCAGCATCGCCACCAGCGACCATGACAGCAGTGTTCCAGCTGCCAGTACAACAGACGCCGGCGGGGCTGGCACTCATCCATCTGCTCCTGTTGCTGCAGTGTCCACTGAGTCTGCGTGCCGGGCAGTCTGCCCGGTAGTACTCAACCCTGACCCCCTGTCTGTTGAGCGCCTGATGGCGGAGATATCGGCTCTCCGATCCGCCGTTGGGGAGATCCGCCACTCGTACAACATCGAGGTGGATTCGCTGCACACGGAGATGACACCTGCGTGAGCGGATCACCCAGCTGGAGGGGGAGAAGGATGGCCAGAGAAGCGAAAGGAAAAGCGGCAAGAAGAACCCGTCACCCCCGTCCAACACTCGGCCTAAGCAAGCGCTGGAAAAGTCGCCAACCTCAACGACAACTTCTGAGCCCCCGCGTGCATCTCCGCTAACCCCCGAGCGCAAAGAGCCGGCACCAAACCGACCATCTTCAAATACCGACAAAGCCACTGACCTTTCTGCACTCCAAAACCCAAAGCCCGGCACCCAGACGCTACTTCTCGGCGATTCGATACTACGTGGCCTTCATGGAGACCTGATGTCTGTCACTGGCACAGACAAAGCGCAGGTCGTGTCAGTGTCAGGCATCGACAAAACCGGCATCCTCCAGCACCTTCACGATGCCGACCCCACGAATGCAGTTACCACAGTCGTCATGCATGTCGGCATCAATGACTGTAAGCGTGGGTTCGTCATCGGCAAGAAGGGCTGGAAGGATGTGATTTCTGCTGCCAGACGAGTCTTCCCCAAGGCAGAAATCTTCATCTCATCCATCCTGCCCACGATCAACGAACGTCAGCAGCCGGATCCATGCGTCACAGACACCAACCTTTGTCTCAGGGAGGTGTGCCACTCGCTGAAGGTAAACTTTATTGACAACGACCAAGTGTTCTACACAAGGACTGGCGAGGTAAAGAGCGGTTGGTTTAGAGACGCCATCCATCCGAACAAGCGGGGCACTAGTGCTCTCGCTGTAAACATCAAGCGGGCGTACTCTGGCCGTACCTCCAACATCGTAACCCGCCCCACTGAGGCTAGACACCAAAACCCACACCGCCACGGACAGCTAAATGTACCCGGGCATGGCGGTAAAAACGGGCATCCCGGCCCTAGAGACCAAGGGCCTCAACACAGTCAGCGCCCTCATCACGCAACCAGTTCAAGCTTGGCGCCCCGATTCCGCGAGAAGCAGGCTGTGACGAAAGTCTTCAGAATGGCGCCCAGATTCCACCAAGAGCAGGCTTTTGCAAAAGACTCTAGTCAGCACGATCCGAACCATGCTGACCGTACACCAGCGCCGTTTGCGTATGGCGGTGGATCAAAGGCCGGGGCTGCTCCAGAACACAAGCCACAGCAGCCCGGCTATGATCGCACATCAACACTCATGGGCGCCCCTTCCTACATGGCAGGCGGTCGACCTGTGTACCCCTACCCGTACCCCAAACCCCCAACTTTCCCCTATCCCCCGCCGCCCCCACCCCCTGGAGTGCCGCAGCTTAGTGAGAGTGACTGTGCCGCCTTGTTTTCGCTTCTTCAAAAGTTCAGGCCACGCGCCGGAAATTAGGACACGCGTGATAGCCATTTCGACATTCTTTGATAAAGTCCCACTGTGCGCGTTTTGTGGACCAATTATTGACAGTAATTTCCAATCTGCTATTATCATTTCCCGATTTAAATATATTTTTTTCACTTAGCGATTTTTTAAAATATTATAGTTGTACCATTTTCTTAGACTTTAAATTTGTTTGTTTTTCTTTTTTTATTTTTAAGTCGTCAAATTAGCTTTGTGTATTATGAACTTTGTCGCAGGTGAACGTGCATAGTTCCTTGACAAGTCATTTTTCATTTGTTTTCTTTTATAGTTGCTGACTTTGTTATTTTTTGTTGACATAACCAAGCAAGAACACCGTAAACATTCTGTTGAACTTAGACTAAGCGCATGATAAACATTGTGTTTCTTTGCCGTGTATTCTTTTATTGAGCTTATTTAAAGCATTCTATAAATATTGATATTAGTTGATTTTTATTTTTTATTTTGTTGGATTATTTTTTGTGACCATATTAATTTTGTATTATATTTTTCGTTACATTCGTGTTTTTACCGACATGCAAAATCGTAATTTAAATACTGTTCCGAAACGAACAGACGAACTGAGAATTGGCCATCTTAACATATACCATCTAGTTAAGGTTGTATACTATACCTACATTTTTTAATTGAAAACTGCTGCTTATAGGGTTTTTTGAGAGCCTTATTGAGTCTGGAGGCTATTGCCACCCTGAAATACCCATGGTCCCGGGCATATTTGTAAGTTTGAGCCTTTTGCGTGACCTACCCCATAAGCAAAAACACGCAAAATAGCTGATTTCAGAACACAATAAAAATTTATCGAATAGTGTGTTAAAATGATAAAGAAACATTTCGGTCACTTCATAAAGTATGTTAGTATTTTCTCGTAAAAAAAAGTGTGCTCTGATAATTGGAATTCTAAGTGCAATCGAGAAAAGTGTATGTTGTAAATTCGCAAAGTGCCCGGATGTTATCAATAACATTACAAGTGTTTGCAATGTTGGGCAATTGCTCAGGCCCTTTTTATTCGATAAAGTCGTACTTTAGATCATATCACACACATTATTTATGAAAAAATGAGGGGGTCCCGCGCAAAAATTGGCACTTTAGGTCGTTTGCGAGTGCGTTTTCAAAAAGGGATACAAGCGATGTCTGTCTTCCGGCAGATCATATCTCCGCCGTAGCCAGTCCCAAGCCCGCATGAGAAAGGAGCAAATCAACGACGCCAAACCAACAAGTATAACCTACGCCCAAACTGTTGCAAACTACTAGTCTTCGATCACTATTGGTGACAGTGGGAAAGTACACTAAAACAAACAACAACGGCAGATACGGGATGAGAAGGTTTATCTATAAGTAATTAAATGCACCCAGTATCCCTTAGTAGTGGAATTAGTGCCGTGGTAAAATACTGTTTTTGCCACGCAGGTAACCAGGGTTCAATCCCCGTAGATGGATATTTTTTTCCCTGCTCAAAAATTTGAAACCCATACAGTTTCTACTTCGCTAAATGAAACAAACGCACACACAAAAAAAAAAAAAAAAAAAAAAAAAAAATATATATATATATATATATATATATATATATATATATATATATATATATATATATATATATATATATAATAATAATAATAATAAGCGCATTAAATAGGCGCTTTATCCCAATTGAAAATCGGCTCAAAGCGCCGCCGCGAACTGAACCCAACAAGCATGCTCACGTGAATCACGCGCATTTACTCACACACTGTACATAAACACAGAACATTCACGTGGTGCTAAGGGCAAGCTCAAGCGAGCTACTGTAGTTTTTGGAAATTCAAAATCGTTTGTATTTGAAATTTGATTAAGTGGGCTGAAACTGATACCAAAGTGGAAATATATATATATATATATATATATATATTATATATATATATATATATATATATATATATATATATAAAAGAAACACGTGGTAATTTTTTTTTTATTTATTTAAAATAAGCGATTATCATCACTGTTGTAATGTGAATGTTAAACCATGAACCAACCAACAAACCACTTTCAGTCTTGGATAAAAATGCATACTGGTTACCTCGGTACATTTGTTCATTCATTTTTTTTCAGCCAGGCATTGTGAGCATGTTTACATTACATGTTTACATTCATTCAATCATTCACAGATTCACTGATGAAAAAGCACACCAAAGAGTGTCGTCACAGAGTGTTTTTTTTAAATTTTTTCCTGGCATCATCTACAAACATTAATTAATGAATAATGTGAATTTGTTTTAATATACCTGCTGCAAGCAATGCTACATGCTCCTTTGGTGTATCCATGAAAGCAGGTCAGTGAACATCTCTGGTTGAAAGATGTTTGTGAACAGATTGGTAGTGGATGTACCTATCTCTCCAGCTGAATCTCAGTTTCCCAGCAGTTTTTGGTTACAAATTATAAGGAAACAAAACAAACGTCACATGTTTCAATATGCCCCGTTATGTTTACACATGATCATTGTGAGTAAAGAATAATTTCTGTTTATTTTCACAAGAAATGCTGTATTTGCAGACATTCATTTAAAGTATACATGTACAGTCAAGTATGTTGAAAGCATATTAGGCTACAATGCACATAGGCACCCATACAAAAGTAACTACCTCAAATACAAAATGTTAAATGTTTAGGGCTCAACATCTTTTGTCCATAAATGGTGATTTCAAAGATGGGTCACAGAAATAGGGTCTGAACAAGTTTTGACCCAAGCTGTATTCGAACCCAGGACCTTTGGGATGAGAGTCAAACACACTACCACCGAGCCACCCAGCTCCCCCTCATATGCCTATGATCAGTTATCACCCAACCACTGAAATCTGCTGTGACAGATGGAGGGTAATGCAAGAACTACATGGTCAACTCACTCTTTAGAAGTATTGCGATTTTCATTGCGCAAGTCCACATTTGGTATATTTTGAGCAGAGGGTTTAATGACATATGTATATATATACTACATACCTACCCCCCCCCCCCCCCCCGGGCTGCATTTCTATATTTTGGCACACCCCCTCTTCAGAAAGGACCCATGGGTGTTATACTCTGAGGCCAATGACCATTTTCAGAATGTATATCATTTATAATCATGCAAAGCGGAGCAGTGATAAGTTTTCTCCTTGTTTCACACCGACGCTGCAAAAAAATCTATCTGTACCACTGTTTCCTAACCCATAAGAGTCAGCTGTGGAGTATATATTTTGAATGATTGATGTATGCCAGTATTTCGGAACTTGTCACAAACAAGATCTGTTTATATGCTGAAATGTCTTCAAAAAATGAACACATTGGCAGTAAAGGGGTTTTCCTTGGATAATCAAAAACTAATACATATTAAGCTGCATTTCCAAATCGCGACATGACAGGAGAGTGACAAAAAGTAACGTTTCTGAGGGGGGGGGGGTCATCCAAATAAATATGCATAGGAAGGTCTTACCATCAGGTATCTCTTTACCAAGTTTAGGGTTACAGTTAGGAATACTTGAGAAAAAAACATCTTTGGGCTATGGCTATCTTGTACCTATTTCCCGATTCTTGTGACCCTTGACCTTTCTGACCTTTCATGCATACGAAATTAGTATGCATGAAAAGTTCTTACCACCTTGTACCAAGTCTGGGTTTGAAGTTGTGTATACTTGAGAAAACATCTTTTTGGTCAAAATACAGATATTTTTCACCTTTTTACTGCACTACAAATTACAACATGGGTGTCAAATCGCTTTGTCACATTGTTATATGAAAACACACAAAGCACACCCCCATCACTGTACAATAGCCCCTGAACTGCTCGACTGCACGTTACAATTTTGTCGCCCCGCTGCTTCTATGTCAGGCTTATGGAAACACTCCCTCTTTATTTCTATTTTCTCGAGTTTTGTCATTGTCACTTTGTTGTCACTGCCCCACTGCTGTTGTGTCTGCAGTTGAATAGCCAGGCCTAAAGCCTGCTTTCCCTTCTCCTAATATATGGCTATGCATCAGCTCAGGCAGTAAGGCACAGGCTTTTGCTGCATTGCGAATGATGTGACTGTCCAAAACCTTGACATTGTGGCCAGCCTGGTGGATGGACATCAAAATAACAGGATGTCTGCCCTCCTACACAGGACAATCAGTTCACTTCCTTTGCCTTCTCGTCGGTTGGCCATCGCGGAGAGATGTACCCGCTGAACTCTTCTTCCCTCATCTTTCGCAACCTGCAAAAGATAATTTTGTATCAAACAAAGTTCTGACATGCACATATTGCGTGCATATATGTTTGCAAGTATTTATACAAAGTACATACATGCATAATATGACATTAGTCAGAACATGAACAAGAAAGGCAATGTCCTTATGGTTCACGTGTATGACCAATCCACATAATATGTCTGTCCTTTTTGACCTTGGCTTGACTTCTCCAACAGGTCTCTGAAAATGTCTAAACATAAGTATAGGGCTGGATTTTGTACCAGTGAAACCTGAGTATTTTTCCAAATCCCTTCATTTTTCACACATTTGTCAACCCTCTGTGACCCTTGACCTCTGTGAGGGGCTGATTATATTAGTAGCACAGAAAAGTGTTATCATCATGCCAAATTTTATTGAAAAGTTTGCAAAAACATTGATAAAAACTACAACTCTACCCGAAACTAACTTTTGTCACCCTTATCATGTGGTATCTCCATAGCAAGTTTGAGTTTGAAGTTGAAAATACTACTTGAGATGACCTTTGAAAGGTCACAGAAATTGGTATGTTTAGAATTATTTTACCACAAAGTACCCTTGTGCCAAGTTTGAAGTCTGAGGCTTGCATAGTCTTCGAGGAAATGCCAATGTTAAAGTTGCCCACAGGTAACAGACAGTTGACGGACGACCCATTACAAACACTTACTTTTGCTATCACACGTGCGCCAAAAATTAGACGCCATTGAGCTTGAAATGACCACAAAGGGTGTATACATATATCTAGAATCAGCATCAATATTCAAAGTGTAACTTGCAGAAATTGTTTCAAACTTGACACAACGCATTGCTGTTTAGCAACAGCACACACTGGACCAAATGGGTAGTATTCAGATTTTTCTAGTCCTTTTGTATGCACTAAGTGCTTATTACAGAAAACGACAGTATTTGGAGACTTGCCCAACCCTCTAGTTTTCAAATCAAATGCAATATGGTGCCACTTGTTGACAGCAAGTGATTTTAGCATTCGGTGTTGTTGAGAATGCTGGTACTACTACTACACCATCTTCAAAATGAAAGAAAGCATTACAGTGTGATGTGTTTCAACCAGTTGTGTTTTGTTATGAACCTGATTCTATTCACAAATCAATCGGTATGCTTTACCTCGAGTCCAGGACAATAAGTGTCGCCTTCGCTCACTTTAGTTGATCCGCTGGAACTGAAATTGCCTGCTTTTAGCTGTGGCCTTCTCCTTTGAGCAAACATGACCTGACTAGCTCTTGCCTCTTCTTGGTGTAGGCGTCATACTTCTGTGCTTGTTTGCAAGTATACCCTCTGGGCGTGACTCTGTAGTGAGACGTCAACAGCAGCACTGACCTGAAATGAAATACATGTTTATTATCGTGTTATTCGGCAGCATGGCAATTTCACTTCTGATCTTATTTCAGGGTGGGTCGCTTCCAAACTCCACAAACAGAGACTTTGTTATAGCATTATGAACAATTCGGGGCCAGTGGGGGGAGTCCCACCCAATTCGTCCCTACATTTAGTTTACACATTACTACCTTCAAACTAATGTGAAATAAACTGTGAACACCACAAACAACAATGGTGAAGCCTGGATCGCTCGTGTGCATTTAAAACTGATCATTTTCTTAATCTGAACTGTGTGACCTTTCCAAAAGGTGACTGAAATTTAAGTGCCATGAGTCTAAGCATACGTAAACGGCTGGCTTATGTACAGTTGTGAATAGTATTGGAGAAAAAATATCTTTTGTCAAATATGGCTATTTTGTTTTTTTACCTATTTCTTGATTTCTCATGACCCTTGGCCTGAACGCAAACTGGTAGGCTAAGAGTAAGAAAGGTCTTGCCACAAAGTATCCTTCAGCTACGTTTGAAGACTGTGGTTTGAATGGTCTCCGAGAAAATGCCAACATTAAAGTTTACCATGGACGACCAATGGCCCAGAACATAGCCTTACACTTGCTTCGCACATGAGCCAATGAAAGAAGGCATTACAGTATGATGTGTTCATTCACACCATAGTTGTGTTCTGCACCTGATTCTCATCACAGATCTACTGGTATGACTTACCTTGAGTCCAGGAGAATACGTGTCACCTTCCCTCACTTCACTTGAGCTGTGAGTGTGACCTTGGTCAGTTGGTGTAGATGTCATACTTCTGCGCTTGTTTGCAAGTATGTACTCTGGGTGAAAGTACTGAGACTCCACAGCGAGAGGTCAACAGCAGTATTAGCCTGAAATGAAATACATGATTATTACTGTGTTGTTCGGCAGCATGACAATTTCACTTTGCGTGAACTAAATGCAGGGGCAGATTATTACTTTCAAAATAAATGCGACAAAAACTGTGTAAACCGCAAAGAACAAACAACAATGGCAAAGTCACGTCTGTACGCCTCATGCGCATAACTGATTCACAACCTGTGTGACCTTTCCAAAAGGTAGCTGAAATAAGTGTCACGAGTCTCAACATAAAGGCTTGCTTTTGTACTAGTCAAATTTGTATTTTTCACACATTCTACGGTCATCCAAAATGGTAGTCAACAAATATTAGGGTTTCAGTCAAAGTAGCGTTTTACTAGGTAACCCTTTTAATCCTGATACACCCACTGCTTGAAATAAATGCGACTATGATAGTTCAAGGGTGGTGCCAGAATAGATTGGCGTCTCATCCGCCAAGTTATTCTGGCACCATCCTTGAACTAAAAAAATGCTGGACCTATCTCCTAATCTGTAATATAGCCTTCATAAGACAGAAAATGGATGAGAAAACTAAGTTACTAAGTACTGAAAGCAGTTACTGAGTTAGTAATGCAAAATTCTCCCTTAGCAGGACTTTTTACTACACACAGTACGTTTTCCTAAATAATAAGCACTGGCACTGGTTTAATATCACTACAATGTGGACTACATTCCTTCCACCGTATTAGTAAAGGCTCTCTGAGAATATATGGAAATGTTCTACTTCTAGGAGGTGACTGACATACATGGAATGCATGCCCCTGTCAACCCACAATAAAATGTAGTCTTCTTCATTGTAGGTAGGCTGTAAATTTCCATGCATAAAAGGACAGTTAGCTATTGGGGTTTTACGCCGTGCAGGTGACATCTCACGGCGGTGCATACAACTTTTTTTTTTTAGAGTTGGAAAACCAGTCAGATATGCCACTTACGTACGACATTTTTCTGTCATTACTAGTAACTCGTGTTCTAGTCACTTAGCAAACACCACCAACCTCTTTTTCTACTTTAGTTTACCTTTTCCTTGCTGAAGAGATTTTGTTGTGTTTCTGGCTGCCACGTATATTGCTTCTCGTTCGGTTGGCCCGTTCATTTTTTTTTCTTCTTCTGAGAAATGGTTATGCGTTACTACTGACGCTCGATGACTTGTCGCAACTTATGCAAAGGTATCTTATTTCTGAGGAAACACAACATTTTATGCATAGAAACAGTCAGCTTACACACCTATTTCAGACAGTATATATCTTTTGTCAATTATCGATAAATTGAGCTTGTTTGCAATACGACTTGCCGTACGGCGGTTTTTTCGATGACCTCTAGTCTCAGGTCACGGCAGACGCAAGATAGCGGTATCTAAATGCGCAGAAAAGATGCGCGAAAGAGGTGTGTCCTACAACCTTAACAAGGTGCCCGATTTATCCGTGTTCCTAAACACGCCCTTACATTTTCATATTTTTGGTGTGTCCGAGTCGAGGCTTAAAAGTTCAATAAGGGATAACTCCATTTCTGTCCCAAATTTCTCAGTACTCCGCAGAGATGCCTCAAGCCCTCAACACACTGGACTAGCTGTATATATACATAATTCAATACTTGGTAACGTCAAACGGCGACAAGACTTAGAGTCAGCTCAAGTGGAAAGCTTGTGGGTAGAAGTGAAGACATCTAAATCACCCCCGTCCTCATTGGCTTTATTTATAGAAATCCCGCAGCCGGCTGGGACTGGTATGATGACTTCGTAGCAATGATGGATAGCGTAAATCAAAATAAAGTTGACGTTGTTCTGTTGGGCGATTTTAATATTGATCTTTCTAAATCTAAAGGGTCCAATGCTGCATGGGCGTCAACAACAGCACTATTCGGTTTAGAACAGTTAATTAAAACCCCCACTAGAACCACATGTACATCTTCAAACCTGATTGATCATATTTATGTGACAAATGATGATAAAATATCAAATGTACATGTTCCCTCCTTAGCTGTCAGTGACCATAACCCAGTATGTTGCACAGTCTCCATGAAACTAGACAAAGAGAACAAAAAGAGACATAAAACAATTAAATATCGTTCTTTCAAAACATTTAATAACGGCGACTTTCTGCGGGATCTGCGCAATAATCCTTTGAGAGACGTGTATAACCACACTTCTCCTGACAGTGCCCTGTCGTAATGGATGGATCTATTGGAGTCCTAAATAAGCATGCGCCCATACGAGAAAAACGAGTTAAGCACTCTACCCTGCCACCCTGGTTAACAGTAGATGTCAAACAGGCCATGTCATTTAGAGACAAACTTAAGAAAGAAAAACAGTTTGATGAATATAAGAAACAACGAAATCATGTTAAATACTTAGTGAGAGCGCCAAAAAAAAAACTGTTCTTCCAGGAAATGATTAGGGACAAAAAAGATACAGCATCGGTGTGGAAAGCCCTGAACGTTATAACAAAGGGTAAATCAGCCCCTGAAATACCATCCCATTTGTCAGCTGATATATTAAATAAGCACTTCCTATCGACAGCTGAAACACTTGCTCAGTCAGCTGCAAGTAGTAACGCAGAGTACCAAGTTCCTAGTGTACTGGAAAAATACTGTGAGGCTAAAAATATACTGCAGACATTCATCATTCCTAATATTACCGTCGCTGAAGTCGGCAAATTCATCTCTAGCATGCCGAACAAAAAGTCCACCGGGATGGATGGTATAGACAACAAAATTCTGAAAATGTCACTACCATATACGGTAGAGGCACTCACTTATATCTTTAACCTCTGTATAAAACACAGCACGTTTCCAACTATTTTCAAAGAGGCCAAGGTAATTCCAATCCCTAAATCAAAAGATCTTGAAGATGTCAATAACTACCGTCCTATCTCACTTTTGTCGGCCCTGTCAAAGCCTCTTGAAAAACACATACAAAAACACCTCCTCGATTTTCTAGAAAAGGGCAATTTCATAAATATTCATCAGTCCGGCTTTACACCGAAACACTCATGTCAGTCAGCACTGGCACACATTGTAGACAGCTGGCTGGAATCAATAAATAAAAACCTGATGTCTGGAGTTGTTTTCTTAGACCTACAAAAAGCATTTGATCTTGTCGACCATGACATTCTCTTAAAGAAGCTAGCAGCATACCATATAAGTGAAAATGCCATAGCATTTTTTAGATCATACCTAAAAGACAGAAAACAAAAGGTATATACTCATGGAAAATACTCTAAACAAGGACAAGTTAACTACGGTGTCCCCCAGGGGTCGATCTTGGGACCTCTTCTATTTATAATATTCATTAATGATTTGCCTGTGCATATTACTAACACTGATGTAAATTGCAACCTGTTTGCGGACGATACGAGCCTCCATGTTTCGGGTAAAAAAAACAGGTGACATTAACATTAGCTTACAAAGTAGTCTCAGCGAGGTTTCCGACTGGAGTAGAGAGAATCATATGGTTCTTCATCCAGGAAAAACAAAGAGTATTTTAATCACTACACGACAAAAACACCAACGCCGACCACAGCCGTTACATTTACAACTGAACGCTAAACCGATAGAACAAGTCACAGAGCGTAAATTCTTGGGAATACACGTTGACGAACAATTATGTTGGGAGACGCATATAAATACAGTCTGTAAAACCATTGCTAAAAACACTTTCCTGTTGTCCCAGCTTAGACAAGTAACGGATACACATACTCGTAAACTGTTTTTTCATGCCCATATCAAGTCTCACGTTGATTATGTCTCCACAGTGTGGGACGGTTGTAGTGATATTCACACGAACAGGTTAAACTCTATATATACAAGAGCTGTCAAAATGATAGATACGCGGCCCATTCCTACCATAGACAGATTTAGACATCTAAACATTCTCGGCCTGCGTCAACAACTTAATTTCAACAAATGCATCCTCATGCACAAGATATTAAATAACATGACACCGCAGTATCTAACCACAAAATGTATGCCACAGCAAGAACGCGAACGGTCCTCAAGGAACAATACTTTACCCCTACCTCTGCCTAGAATTGACCTCTTTAAAACTAGTTTATCCTTTTCTGGACCGTTTGTATGGAACACTATTCCTGCACATTTGAAGACTATAGCCTCACTTGGAATCTTTAAAACGAAACTTTTCGATGACCTGATGAGCCAAACATAACAACACTGGGCATTTAAACAAACCCTGATGGTTAATGCTTTTATGTAATATAATTATGCATTTATTTATATTGTTAATATGTGTGTGTGTATGTGTGTGTGTGTGTGTGTGTGTGTGTGTGTGTGTGTGTGTGTGTGTGTGTGTGTGTGTGTGTGTATGGTATAAGATGAATGTTAAGTGTTATTATTATTTTGTGTCATTTTTTTTTAAATTTTATTGTTGCATGAAATAATATGTGTAAATATAATTTATTATTATTATTATTATTATCTTTTAATTTATTTATGTTGTAGATGTTAGCAACGGCAAGTTTGTAAAATGACGATTTGTTTCTGTCAAAACTTTTTACCGTTGATAAATAAAGTTTCATCATCATCATCATCATCATCTATGATAGACCGTAGTCTCTCATAAAACTGATCCTTGATGTTTTCATCACTGTCGTTGGTGGGTGCGTAACATTGAATAACGTTTATCTTGATCTTCTCCATCTTGGTACGGAAGGAAGCTGTAATAATCCTGGGTCCATGAGATTCCCATCCTATGAGTGCTCTTTGTGCTTCTTTTGAGAGCATCAATGCAACTCCTTGTGTGTGAGGGGCGCTGTCCTCTTCAAGTCCAGAATACAACAGCATCTCTCCTGATGCTAGTTGCTTCTGTCCAGATTGTGTCCATCTTGTCTCACTAACTCCAAGAAGGGCAAGGTTGTAATTCTTCATCTCCGCCGCTACTTGAAATGTTTTTTCTGTCTCCCACATGGTTCTTACGTTCCATGTACCAGTGTTGATTGCCCTGGTCGAAAGAAAGGGTATCGGCCTTGTAGTTTCCAGAGTCTTCCGGCTTTCACTACATGGTGTCATAAATCTTCTTGTTGAAGACCTCTCTCTTCCCAGGGCTGAGTTTTCTTGTTGATTCTCTGTTGGCGTTTCTGTAGCAGGAAGTGTTTTTCCGGGGTAGGGTTGCTAGCCCTACGCCCAACCCTCTTCCTTTATCCGGGCTTGGGACCGGCAAGGTAACCTTTAGGGTACACCTCGGCTGAGTTACCTGGTATGGTAACCTCACAGTAAAGCAGAAACAAAGTTAACTGATTGTGCCCGAGGTACGAAATACCCACGTTTTGGAGTTATCCTTTGAGGACTGCATTACAATTCAGGAGACAGATCGACAATGATTGTTCAAAGGTGGTGGCAGAATAGCTTGGCGCCTACAGGGCCAAGCTATTCTGCCATCACCCTTGAATTATCACGGTCGAGCCATATCTTGCTGTGGTGTGTCGCGGGCAGAATGAGTTACGTCGCGTTGTCAACATGGCCAGCAAAGTGATCGGACAAAGGCACAAGCAGCTGTCTGCGGTGTACGAATCAAAGCCAACATCATTTTTGACGACCCCCTCCAACCCCTTCACGATTGTTCTGAGAAACGTCCGTCAAGGAGGAGGCGTAAGGTTTCTTTGGCCCGGAAAAAAATGTTTATAACAAAATCTGTTATTCCCACTGCTGTTGCTGTGTTGAATGTTGCTATAAAGTGAAGTTGTGTTGGTGTCTGCCCGTGCGTGTGTTTATGTGTGTACGAGTGGTAGGATTGTTTGTACTCATCAGTACTCTAAGTTTGCTGTGATTGTATTATAGCTCCTCAGTACAGTGTATTTAATAATTGATCAACTTTGATTGTGTTTCATTTAGTGCCATTACCACCTTAGGACTTAACATGCACAGTAATAAGGTCGTCTCCAGTGTCAAACGCAGGTTTTCGATTTAAAGAAAAGGTTCCGAGTTTATTTAACCTATTTTAATTTGTCTTTTACTGATATACCGAATTTGAATTTAAAATTGCGCTCTCGCGCGCCCCCGCTTGTGTATGTGTGTGCGTGTGTGTGTGTTTGTGTGTGTGTGTGTGTGTGTGTGTGTGTGTGTGTGTGTGTGTGTGTGTGTGTGTGTGTGTGTGTGTGTAGGCCTCTGTGTGTGTGTGTATGTGTGTGTGTGTTTGTGTGTGTGTGTGTGTAAGAGTTATTATTATTAGTATTATTATTATTATTATTATTATTTATCATTTAATATGTGTGATGCTATAATAATTAAGTTTGTATGCGCCTTTCACTTGTACTTACATTGTTATGTCTCAGTTATATTTAAGTGTTTCAGAAACAACAGAGTTCATGGAACCTTCAGACAATTTGCTGTTTTATTTATTTTAAAACCGGACAATAACGTTTTCTTGAATCTTCGTATTGATTGGTTGGTTGGCTGGTTGGTCAGTCGGTCGATTATTTGGCTGGCTGGTTGGTTGGTTTGTTAGTCGGTTGGTTCGGTTGGTAGATGTTGTTTTGTGGGGTGTCGTCGTGTTTCTTACTGCTGTTGTTGGCGATGAGATGTCTGTTTGTTTGCCTGCTCGCTTGCTAGTTTGCTTCTTTACTTGTTTGTTTTTTAAACACAATACAGAGTGAAAGCCTGATAATTCAAACGATTTGCTTTATGCAAATACAATATGCGTGAAGCCAGCAAACGGATTACATTCTTGTTACCCCGCGCACTTGGCACGGACTTGAATAAAGATCTCTGCATGGAGCAGTTGTGTAGGTGTTTACCATGTTTCGGCAGTGAAGAGGTTAACTCATTCGCGGCCAGCCGCATCCGGATGCGCGGCTTATGCCGTGCATCCGGATGCGGCTGGCCGCGAATGAGTTAATGGTATTGCGTTCTTGGCTGAAGGATTAAAACAAGTTGAATCGTTCGTTGTCAGAAGCTCCCTTTAAGCTCTCTCTCTCTCTCTCTCTCTCTCTCTCTCTCTCTCTCTCTCTCTCTCTCTCTCTCTCTCTCTCTCTCTCTCTCTCTCTCTCTCTCTCTCTCTCTCTCTCTCTCTCATGGACATGATTGAAAAAAGGTCATTGAAGGTACCTAATCATTTATCCTTGAAAAATAAAGTTTCATTTCATTTCTCTCTCTCTCTCTCTCTCTCTCTCTCTCTCTCTCTCTCTCTCTCTCTCTCTCTCTCTCTCTCTCTCTCTCTCTCTCTCTCTCTCTCTTTCCCTCCCTTTGCTGTATCGTCTTATGTATTTTTATATGTGTAGAGTAGCAGGACAGTTTGGAAGATAGGCATTGCTATGCCTAAAACTTTTTATCCTGAATAAAAACGTTTCATCATCATCATCATCATCATCATCATCATCTCTCTAACTGAACATCTCCGGAAACTCCGGAAGTTGAGTGCATTTGGTTGGAATTTAGGGCTCCAAAAACTAAACCCGTCTTCGTCGGCTTTTGTTATCGTAACCCAGCAGCCAAGTTTGAATGGTACGATGATTTTTTGCATGCAGTAGAAAAAGTTGGCTTACCTAACTGTGACGCGTTGCTACTAGGCGACTTTAACATAGATATGTTGAAGCCCCATACTGCATGGGATTGCATCACCACACAAACAGGCTTAGAACAGTTAGTTTCGGCCCCTACTAGGATCACAAAAACAACCGCAACACTCATTGATCACATTTACACCAACCGTCCCCTTAGCGTATTCAATGTTAGTGTTCCTGACCTCAGCATCAGTGATCACTTTCCTACTGTGTGTTCATGGTCAACAAAACTGCCAGTGCATCGTAAGAACGGGCACACAACTATAACGTATCGCTCATTTAAACAGTTTAATCAGTCTGCTTTTCTAGCAGACCTTGATCAAACACCATTTAATGTCGTTAATAACGAAACTGACCCTGAAAAGGCTCTGGCTGTTTAGTATGGACTCTTTGCAAGAGTACTTAACAAACACGCCCCTTTGCGGCAAAAGCGGGTAAAAAAACCACACGTTACCGCCTTGGCTAAACCAAGAAATAATCGAAGCTATGAGATTGAGAAATGACTTAAGGAGACACAAGCTATTTAGCGAATACAAAAAAAAAAAAAAAAAAAAAAAAAAAAAAAAAAAAAAAAAAAAAAACGTAACCGTGTCAAGTCTATGGTACGCAGGGGCTCAAAAGTCTCTCTTTGAACGAATGATTAAAGAAGACAGAGATACTGCCGCACTCTGGCGCGCGGTTAATCTCGTCACCCGAGGTAACAGCAAGAAATCGTCAGCCATTCCTTCTAGTATTACTGCAGAAACTTTTAATAAACATTTTCTGTCTGTTGCCGAGTCAATCATACCCTCAAGCGGTAACGCGTCTTACACATGCCCGGAGGCCCTACTTTACTTTTGTAAGCAGAAGACTAAGGACAAAACCCCATTCTCTATTCACAACTTTCCCGACCTTGACTCTTGGAACCCCGATGACGCGCGTTTCGGTCAAGGTCAGATTTGCCTATGTGTGCTGCTTCCGGTTTAAGTCAAGCCGGTACAAGGTGTGTTCAGATAGCAAATCAATCATGCAGCCTTCTCCTTCGTCTACCGTGATCAAACGCTGGTGTGAAAATGCTGACTTGCTGACTCGAGTCTCCGATGGTTTAGAAGTCAAGCATCCATCGAAAATTCCGTCGAAGTTGTGGGTTGACGATATGAAACTGTGGCCGCCGGTCGAGTACAAGAACATATTTAACTACTTCGTGCTGTCTCAGAGCATCGACGGTGAGAGCATGGAAAACTTCAAAAGCATGGAGTCGTATCAATATTTTCATGCAGACAAAGTTGGAACAGTTTTTGTTTTCACGCCAGCTGATGGACTGACCATTGTTCAGGCAGACGTGACGCCCAGCCAGTCTGTACCTCATCTGGCGTCGTCGAGACAGCAGGGTGTGAGTGCATTGCGGGGAGGGGAAAAAGTTGCAGCCACGCAGGAGCAATTTTATGGAAGGTAAGGCTATGAATCGGTAATACAGATTTTTGTTTATTAACTTAGCAAAATTTTGCAGCAGGCATGGTTGCAGGAAGTCTGTGCATGCATCTTCTTCCAATAACAGTAATAATATTATATATCCCACCAATAATAATATTATTTTATCCCACCAATTTAGAGGCACTATGTCGCAATACCTGATGTCCGACATATCCAGACTTAAAATTTTTAACGGCCATTTTCTCAAAAACCATTTCAGATATTATCTTTTTCTTTTACAAACACATTACCAATACAGTGTACATCACCCAAATACATTTTCTGGTACTTTATGTCAAACTTTGATTTTCAACCCAGTTGTCCTCTTTGTGAGATCACCTTTTGGCACTTAGTCATATATATATATATATATATATATATATATATATATATATATATATATATAACATTTTTCATTAAATTCTGAGAATGCTGTGCTAAAGCCATGGAATTCCCGGCTGGTAAGCTTGCATTGTGTCAACAGGACATTACTCTCATTAGCTGTCCTTTTTATGACTGCATCGCTCACAATATCTTTTGAGCCTTCCACTGAACACCTACTATATAGAGCAATAGGGACTACCACCAGGCGCCCCGCCATCCGCTGGAGAATATCCAGTCCTTCCCCCGAGGGGGGGATGCTAGAAATTATTCCCAAACAGATATTGGACCTGCTGAATAGATTTAAAGTTTTTCCCGCCCACAACCGGTTTCGCTCCAAGGGGGTGCTCTTCAGGTAGGCATACAGCGTAACTTGAAATTGCAAAGACAACGCATGTACTAGAAGCAGCCGCCAGAATTTACTGAGTGGTAGCACCACTATATGTGTGTGTGTGTGTGTCTGTGTTCATGTGATATTATGTCATGAAAGAATTATGACCATCTTTTATGATTTGATAGATAACAAAAGTAAAGCGGCTATAATAACAATGCTCTTTTTTTCCCAGTTGGAGTATGCAACTACTACTGGCAGATCTGGCGCGGCCTGCACAGATTCCCAGCAGAGCTGGAACCATGGCACGTGCAGCAACCTGGAGCCAAAGAAGTTAGGGGAGATGTCCTTTAAAAGGAAAAACAGATCATCCAAGCATGGAGAGGATGCACTTGAACAACTACAAGGAACACCTGTGAATGACCTAGCTGACCAACCTGTGTTCCTTTCAAAGCAAGACTTTACTACAGCAGTAGAGCAGTCGAGCAAGGCTAACATGTTTAAGCTGCAAGGTACACTCATAAACAAGTGCTTCACAGCACAGCTTCCTCAAGTGTCTGCACAGGCTTGCGAGATAGTCCACGGTGAGCACTCACGTGACCTGTCATGCACCTTGTGTAAGACATTTTACATGAATGTGTATATGTAGATAATGATCAGATTCATGATTTAGAGTTCAGCACACGTGAACAGTCGTCATCAGTGGTGTGGCGAGATGCGCGACGTGTTCGCATCACAGGTAGCTCTGCCAAAAAGGTGCCTTTAAGAGCAACCACCAATCCTGAAAAATTTGTTTGTGAACATCTTTACCCCACCTTCAGGGGAAATGCTGCAACACAACATGGAAAGGTCAGTGAACCCAGAGCCATCCATACAATACAAGACATAGGATTCAAGGTATTGCCAAAGGGAACGATTGTCTGCCAGAATGAACCATGGTTGTCGGGAAGCCCAGACGGGGTGACAGATGCTTGTAGAAATTAAATGTCCGCTCATCAAGAATGATGTACCTGTACAACATTTTGAAGACAGATTTGCTACCAGATTTTGCGATGTAATTTTGCAAGATGGAAAGGCTGTTCTGCAGGAAAATGGACCAAGTGGCTATTACATGCAAGTTCAGCTGACCATGTTTTGCACAGGTTTACAGAAATATGCATTTTTTTCATCTGGACCGAGTTGCTTCTGGAGATTGAGTACAATGAGGAATATGTGCGTCGTGTTGTGAACAGGTTGAAAGGTTTCTACTTTGCGTCAATGTTGCCAAGACTGGCAGATGATTTTGCTGAGGGCCGCTTGAAACTGTGCAGAGAGTACACCGACATAGTGTCAAACTCAAAGTAAACTTCGTAGAAGTGACACTAGAACACTAGAAGATAGTCCCTTGATCCATTTTCGTTCAGAGTATTCAGGATACCGGCCGTTCATGTCATGATTTTTCAGTTAGTAAAGTTATTGTAAACATGTAAATCAAGTATATATACTTGATTCACATGTTTACTTTCAATGTAATTGTGAAGTTCTAGCTTTTCTCATTTATTGTTTGACTGAAATTTTAGTCTAACTCCTTCTCTGCCCGGACACAGCGAATTCCACCCTTGACGGCAAGAGACGTAGATCCTCTTGAACCCCTGTAACTGTGGGGGCTCATGAGAATCAATGCCTCCTGCTGGCAGAGACTATCTTCATATGCATCCTCTGACGGAGGAGGTTGTCTGTGTTTAAGACTGCAAAATATTAAAAAAGGAGGAGACTAGAGGTTTGGATTTATATCGCTTTTATTACTGTTAGTGTTATAATAATTATGCCTACTCATTGAACCCTGGGACCTAATTTCCCAGATTTTCTACTCAAACTACATGACCATTGTGGTAGATGGATCGACCATGCAAGTTCAAGGGTAGTTCCAGATTAGCTTGGCGCCTAACCAGCGTGAAACTGAAACTAATCTGGTCCTTAAGGTGTCAAGCTATTTTAATTTAGGCATTGATTACCCTTGAACATTCATAGTTGATCCATCACCATCTCTGACTGTTCAGTTGAAATATACATGTATTCTGAAGTGATGTTATCTGCTAAATCACAAGCTTTTTATGAACGCCCGCTAAAACAAAAATAAAATTGCAAAGCATAAAACGTTATATGAATCCATTGTGGTTGTCTTGTCAGATTGAGCGAGTGCATCAGTGTTGCTGAAGAGGTCAACTTCGCTATATTTATTTAGACCCCACCTCGGCATGTGTATGTATCAACCCAGTACAAATTTGCTGCAATGATCTTCCAATAATATTTAGATGTAAACATACTCGGAGATAATCTGAATATCCAGCATATCCACTCCACTATAAAATCTGAGCGGAGCAGTGGCAGCACAAATTTGCACTGAGTAGATGTACACATTTATGAATAGGTAAATTTAGCAGGGTCGATTCGCGCTTGGTAGGTTATGCTGAAATATATAGTGACGTTGACCCTTTCAGCAGCTGTGTTTCTTAAACTGTTGAACAAGTGGTTAAACTTCTGTGTATAATATCCTAAAAGTACATGTTTAGCACAACACACTTACAGTGACACAAAACCAAAATGAATACATCAATTATGAATATCTTTCTGCTCTCCATTCTGCATGTTCAACAGCATTCTAACAGTTCCAAGTCATATGACAGTATGATGCACCAGCTGAATAATATCCTAGATGCAGTTTCAAGATTCATATTTTGAATACTTGCACTTAACTGACACAAAGTGACATATAATATGCAGCTGCTACATAAACTCACTCATCTGCCTCAACCTTTTCTTTGATAAGATCACTGCCAAGATTCACCAGAGCTGCACATATGCGCAAAATTTTGTCAATCATTTTAGTCATTGAGACAGGGACAGTGTCCTTGAGAATTCGGAAAACTTTCATCCTCCTGATGGCTCGTTCCACATGAATGCGAACATTGGCAATGCGACGTGTTCTTGTAACTTCTTGGTCAGGCAGCTGCTTTCCATGTGAAAAAGCTGGAATATTCAGACTGACCCTACGGGTAAACAGTAAATCCTGAATTGTGAACCCCCTGTCCGCCATTACCTCATCACCAGGCAATAGTCTGTCAAGCACACCACTGTCTTGAACAATGAATTTGTCACTGGCACGCCCACCATAGGCCCTAGATATATAGTGCATCACTAACCCACATGGTGCGATTGAAACACAATATTTCACAGTGTTATGTGACTTGTAGTTGCTGTAGGACTCACCACATGATCTGAGATTGCTTGCCTTTTGCATAATTGTTTCTGCACAGTCTAGCACACATGTTGTCTTGGGATAGTGACGTTTGAAACACTTCGGCATTGTTGCTATAATTGTCTCCCTTGGCAGCCACACAATAAGCATAGAAAGATGACTGGCCATGGTGTCAATCCAGTAAGAGACTGTCTTGCTGACAAGACTTTCAGAAACAGAAAAGTGTCTTGCTAAATCAGCATACAACAGATTGAGTTTCAGCTTCATCAAAGTCATCAGAATTTGGTCAGCAACAGGCATGCGGAATGTTCGGTCAGCATGTGGTAGTAAGCATGTGACCAAAGTTGTAAAAAACAGAAATGGGATACCGCAATACAATTTGGCATCACTGTCTGTCTTTATAAGTGTAGCAGCCACACCCTGATCTTCAGAAATTTGGCACTGAATTGTTGCATCATTGTGTTTTGTTTTCTTTGCATCATTTTCAGCTTTTGTTTTTAGTAGCATCTGTTCCCTTTGATTCTGCAGCCACGGTTTGCTGTAGTCATGGCACTCTATATGAATGTCAATCCACTGAGTAGAAGCATCCACAGTTGTGGCATGTTTTTCACCTGGTGTTGCAGACAAGAGGCTTGAGTCTGAAGTGCAGGGCATTTCCATAACTCCCTCATCTTCAGAATGAGATGACTCAACAGCAGCTGCACAAATATAAAACACAATATGTCTGAAGTAGTGTAGTATTTAGAAACCAAGATCTGAAGTTAGCCCTTGTCAAAGTACAGCAAACAACATTCAATTGCTACATTGCTACAGCAAACATTCAATTGCTACATTGCTAGAGGCAGATCCTCATGAGTCCCTAGCCCTGCATATACAGGGGCTCATGAAGAATAAGTTTCCAGCTGGCTTCATCATATTTCAGTATGGCTCAGGCTCAAAAAATTAATCTGCAGTAAATTTGTGATTGTTTTGACAAGCAAATAGTGAAGAGAAGAAACCAACGGAGAAAGAAACACTTAGATAAGACAGTTTCAACACATTAATATTAATATTTCGGGTGAAAACCCTATTGCAAAATTAAAAAACAAAACAAAACCGAAGTGTACAGTCAGTTTTTTTCTTATCTTTTTTTGTTGAGAGAGCGGCAGGGTGGCACCTTGCTTCTCTCAACAAAACAAATAAGAAGCAACAGACTGTACACTTGTTTGTCTATTTTGAAAAAGGGTTTTCATCCCAAATATTAATAGTGTTGTAACTGTCAACATTCTCTAAGCGCGTTTCTTTCTCCTTTGGGTTCTTCTCTGCATTTTAAACGCGTGGCAATCAACTTTTTGATATTGATTCATTTTGGTAAGCAAGTTGTAAACTACAGACTTATATGTGTACACATGTAATAAAGTAGATTTACACGTGGGGGTGGGGGGGGGGGGGAGGGGTGTCATCTAGGTAAAAGATGTTAGAAAAAGAATGCTAACCTAGACAGAGCTGTTTCGTTGGTGAAGCATCAGCAGTGGTCGAACTCTTTCGTTTTCTGTTTCCGAGAATGGACAGCTCGATCGCGTTTATGTTCGCTGAAGCTGTGGTACGTACAAGCACACGTCTTTTCTTGAATGTTGTCTTCTTGTACCCAAGGTACAGTTCAGGTACTGGGTTGTCTTGTGTTGGCTCCCGGTCCACGAAATGAAAAGAACATACAAAAACGTTTTTCGGAGGGCTTTTCCTGTTGAGAGCTGCTAACCATTGTCTCTGCATATCTGCATCATTCGGTGGCATTCTGTGAAGACGATACGGCGGCTGACATGAACATTCCTTTCTTGTTAGAGGCTTGTGGTCAAAACAAAGATGTGCAAGAAGACTGTTCAAAGTTCTTTGGTTGTAATGGCAACCATGCACGGAACAGAACGCTCCACTGCTTCGAGTGTTTTGCTTTTGTGCTGTAGCCATTTTCTCGTGCACCGGAAATTGATAACATAATCCTAAATATAGTAACGGCAATGGCGGCCCACATGCGTTTAGTCAGTGACGCCTGGGAAAGTCGTGAATACCGCCTCTAGCTGTGTATGAAGTAGGAAAACTGATCGGGTCACTGAAAAACAAAAAGTCATCGGGACCTGACGAGATCAGCCCTAAAATACTGAAACTGTCCCTTCCCTATACAGTAGAATCGTTAACTTATATTTATAACTTATGTATCCAACAAAATATGTTTCCATCAGAACTGAAGCAAGCCAAGGTTATCCCTTTGCCTAAGTCAAAAGATCTGTCGGATGTTAATAACTATAGACCCATTTCAATATTATCCAGCCTTTCGAAACCTCTTGAAAGACACGTGCACCAACACCTTTATCAATATTTGGAGAGTCGCAGTCTTTTGCACGTATTTCAGTCCGGCTTTCGCCCCAAGCATTCTTGCCACACGGCACTGACAAGACTTATTGATGCGTGGCTAGCATCCATAAATAACTCCCAAATAACTGGGTCGATCTTTATTGATTTTAAGAAAGCTTTTGACCTTGTAAATCATAACATTCTTTTGTCAAAACTTCAAGCATATCTCTGCAATGCAGGTGCTGTCTCATTGTTTACTTCATATTTAAGCGGAAGGAAGCAAAGAGTACTGTTAAATGGATCCTACTCCTCGTATGGTCTCGTCAAAAGCGGAGTGCCTCAGGGCTCTGTCCTCGGGCCATTGCTGTTCTGCATATTTATCAATGACCTTCCACTGCATATTAGTTGCCAGGATATTTCTTGTGACATGTTTGCTGACGACTGCACACTACATACTCCTCACAAAGATGTAGCTGCAATTAGCACGCGTCTGCAGGAAAGCCTGCATGAGGTCACCGACTGGTGTCATTCCAACTCCATGTCCCTGAATCCGTCAAAATCAGAATGTATGGTTATAACCACACGTCAAAAGCACCAGCTATGCCCGCTCTCTCTTAGTCTGTGTATAAACGACAGCCCAATTGAGCAAGTATCACACCACCGCCTCTTAGGGGTCACTATAGATGATCAGCTTAAATGGCAACTGCATATTAATAATGTGTGCAAAAGGGTTTCCAGCGGCCTGTATATGTTGTCAAAATTGAAAACAATTACTGACACAGATGCGCGTCTTCTTTTCTACAATGCTCATGTCAAATCGCACATAGACTATGCATCAACAGTGTGGGATGGTTCTAGTGATGTACATTTGAAGAGGCTGAACTCCCTACATAGGAGAGCTGCTAAGCTTATATTTCCCGATCCGGAACTCTCAACTGACGAAAAGCTTAAAACTTTAAAAATGCTCCCTCTATCCCATCACTTTCAGTTCAATAAAGGTGTATTGATGTACAAGCTGTACAAGCAGTCATGTCCACTGTACTTGAGTTCTTTTTTCTCAGAACGGATATCTGTAGCATCTAGACATGGACACCATTTCAAAGTACCCCTGCCGCGTATTGATTTATTCAAAACCAGTTTGTCATTTTCGGGAAGTTCATTCTGGAATTCTATTCCTGCAGAAATCAGAAACGCAAAGACGCTCACCTCATTTAGGATCAGCCTCTTCAAACACCTAGAATCTCTGACGTAATCTAATCATTACAGTACAGGGATAACTTGCGCGTGTGTTCAGGTGTGTGAATGTTTGTGTGTGTGAGAATGTCTGTCTGTGTGTGTGTGTGTGTGTGTGTGTGTGTGTGTGTGTGTGTGTGTGTGTGTGTGTGTGTGTGTGTGTGTGTGTGTGTGTGTGCGCGCGAGAGAGAGAGAGAGAGAGTGAGAGAGAGAAAGAGAGCGTCTGTTTTTTTTTAAAGTTTTTTTTTTGTTTGTTTGTTTTTTTTTTGTTTTTTTTTTTATATAATATACAGTGGACCATAATATCTGAGTGTCAAGAGTACATTGAATACTGCATGTACTATGTATAATGTTTTTGCCTTCATATGTGTGTACGCGATATTTTTGGGCGCGCGCTCA
>BTPG01000005.1:80688764-80713764 GCA_036245525.1 Semisulcospira habei
CGTGTGTGTGTGTGTGTGTGTGTGTGTGTGTGTGTGTGTGTGTGTGTGTGTGTGTGTGTGTGTGTGTGTGTGTGTGTGCGCTCTTGTGCATTGTGTGTGCTTTATTGTGCGGGGAGTCAAGTGTTTTCTGAAGAGCAGCTCTATGTATCAGTATTATAGTTTTTATCGTTATTATTATTACTAGTATTGTTATTATTGAGGCTATCACGCCGGCTGCATTTTCATACTTTTAGATCTAGCGCAATATTGGTTGTCAAAACCCTGTGCGCAAAATTCCATCGGAGCTAGGGCTGTGCGTGGGCCAGTAGCGGCCGACCTCGGCATGATGGAATTTTGCGGACTGGGAAAAATGTTGCTAACTTTAATCCATACTCAATCGAAGCAGTTAACAAAAATGTTTCTCTTGTAAGCTGTTCCATGTGGTGCATCACCATCTATCACTAACGCAACGCCGTCACGGCCATCTGGGTCTTATGGAGACGCGGTGACGTACTCATGTACCACGGGCTACAGCCAATCAGGAGGTGGGACGGGCAGACGCACGTGCAGTGCAACGGGAACATGGATAGTTGACGGCGGGGATACAAACCCCGTTTGCACAAGTAGGGCACATGCTTATTATGTCCGTCCATGTAGTTTTTAACGGCATACATGCATGTCTGTTATCGTTTAAAAATTGTCATAGTTTAACTGCTAAAGATCAAAAGAACATAATAATATTGTTTTCTTTAACTACGGTATCGTCAATAGCAGTCAAGGGCCGGGTTAACACACATTACTTATAAAACCAAGTATGGTTTTTAGATGAACAGTTACAGCAAACCTGCCTCCTATAGCTGTGTTTCGCTTGAATATAACATTCTGTCGAAGAAGACACTGACACAGCTGTTGTGTGCCACGGCTGATTGTGTTATAAAAGCATTTTCAAGCTTTACGTTATCAAACACATGTCAGGAGTTAAAGCATAATTTTATTATACGGCAACGAAACACACATGCGATCTCTTTTTTGTTTAATACATTACCATGTGCTTCGTCAGGATATTAAACTATTCAACGAATTAAAATTTTGTACGTGCTTATTTCTCTTCATATAGTTGTGTCCTGTGGTTCCACACCATCGCTGACTAACACTTCACCTTCACGAGCGTCCGGTTCCTATGGAGATGCGGTGACATACTCGTGTACCATGGGCTACGGCCAATCAGGAGGCGGGACGGGCAGACGCACGTGTGGTGCAGCAGGAACATGGATAGTGGACGGCGGGGATACAGACCCTGTTTGTACGGGTACGTAGCTGTTTCATCTTCGTTTATCTTGACGGCTGAATAAATTGTTAAACATGAACACATTACATTATTCCCCCCCCCCCCCCCCCCCCCTTTTTGCATTGCGCCATTGTATTTGATCATTTCGGACATATAGGCGTGGTTTCTGTCTCAAGTAAAATTGAAATTCAGCCGAAAGATTACATTTATCATACAAACGAAGTTATTTGCCACATTCATTATGTAAAGACATAATTCATTTCAGATTGTACTGACAGTCCAACAGTTGCGGTCTTAGAAAGCTATACTTTTTAAAGCAGTTAACTTATGGAGCCCTTAAGTCAAACTCTCCGAATTGAGGGTTGAAGTCTGGACTGTAAGGTTTCAGGACAGAGGTAGACCACCAAGGTTTCAGGATGGTGCCAGAATAGCTTGGAGCCTGGAGGCGCAAATATTTTAGGCACCATCATGGTCAACAACGAGACATGGTACTTGATAGTTATTCACGACGACAAGGCAGGGATTTTTCCGGCCCGGTAGTGTTTCCCGCCATATACGCCTACAAATTTGGCATTTATGACGTGTCGGTAGGCTTCCCGTTTGGTACTTTACCGGCCAGATTTCACCGATAGGACGATCCCAGCGACTGTAGGTTTACCAGTGGCAAGCAAAAATGACCAAACAGCAACAAATGAAAAGAAATTCATACTCTAGAACGGATTACTGTGTCTGCTGCTGAACGCTGTATAGTTGCCGGTAAAGCGAAAAGCACACATACTTCTTAGGCACCTCTGCTACAGAAATTGCAGAGGAGCTTGCTGTGTGGGAGTTCAACACAACTGTACACGCTAAAAAAATAACTTTGACGTCATTGGAGCAATTTTGTCACACGGTTGAATAATTTGCTTTTCTTTACAACAGCGCTGTTCCATTTTGAGGCAGAACTTTCTGAGATGCACGGAAATCATACGGACACTTCTGATTCTTTGAAAAGGCTAGCTAGTTCGTGCTGGCTCTTGCAGGCCCTTAAAATGGAGACATGTCCAGCAGCATTTTGCCTGGCGGTACACTACTATAGCTACGCATAAATACGGACCCTGTTCGAGTATGTCAGAGCTGAATGTGAGAAGAACAATATTTATCTGTGATTTTGCTTTTTCCCTGTAAGCTGTTTCATGCGGTACATCACCATCTGTTACTGACGCAACCCCGTCACAGACATCTGGTACATACGGGAACGCGGTGACGTACTCATGTACCACGGGCTACGGCAAATCAGGAGGAGGGACCGGCAGACGTTCGTGTGGGGCGACAGGAACATGGATAGTGGACGGTGGGGACACAGACCCTGTCTGTACAAGTAAGACTTTTGTCTGTCCATGTAGTTCAGAATAGTAAATCAGTGGTTTTTTTTTTTTTTTTTTTGGTTGTTTTGTTTTGTTTTGTTTTGTTTTATTTGTGTTTTTGTTTTTTGTTTTTGTTCTGTATAATCATAACTAAAATAAATAAAAGTGACGTTTTCGGCATCTTGCATTTATCTATGTTCGACTCTCATTTATTTTACATTTTGTGTGTATACGTTTCATTGTACGTATGATTGATTGATTGATTGATTGATTGATTGATTGATTGATTGATTGATTGATTGATTGATTGATTGATTGATTGATTGATTGATTGATTCTGATTCGTGCAGATATTTTATCTTATTTATAAATAATGCAAGGAATAAACAGACTGATTGACTAATTGAAATTAGTGGAACAAAGAAATATTTAAAAAGCACACATGTCGATTGAACACTTACAGTCCGACTGTGACATAGAGCAATTAACAACACACTCTTTATTTTGTTGTTATATTCTGTTGTAAAACATGTTGAAGTCATTCGAGACATGTGGCATGAAGCCGCGTAACCGAATGCAACACGACTCGTATGTGTTAGCATGCGTTTGTTTGTTTTTTTTTGTTTTTATGTTTGTTTTTGTTTCACAGTTGTGTCCTGTGGTTCCTCCCCGACTGTCGCTAACACAACGTCATCACAGTCGTCCGGTTCCTATGGAGACGCGGTGACGTACTCATGTACCACGGGTTATGGCCAATCAGGAGGCGGGACAGGTAGGCGCACGTGTGGTGCAACAGGAACATGGATAGCGGACGGCGGGGATACAGACCCTGTTTGCACACGTATGTTTCAGTATTTTATTTGTGTCAGACCTAACAGCGCATGTGCAAAACGTTATGATTGTAAATGTGCACAAGTGACATGCTTTCACCAAAGCCTTTAACCAGTCATTTTCACTGAATATTAACCCTTTCATTGCTGGGACATAGCTACCACACCGCACAACTGCAAGGGGAACACATCCCCATGATCCCCCCGCACTGAGTCGCGGGGAGGGAGGAGGGGGGGGGGCATGAGGATCTATATCTCCTTCTTCAGTCTCATTCATGACTGCATTTCATTCATCCCCTGCGACTGTCATTGGTGAACTGTCAGTCTTAGGTGGTTTTAAAGCGATCTGCATCATTGGCCATTGCCAGTGAAGAAATGAACTTGCGACCCAATTTAAGCAACGGTCCTCTGGCTGATGTAGGCCCGAGGTCCTTTTGCTCATTGGGTCAGATGATAGCATCATGAAGCTGGCAGGTCAAATGACTGCATCGTAAACCTTTAAACAGAAATCGTGCGTACAACCTACCATACTATCTCCGCGCGATCTTGAGCAGCGGAATCCCAGTGAGCGAAGTCGTCGGGACATTGTGGGCCGCCGTTGGCACGCGCACAGCTGTGCGCTGCCATCGGCGAACGACGTTGGCCCGATGACGTTGTGCGCACTGGGAAATAGAAGAGTGTGATGTACAGCATCTGTTCGCTTAGACTTGTGAATAATGCCACTGAGTCAAAGGTACATGTCAGGAGGACCCTCTTTTCTGGAAAACGCAAAGAACGCTAGATCAGTCCGTCTTCAGGTGACACAGTACCCAGTAAACAAAGGTCCTTGGGCCCACGACGGCCGCAGTGGGCTAGCGTGCGCGGACCCACTGCGGCCGTCGTGGGCCCGAAGAAGTTTTCCTACTGGGGTAAAGAGGTTGCGTTTACGCCGACCGACTCCCAAGGACGACTGAACGAGCGCATATAACGCACAAACGGCGTATTCTAGATTCTACTAGAAGCATAGACAACACCTCTGAGGATCAGTGCCACTGGAGATGTTCAGAGTGTTGTCTATGCTTATGGCACAAGCTGGTTATCCGCTACGCTTTCGCTCTCGTTCGTTGTTAGGAGTCGTTCGGCGTAAACGTAACCTCTTTAATATTCTTTGTGGTTTTCGGGAATATTGGGTCATACGGACGTACCGTTGAACGTTTTCTTCTGTTCCGATCGTTCTCTAGCGGTACATTTGTGTTTACTTCATTTTGAATCACTATCAACAGATGTTGTTGGTTTTTTTTTAACACGTTTTCTGTCTCATAGTTGTATCATGTAGTACCGCACCATCAGTGACATACGCATCACCGTCCCAAGCGTCTGGTTCCTATGGAGACGTCGTGACGTATTCGTGTAGCACTGGCTACAGCCAATCAGGAGGTGGGACGGGCAGACGCACGTGTGGTGCAACAGGAACGTGGATAGTGGACGGCGGGGATACAAACCCTGTTTGTACAGGTAATGGGTGTTCTAACGTTGAATGAATGAATGAATTTTATATAAGGTCTATTCACATCTTGGTGATTTTAGCCAACAACAAAAACAAATAAAAAATCTCTTTAAACTTTCTGAGGGAATCATCGCGAATAAAACCGCTACCGACACGCAAAGGGTTAAAAATCAAAGACAAACCAAAACTGTGACTGCCAAGCGTGTAAAATGCAAAGAAAATCCCAACAAAGAAAGAAACGCTCCTAGAAAAAACAATTACAACACAATTGTTTTGTATTGACTTTTTTAAGTGTTTCTTTCCTAGTTGGGATTTTCTTTATTTGGCATGTTTTCAGCATCTTTCTCAAACATGTTGTGAAAAAAAATCAGTAAGTGAATCTGAAAGAAAATAAGATGATTTTAACCTCCGCAGTTGTATCTTGCGGACTGTCGCCGACTGTCGCCAACACAACACCGTCCCAAGCGTCTGGTTCTTACGGGGACGCGTTGACGTACGCATGTACTACGGGCTACAGCCAAACAGGAGGCGGGACGGGCAGACGCACGTGCAGTGCAACAGGAACGTGGATAGTCGACAGTGGGGATACAGACCCTGTTTGTACACGTTAGTGTTTGCTTCAGTAACGACTCTGTCTCTTTCAGCTTTAGCGTAGTGTCCCTTTTCATGCTTCCATTTAANTGTTTCGTTTAGTTTAATTCGGTTTAATTCCGATGAATTTGTAATACCTTTGAGATTACTCTTGAACGGATATAGTGCATTAAAATAATAATAATAATAATAATAATAATAATAATAATAATAATAATAATAATAATAATAATAATAATAATATATTATTATTATTATTATTATTATTATTATTATTATTATTATTATTATTATTATTATTTGCACTTCTGTCAGTCCAGTCCTGTGGAACGTCACCAGCTGTAACCAACGCAGTCCCTTCTGTTGCTACTGGCTCCTACGGTGACGCGGTGACGTACTCTTGTGGCGTAGGTTACAGCCAGCTAGGTGGCGGCACTGGGAGACGGACGTGTGAGGCCGCGGGAACGTGGGCGGTTGATGGCGCCGACTCTGATCCAAACTGTACAGGTACAAACAAAAGCCCAGGACGGAAAAGATCAAAGACATCGGGCCGATGTCGGCCGCTGTCAGCTCGCGCACAGGCGTGCGCGGGCCGACAGCGGCCGATATCGGCCCGACCACCTTTGCTGATTGAGTGGTGACAAGCCCTAAAGTATACTTCTTAGAGATGAGTCGATATACGAATGAGAAAAATTTGAGTCGCTATGCAAATGCCAAAGCACACATTAGATCAAATATCTTAGTCAATGAGAAATGAGTACGATACAGTTTGTTTATTTTGTTTTCACCCTCACACTTTAAGATATGTCAATATGAAAGTATCAGCCGCGATAAATCAAGGGTAGTGCCGGATTAGCTTGGGGTCTAGCCACTTTTCTAAGGTACTGCATGTAGTATTCTGCGTACTTCGCTATCAGCTATTGTTTTGAAAATTTGCATCGAAGGATGAGGAACCAGACCATGCAGAAAACTGACAAATGTTACAATTTATTTATATTTTTGTCCAGCTGTAAGCTGCGGTGCACCACCGACCATTCCCGGGGCCTTGCCGTCTGTACCTATGGGCTCCTACGGCCAGGTGACTGTGTACAAGTGTGACGCCCAACATATGCCGATTGGGGGCGGGAACGGCCGCACGGTGTGTAACGCCAGTGGGGTGTGGGTGCACGACACCGCTGATCCTCCACCACAGTGCGTGGGTGAGTGTGGATGCATAGTGAGGGTTTGGGACTTGGGTCGGGGATGGGAGAAGATGGGGTAGTGAAGATACTGGGGGGGGGGGGGGGGGGGGAGGAGGAAAGAGATGGGGAAGGCGATAGCAGGCGGGGTGAGGCTAATTAAAGGCTGTGGATTCAACCACATGCAGAACCTTCACTCGTACAGTGTGTTGTACATTTTCTGTCTGAACTGCAGGATATGACGTCAGATTCATCAACTCCGCAAGCGAAGCGCAGGCGGCACCACCAGGTTCTACGACGTCATGCAGCGCGCGCAGCAACCTGCAGTGCGCATCCTTCTGCGCAAAGACCGTGCGTTGCCATGGTTACTCGTTTACTAAGGTCACTGGTGTCTGTAAAATGAACGTGGCCTCTGTCGACCCTGTGATCACGGACATGAAGAAAGTGTACATATAGGTCCGAGGCCCAAGAATACATTCAAAAATGTGTGCTGGTCTGTGATTTTGGACCTTCCGGCCTAGATCCGGAAGGTCCAAAATCACAGACTAGCACACAGATTGAGTTTGTGAATGATAGAGTAAACAAAAAATATGTGTACAACTAGTTGACGTAGAACTTGGAGATGGACGGGTGTATCGGAAAACTCAACTATTACCTCGGTCTAAACCCAGTAAGCGAATGACCTACGGGCCAAAGTAGGCCGCAGTGAGCCCGCGCACAGCCGTGCGTGGGCCCACTGCGGCCGACGTCTGCCCGAGGACCTTTGCTTACATGGAAATGAGTATGATTTTCATCAAGCAACAAGCCGATTGTTACTTTTCACAGCTAATAGATCCCAGTTGTACCTCTGACACCACCGCAGATTCGCTGCTGTATCACCCTATCTAACGGGATTATATAAAAACTAGAATATGTCCATATTTTAGAAAAGAAAATTTGTATTGTTGTACAGTGTAAATCTTGCTTTTCTCAAAAGTGGACAAACTGGCTTTTGCCATATAACTGTCGTTATCACATTATGAAAACGAGTGAGGCCAGCAAGAGGCATAGATCCTCATTTTTCCCCTGTGAATGTCAGAGGAGGTTGAGGGATTATCATGAATATCTGTGTACATACCTTTGCACAATCGTTTTCTTTGCTGTATTCTAGGTGCAGATGAAATCAACGTGTTTGTATGAGACTGGTATTCATCCTTTTCACTGGCGTAGGAACTCGGGATGCCAGATTTTACTTGACCATACCTCTTTGGTGCTTAATTGATTGCCTGGGTTTCTTTTGGTCGTTCAGGCCTCCTGCACTTGACAATGTCCTCGGAGTATACATCTCCCTGACCCCTAACTGTACTTTTCCCATCTCTCCTCCAGGCCAATCTGCCAAGTACATTCCTCAGAAAAACTGTTGAAACAAGCACAAAACTAAACAACGAATCGTTCTGCGATATTTTTTAAAAAAATAAAAGTTAACAGTATCAGAAAGGAAGACACCTTGCAGAATATTTCGTCTCCAAGGTAGACTTGAGAGCTCGTGTCAGCTATACTACAAGGAAGATTCTTTGGTAACATCTGATGGCACATATTTGAAAACAATACGAAAAACAGTATTCACCGATTTCATGTTGTGGTGACGGTTTGATAATGGTACGAAATATGAATATTTTCTCTTTTAGGTATGTTTGACATAACGCTCGGTATGCTATAGGCACATATGTCTTATTTGATTCCCCCTGTCACCTCGTTTTGCATTTTTTACCCGTTGGCTGTCGGTAGCTCAGTACCGCTACCGACAAACAAAGGGTTAAAGGCTAGAATATTCTTCAATCCCCCCCCCCCCCCCCCATCCACCCACCTCCCCCTTCCCCCTAAAAAATGTGTGTGTGTCACTGCTGGTAGTATTACATTTGTAATTTGATCTAACTGTTTGTCTGTCAAGCCCTGAGTAATTCCCCTTGGTATGTGTACAATTCTGCCAGCGCTAGCCTCACCTATCTGGTTGGAGAGTTACATTTGTTTGTAATTAAATATGTTTCTGTTGTTCTTGTTGTCTTGAGAACAGTTGTAGCTGAAATATGTTACAACACAACTCAAGTGCAATGTTTTTCAATTACACAAGTCGTGTGTGAAAGTAGTAAACTGATATCTTCATTTTACAATGAGGTACAGAAGACATTTTGCTGGAGGCTTGTCCAGGATCGAGTTTTTATCTACGCGGAGCCAGATCACGACAAATTATTTTTCAGTGAAACAATATGAAAAATTCTTGTATGTTTTATTTCAGTAATCAGAACCACACATATATTTTTAAGCGTGTTTCTTTCATTGCTGGGATTTTCTTTGTATTTCACACTTTTGGCAGTCATCTTTTGTATGAAATAACATCCCGGCCTACGCACTACCATTTAGCTTTAACAAACAGACAAAACGGCAACTTGCGCACAAAAAGGAACTTTCAAACAACAAAGAGGCACGCATTATGCCCCATAAAAGCAAAAGACAGCAAGTCCTTTTTTTTTTTTTTTTTTTTTTTTTTTTTTTTTTTTTTTTTGAAAAGAGATTTTTTTATTATATTATATTGAAAATCTCCCCTTCACAAAAAAGACGTGCATAGTCTTCGTCCTGTGAAGGCACAAGACCGTAAGTCCATTTTGTGAAAAGCGAGATATTCATAGTATTACAATGAAAATATCGCTCTCACAAAGTGGTCTTACTGTCTTTTGACTTCTCAGGATAGTTCAGTTTTTTTGAGGCTACTTCACATTTCAGGAAGCAGATGAATGGTCTTTGCATGATGGTGTCATGATGGCTTGGTGTCACGATGACCCCGACCTTGAACGAGCATGATCCTGTTGTTAAGCCCCTCGCTGCCAGTGCCCACGAATTGTGCATCTGAAACAACGTCACACTGACGACATTCGCGTGAAGAACACAGATGTAAATGAGACAAACATTAGGCATTAAGACATAAACTCCTGACTAACAAGAGACATAAATCCTCATGAGCCCCCGCGACTGCGGGGGCTCATGAGGGTTTATGTCTCTTACAGCTGGGTAGCGTTCGCCTTGCCCCCTCTTGTTACGACATTCGCGTGAAAAACGCAATGTAACTTTGACAAAATTAGGCATGATTAACAAGAGACATAGATCCTGATGAGCCCCCCGCGACTGAGGGTTTGTCTCTCGCAGCTGGGTAGCGTTCGACTTGCGCCGGCAGTTAAAGAGTTAATGTGTCAGGATGAAGGGGTGAACTTACTCACGAGCAAATTTCATTTATGTGTCTATTGATGCACTGAACAAAAAGCATCGTTTCGCGTAGAACGGTAAATATCTGAAATGTCAAGATAATCCATTTAAATTGTTCGTTTCAGTCTTTGTTGGAGTTGGGATTTTGTTTTTTAGTCAGAAATTAACCGTAAGGCCAAGCACCAATGGTGAGGACATTGGTTACGTCTCGCCATCCGCTTATGCACTGTGGGTAGCGGACCGAGGGTGATAACCAAGGTGGCATTTATCTGGAGTGTTTGTTTGAAAGCATGTTTCATAGCACGGTCAATAAAACAACCTTTTACAAAGTTAAAATGAGAGAAAAAGACTCCTTTTTTAGATCCTTTTATTTAACTCACTCAAGGTGCCCCGCATCAACAGCTGCCAATGTGTCGTATAGCGTTGCCGTCGGCAACGCTATACGACACTTTCGCAGCTATTGATGCGGTTCGCCTTGAGTGATCTAACCCTCCTGCTGTCGGTATCGATTTTATCGAGGTGGTTTTTCAGTGCAGAAAAGGAGGAAGAAAATTTGTATGGTGTCCTTTTTATACTAGAACTTCAACTCAGTATCAATATGTTAGAAGCAATTTCCAAGGCCGAGTATTTGCTTTGTTAAAGCTGCTAGTCTAAAGATTCTGACAGGCATCAGGGCCGGACCTGGGAAAAGTCGATGGGGGGGTTACAGATTCAGTACAAAGCGAAGGCGCGAAGCGCCGAGCCTTCTAGGGGGGTCCGGGGGCATGCCCCCCCGGAATTTTTTTTTTTTCAAGGATGCAAAATGGTGCAATCTGGTGCAATCTGAGCCTTGAAAAAGCCATTTGTGATGGTCTGGGGACTTTGAGCTTTTTGAACAATCGAACTGACAAACTCTGGGGTACAAAAATTATCACCTGCCCCTCCCTTAAAAAAAACACCCACACCCACACCCACACACACACACACACACACACACACACACACACACAAACATTTATTTATCAACAGAGATGTTTTGTATACTATTATTATTCACTACTTTTCGTTGATCGTTAACGGTATAAAGCTTTACCTTGTAGTTTATGAACATCAGGGCCCTGCTTTCACTTCAGTTCAGTCTTGCTGCACTAGGTTCCTCGGCATTAGTACCATTTGTGAATTGTATCTTCTGGCAAAACAGTTCACTGCCTCTTTGAAGTCAATATCAACATCCCTGTGCACTTTCAGTAAAGCAAGTGCATTGAGTCTCTGTTGCCCCATTGTAGAGCGCAGGTAGTTTTTCAGGTTGCGCAACTGACTGTTTGAACGCTCACACTCGGCAGTAGTGACAGGCAGGGTGCAAAGGTTCTTTAGCATGATGAACAGGTTGGGATAAAAATCCCTGTCACAATGTTTCAGTGCTTCTGATGCCGTGGATGGGATGATAGCTGTCGCATTCTCAGCAGCACTTCGCCATTTGCAAACCCACCGTTGGTATTCTGCATCAAGGGTAGCGTTGTCTGGTAGGTCAGACTCCCACAACATTGCCAGTGTCTTCACCCCTTCTGGAACCTGCATGAAACCATCCTGGTTGTCTATTAAAGTGCTTGGCACCAGACAGAGACCATCAACTGCTAGGTCAGCATTTTTGAACCTCGAGTCCAATTCGGTTGACAGGTGTTCCAAGAAAGGAATGGCAATGCTAATCTTGAAATATTCTTCTGGAGTGGCCGCAGGTTGGTTGTCACGGAGAGTCTGGCGGGATGCTTGACGAGGAACAACAACTTCAGTTGTCAAAGCATTTGCCATTTTGCTGACTTCACCAAACAGGCAACGAACGCTGTATCGACATCTCTTCTAATAGAAGACATGCAGTTACTGACCTCTTTGATTTCCCTGTAGGCATCGACAACATCTTTTGTTCTTTTCTGGAGCTTCACTGTCAAGGGTTTTAAGTAACGCAAACAATTGCGGACGACAACGAATGCGACGAGGAAAACACTGCTGCTCAAGGTGTGGAGAAAGCCAGTTGCCTTGGTCAATGTCTCACTGTCCCAATTGTCACTGTCTTCACACATTTGTCCCAAACAGTCGTGAACAACCAGGAAGAGAGATGTGTAAACCTCCAGTGCTTCATGTTTTTCTACCCATCTTGTTCTGCACAGATCAACAAGCTTTGTCTTTGTCGTGTCAGGCTGAGATGCTTCGATGGTATCTTCAAGTTTTCGTTGTCTCTTTGGAGAGTTTGAGAAAAACAGTGACAGTTCCCTCAGTGCTCCCATCATGTTCTTCACTGCAGGCAAGCCGCATGCTTTTACAATGCAGAGACTCAAGCTATGGGAAGCACAGTGAAAGTACAGTGCTTTGTTGTTCCTTGCTTGAAAACGTGCCTGCACTCCTTTAAACTTTCCTGCCATGTTTGCGGCCCCGTCATAACCTTGTCCTCTAACATTGTTGAAATCAAGCCCCCACAAGCCCAGACACTCAACAATCTTGTTGTAAAGTGTTTCACCTGTGGTATCTCTGCACTGGACAAAAGCCAGGAACTCTTCACGAACTTTCAGACTTCCATCGACGAATCTCAATATAATTGAAAGTTGTTCCCAGTTTGAGCTGTCTGTGACTTCGTCAGCAAGCACGGTAAACTGTTTTGCTGCAATAATTTCTGCAAGAATCTTGTTGCGGATCTGATCACCAAGAACCTCTATCAGTCTGTTTTGTGTACTTTTTGAAATGTATGTGGCCTTCTTATCGCATGTATCTAGATGTTTCCGGAGAGTTTCATCTCCTGCATTGATGCACAGATTCAAAAGGGCATTGAAATTGCTTCTGTTCTCACTCTGAAGAATGCCATCATCACAGTTGCCCCTCAGAGCTAACCCCTGTCTTCCACACACTTCAACAATCCTGAAGAGGCTTGTCAGAACTTGTCGATTTGCAGCGATGTTTTCTGCCTTTTTCTGATTGATTTCACTGGCGATGCTCTGCTCTGGTTTATCCATGATTGTCAAAAACTGCTCTCCATTTGCCATTGCATCTTTGTGGTATTGTAATAACGAGTGCTTTTTGATCTGATCACAGGCTTTATTCCAGTTCTTGCATGGCGTCTTCACAAACTTGCCCAGGTTTTCAGTAGACTTTGCAAATAATAGGCAATACTTGCAGTATTCCCCATCCTCGAAAGGAGAATACACAAGCCAGGAGTACTTTTGCAACCACTCATGCTGAAATTTTCGGTTCTTGTTGTTTATCACTGTTGTTGGAAACTGAAAACCAGGTGATGGTCTCCAGTGTTGCCTTAGAAGATGCTCCTTGTCACGGCTTGACAGTGAAACGACTCGCGTGTGTTTCTTGAAAACTTCACCAAAATCGATATTTTTGTTGCTGGTGATCTGAGAGGAGAAATCTGAAGAGTCAGAAAGCAGGCTCACATCAGGCTGGTTGGTCATTGGCATGGCAGAGGATTCAGAAAGCAGGCCCCCGGCAGGCTGATCAATGCTTGAGGAGGAGTCTGAAATACAAATAAAAGTTGGGTCTATGAGAAGTCTGAAATACTAAAACGATTGTGTGTGTACCTGTGAGAGAGAGAGAGAGAGAGAGAGAGAGAGAGAGAGAGAGAGAGAGAGAGAGAGAGAGAGAGAGAGAGAGAGAGAGAGAGAGAGAGAGAGAGAGAGAGAGAGAAAGAGAACAATGAACAATGAACAATGAACCTTTATTTTCCAACGGTAGAAGTTATTGGTAACAGGACCAGTTTTCAAACTTGCCGTTGCTACATCTACTACATAAGTGACATAGACATGTAAACATACACATACCACACACTGCTGCATGCACTGCTGCATTCGCTTACGCACGCACGCACGCACCACGCACATACACACACACATACCCACACACGCACTCAGGTACGCACGCATGCACATCACAACTCGCGCATGCACGCACGCACACACACACACTCATGTACACCGCAATTCAGTACGCATGCACACACGCACGAACACTCACACACACACACACACACACACACACTTACACACGCACGCACTCAGGCACATACGCACAAAAACAAACACACGCTCTCGGACACGCACTCCAGACATTCCTACCCGCATACGCGTACGCACAAAAATATAAAATGAGTAAAAATACAAAGTAAAGCAATAAACAAAGACTCATTAAGTACATTAAAGTTCATACAGCAAGGGCAAATATGTATGCAGGTGCTATCTCCCCCCCCCCCCCTCTCTCTCTCTCTCTCTCTCACGCCGACACACACACACATACACACACACACAGCATGCACGCACGCGCACGCACACACACACACACACACACACACACACACACACACACACACAGAGTCACACATACTGAGAGAGAGAGAGAGAGAGAGAGAGAGAGAGAGAGAGAGAGAGAGAGAGATCAGAGAGAGAGAGAGAGGGAGAGAGAGAGAGAGAGAGAGAGAGAGAGAGAGAGAGAGAGAGAGAGAGAGAGAGAGAGAGAGAGAGAGAGACCTGCAACAAGATAATTACATTTAAAGCATATATATGTCTTCGTTTACACACTTCAGTCAAGCTTAGATATATAGTTATGATCTGAAATAACAGCTTTTCTTTTTAGACCCCTCCCCCCAAATGATGGACAAAATCTTTGCTACCTTATGACTCGTAGAGTCTTCTTAGGCTAATGATAGCCAATGGAACACACCAGTCATTTTGTTTAATATTAATTATTAAATTGAAACACTCAATCACGTATCAATTTCAGGTTGTATTTAATTTAATTTTTTTTTTTTGAGAGGGGGGGGGGGGCGGGGCAGTAAATTACTCACCAACACTGCTTTTACTTGTTCCCATGTCACTGTTTCGAACTCCACTGCCAGTGGTCTCACTTTGGGTTGATTTTTGTCTCTTTCGAGGAACTGCATCATCTGCCGTTTAGAAAAACAACTTTTATTATTATTATTATTATTATTATTATTATTATTATTAAAGGTTTTCTTATATAGCGCTTACCTGTAAACAGCTCTAAGCGCTTTACAATTTACTCAACAACAACAAACAAAAAGAAAAAAAAACAAAAAAACAAAAACAAAGACATAACATAAAAATTAAAACATGAAATTATCCTAAAAGCAACAACAAAAATGTAAAATAAAATAGAACCGTCTTTTCAACATCTTATATATGATTATGCATTGCAGGTGTTAACACGTCTACTACAATTTTATAATAATAATTTAATATAAAAAACAGTGGTTTTCTGATTAGTTCTTAGCTTATTTTAAATTTCATCAACAAAAGGCCTAAGGGTGAATAATCTTATTTTGTAGCACGCTGTTCACAGGCATAGGAACTGTTAACAAATTTGCTGATTTTCAGCAGTTGGCAAAATTTCAGCACATTTTTATTTTCCATTTTATTATGTGAAAAAGGCAGTGGTTGGGATGCCGTCATGATGGCTTCTTGTCATTCCAAAAACCGAAGTCGTCATGACGGTTTCGCACCCGGAAAGGCTATGTTGCCGTCACAATTGATGGCGACGCTGTCAAAGTGGTGTCAGATAGGCTATGGTTTCCATAGTCAGCCATCAAGACGGTTCTGTTCTGCTCTCCGAAGAGATTTACGTCACAATACATAGCTAGTAAGCTGCACTAGTGAAAACGATACCTTATAACTTAGCCCTTGGTTTTGTTATTGAAAACGATATTTTGCCGTCCAAAGATTTTTTTATAAATATAAAAGCAATATTGATCATTGATGCCGATATCTTTATTCTTTAAATTGACATTTTTAAAGTTATATATCATAATACTTTGTGAAATAAATTTTAGGCTATGCATTACTTTAATTGTTACCTGTTTTGGTATTTTAATAAGTGGGGCTGTTTTATATCTATGATATTCATTATATGCAGCTAGTATCAGCTCCTACAGCATAGGCTACACTCACAGGAAGGAAGTACCGGCGCCATCGCCACGTGCTCATTTGAATCGAATTCGGAATGGGTGAATTTTACCTAGTTCTACTGACTACATTTCTTTTATGAGACAAAATTGGATTTAAAAATGTACCCACCTTCTGAAATGGAGCTTGATGAAAACCAGCATGACAGTCGCCTACTGCCATCAGCATCTGTTTTTTTTCAGTTTCGGCATTTTCGAGGAGACAGCAAAAGTGAAGTGTTACCAAAGAAAATAGATCTAGATTTAAACTTCCCCCCACAAACCTTAATGACGTCAGACGTCTTTTCACTGATCTTTCTCGGAAAGACATGCACTGAAGGAAAGCAACTCTTTTGGGTACCTGGTCGATTCAACGGAAATCCATTTCAACGATGTTTTTGGACGATTCAACGATGGTCGTTTCAACGGATGTTCGTTACAACGAATTATCATAATTATCAACTTAGCGTCTTAATTAATCTTTCTAAAAAGTCGTTTTTGGGGGATTAGGGCTGTATCAAGGTGAAGGCGCTGGAAGAGGCTTGTGGCCAGAACAAGAAAATATGGCTGCATTTACTAATTTAGGGTTAGGGGTTGGGTTACTTGGTTGTTTCAACGGGAAAACGTTTTGGACGTTTAAACGGATCCCTTGAAATGGATTTCCGTTGAATTGTCTATAAATAACTCTTTGTGCCTTGGATCAAAAGTGACTAAAAACTGCAATGTTTTAAAAACAATAAAAAAATAATAAAACTTTGGAACTCCCTTTGCATAAAAAAAATTCACTGTTCTTTTTTTTTTTTTTTTTTTTTTTTAGTTGGGAGGGGGGGTTCCGGAACCCAGGTAACCCCCCCCCCCTGGGTCCGGCCCTGGGCATCTGAATCGTCAAAAAAATTCTGCCCAGTGAAAAGAAAAAGGCAATAAGTATTTTTATGTGAAAGCGAACATTGTATTACAAAATACAAAGACAATTTTGCTTTTTTACACAAATGAACTGTCTTTTGCCTCTTCAATTCAGTTTTGGCAATGGCGCCACGCGTCCCACATCTAAGATGAATGTAAGTTGGATATATGCACCAACAAGTACAGTTTGTCCACGTTGTAATTTAATCCGAAGGTCTTCTTCAAGTTTAGTAGCGCTTACTTCGCTGGTTTTTTTAAGAGTTTTATTCATCCATCTCTAAAATGATTCCGCAGACACACACAAAAATATTAACAGCTGTCTGTCGGTCTGTTGGACGCACTTTTACGACAACTGCTTATGTTCGGGATGGAGTCTTGAAAACTGATCATTAAGCACACTTTGTTTCGCTGAATATTGCGTCCGCCTCAGTTCGATGTCTGTGCACGTGAACACTTCAGGTTTTCACAATGTGTCTACAGCCACAACATTTCTATTTGTATTATTTTCGATGGGTTTGTATCGCTTACTGAAGAATTAAGCACTTCACTGCCACAGACCACTCAAATTGTGTTTTTTATAATCATTGAAAATTCAACGCCAAAGAAGCCCATCGGTCCAGTGAGCGTGGTTACACTATAAGGCGAACAAGAGGCAAAGATCCTCATGAGCCCCCGCAATTGCGGGGGCCCATGAGGATCTATTCTCTTGTAGTTGGGCGATGTTCACTTTTTTCTCGGCTTTGAAGATATTTAAGTTTGTCCCTGCTTGGTTTAAATAGTTTATTGCATTGCAAAATGCATAAGAGGATATACAGCAATTTCCATCAGATCAAAACAAGCCACACGCTTCAAGGTTTTGTCTCATACATTCACCATAATACTGTCTTGTACAAAAGGATTTATATCGTCAGAGAATTTAAAGTTGTTTCCGGGTATGTGATTGTAAACCTTGCGACTGTAGGCCGTTAGGTCCATAGTTACAGGCCAGCACACGATATGATGGGAACGATCTATTCTATAAAATTAGCGATTACGTTTATGTGCCCTTGTACCTGCAGAGGCGAGGGAGACCGGGCGGGAGTGAGGGGGAGGGAAGGGGGAGGGGTCTAGATCTTCCGTAACTGACCCTCTCACCCTCCCCGCCACCCACCCCCTCCTCCTCCGGCTCAGTAACTGAACTGAATTGAACGGCATGCATACAATAGAAAATTTCTTTTCGCTCAGAAATATTTTTTAAAAAAGGAAGACATAATCACTAAGCTAATATTAATAGTTCATGTACTTTGAAACGCCGTGTAACTTTCCCTTTTCGGAGTTTTGTAAAAAATAAAAAAATAAAAATATTTGTTGAGTGTGGAAACCTCCCTTGAGAGTGTGGCCCCCGGACTCCCTCCTTCCCTCCCCGTTCAGAGTACGGAAAGCAAAGTACGGAAAGCAAGGATTCGTCTCTGCGCGCTTTCCGTGTCAAGATGAAGATCCCAGACAAAAAGCTGGAAACAAAGGATGGAACTAATTCACTGTCGGGCTGCATCAATCATTAATTCGCTCAATACTGCATATGCCGTCTAGAAATGAACGATTGCGCATATCGTAATGACCTAAAAAAAACTTCCTCGTTTCTTTTCAGATCCAGTTTATGAACCCCCAGCGTTTTAACCCCATTCACTGACGAAAAGAATTGAACAACGCCCAACTGCAAGAGGCATAGATCCGCATGAGCCCCGCATTTGCGGGGACTCATGAGGATCTGTGCCTCTTGCGGACACCACTTTATAGCAAAGATGCATTGACGGCTGGGAATCTTTGACGTTGAGTTTAAAATTATTTCAAAAATCCGCTGGGTACAGCTGTCCCGTGAGACGACCATCCCCCCAGCTCTTCAAATCACTTCTTCCGCCAGACTCTGCGGAATTAGAACAATCGTCTATTTGCAACACCCTAGGCTCCCTCTCTCGCTTGCTTCAGCGCCCGACTTGAATTACGTCATCACAATGATGTCAACATTGCAAAATCAATCATTAATATAATAGCGTACGTCATAGCCCAATAGGCAAACTGGGATAACATATATGTACCCACTCCAGAAAGTTCCTAATGAGCAAAAGACCGATGTCGGCCGGCTGACGTTTGCGTATCGGGTTGTGAATAGTTTGAACTTTTTAACTCTTACCTTTTACACTGCTCTCTCTTGGCTGGACTTCGCGAACGAAGATTTTATAGGAGTTGCCCACGACGTCTGCAGGCTTGTTCGTGGCTGCGGAGGCCAATCCGGGACAGGCAGGTTCGACCGCAGTGGCTGCAGGGGAAGGTATGGCCAGAGTTCTGAGTTGCGGCATCTCTGTTCTTTCTCCTGAGCCGCTTGTCCTTAAGGCTAGCTCTGCGAGAGTCCTCAAAGGAGACAGCTGCCTTGTAAATAGTGGAGCGCCAGGTGTCACGGTCCACAGCAAGCGAAGACCACTGGTGGTGGTCGATTTGGCAGGCACTAAGTGACTTCTTGAGACAGTCTTTGTATCTCTTCTTTGGTGCCCCTCTGTCACGGTGTCCAGTAGCAAGCTCGCCGAACAGGGTGATCTTTGGTAGGCGATGATCCTCCATCCTGGAGACATGCCCCGCCCAGCGGAGCTGTGTCCGCAGCAGCAAAGCCTCGATGCTCACGGTTTCAGCCTGTTCAAGGACCTCGACATTGGTGACATAGTCACTCCAGTGAATGCCCAGGATGGTACGCAGGCAGCGCTGGTGGAAGCGTTCGAGGAGTCGTAGTTGGCTGCGGTAGAGGGCCCAGGACTCGGAACCATACAGCAGGGTGGTGAGGACCACAGCTCTGTACACGCTGATCTTGGTGCCTGTTTTCAGCTGTTGATTGTGCCACACCCGCTTGAAAAGTCGCCCGAAAGCGCTGTTCGCTTTTGCCAGCCTGCTGTCAAGCTCCTTGTCCAGCTTGGCGTCCGACGTGATAATGCAGCCAAGGTAAGTAAACTGGTGCACTGACTTTAGTTCAGACTCGCCGATGGTGATGTGAGGAGGGCGATACACTGTCTTGGGTGCCGGCTGATGGAGGACCTCTGTCTTTTTCAGACTGACCTCGAGTCCAAAGAGCTGGGCAGCGTCTGCGAAGCAGGACGTGATGCGCTGCAGGGCTCTCTCTGTGTGTGCAACGAGGGCAGCATCATCAGCAAAAAGCAGCTCACGGATCAGTTGGTCTAGGGTTTTCGTGTGGGCCTGCAGTCGTCTGAGGTTGAACAGGCTGCCATCGAGACGATACCTGATGTACACTGCATCGTCATCATCGAGGTCCACTGTGGCCTGCTTCAACATCATGCTAAAAAAGATGGTGAAGAGGGTCGGTGCCAGCACGCAGCCCTGCTTTACGCCGTTGAGAATGGGGAATGGTTCTGAGAGGTCATTGTTGAGTCTGACCTGACCTTGCTGGTCCTCGTGTAGCTGGACAATCATGTTGAGGAACTTTGGGGGACAGCCAAGTCGCTCCAGGATCTGCCACATGCCTTGCCTGCTCACAGTGTCGAACGCTTTTGTTAGGTCGACAAACGTTACGTACAGCCCTTTGTTCTGCTCGCGGCACTTCTCCTGTAGCTGTCTCAGCACAAAGACCATATCGGTGGTGCTCCTGTTTGCTCTGAAGCCACACTGGCCCTCTGGGAGTTGGTCTTCAGCGATGGCAGGTACCAGCCGATTCAGGAGCAGCCTTGCAAGGATTTTTCCAGCAATGGACAGCAGTGTAATTCCCCGATAGTTGGAACAGTCAGACTTCTCACCTTTGTTCTTGTACAGGGTGATAACGACTGCATCACGGAGATCCTTTGGTAGTGTTCCTTCCTCCCAGCAGCAGAGAAAGAGGTCATGGAGCTTGTTGTGCAGTGCTGTGCCTCCATGTTTCCAGATCTCTGGCGGTATTCCATCAATGCCTGCTGCTTTGCCACTCTTGAGCTGGTGGATGGCTGTGAGGGTCTCTTCAGCGGTGGGCGGTTCGTCCAATTCAACTTTTACTGGGAGCTGTGGGATTTGTAGGACGACTGCTTCTTGAACAGTGCGCTCAGTGCTGAAGAGGCTCTGAAAGTATTCCGACCAGCGGTTCAAGATGGAGGTATTATCTGTGAGGAGTGCCTGGCCATTCGCGCTTCGCAGGGGACTTTGTACCAGGTGCCTGGGGCCATACACTGCTTTCAATGCTTCGTAGAAGCCCCTGTAGTCACCATTGTCTGCGCAAAGCTGGGTCCTCTGTGCAAGTCTGGTCCACCACTCATTCTGGAGATCTCTGAGCTTGCGCTGGAGACTGCTGCAGACGAGGCGGAAGGCAGACTTCTTCACAGGGCAGGAAGGCTGGGCTAGGTGGGCCTGATGGGCGGCTCTTTTTTTTGCTAGGTGTTCCTGGATCTCTACATCGTTTACGTCAAACCAGTCTTTATTCTTCTTTCTAGCGAAACCCAAGACTTCTGCAGAGGATTTTGCAATAGCAGTTTTCAGTTCTTCCCAAAGTGTTTCAGGGGAGGAGTCTGCTGGGTCCGCTGTGTCTTTGAGCCTGCGCTGTAAATCTGTCTGAAAGGCAGCTTTCACGTCGTCACGCTGAAGGCTCGCAACATCAAGCTTTTTCTTGGGGGCCCCCCATTTCTTGGGTTTTGGCTTGAAGTGGAGCCTGAGTTTGCAGCGGACAAGGCGGTGGTCAGTGTGGCACTCTGCGCTGGGCATCACTCTGGTGAGGAGGACGTCACTGCGGTCCCTCTGACGCACTAGGACATAGTCGATAAGGTGCCAGTGCTTGGAGCGAGGATGCATCCAGGTGGTCTTTCGACTGTCCTTTTGCTGAAAAGTAGTGTTGGTGATGACCAGTTGCTGCTCTGCACAGAACTCCAACAGTAGGCGGCCATTGTCATTGCAGTTCCCCACGCCATGCTTGCCGAGGACTCCTTTCCAGGCTTCAGAGTCCTGGCCCACTCTGGCGTTGAAGTCGCCAAGGATGATGACTTTGTCGTCTGCAGGGGTGCTCTGTATGAGGCTGCGCAGGTCAGTGTAAAACTTGTCCTTTTCAGCAGGCTCTACCAAGAGGTTTGGGGAGTACACACTGAGAAGGGTGACGTGTTGCTGGTGTCTCAGTGGGAGGCGCATGGACATGATGCGGTCTGAATGACCCGTTGGTAGGTTTTCCAGCTTAGTCGCAATGGAGGTCTTGACCATGAAACCCACGCCTGAGAGCCGTCTTTCTGATGCAGGCCTGCCTGACCAGTAGAGGGTGTACCCAGCGCCAAGTTCTTGGAGGCTGCCTTCGTCCGGAAGGCGTACTTCGCTGAGCGCGGCGATGTCAATGTTTAACCTCCGCAATTCATGGGCAATGAGGGCGGAGCGACGTTCGGGGCGTCCGCTGTCTGCTTTGTCGAGCATGGTTCGGATGTTCCAGCATGCTACGTTGAGTCCGGTCGTGGTCGTCATCAGAGTGGATCCGTTATTCTTTCTTGTTTTTTGACCGCATGAGAAGATGCCCGTTGACCGCGGCTAGCCAACTGGGGTTGCGAGGGGACGAGCTTTGGTTAGGCCACCTTTTCTAGGCCCCTCTCCGTGTGGAGCAAGCAGTGCTGTCCCTAGAGAAGGCTGCTTGGTCGTTCAGGGTGTGCCGAGTGATGTTGTCATCTCCAGGTCAACATCAGGCGACCAATATCCTGAACCGCCTGCATGCAGGTTTGAGACTGCGGCTTCCAGTGACATCTTTCACCTGCCGTTTCGCCCCTCGCCCATCGCTACAGGACTTGGAATGGTCAGTGTCATGGTCCGTGGACGTTTCCTAAAGCCTGCGCGGTGGAGCTTTTTGGTGGAGTGCAGTGTGCGCAGTACTGGCCCCACCCTTTAAACCCTTGGTTCATCTGCCATGGCCTAGCAAGCTGGGACGATGGCATCGAGGTCCTCGGGTCGTAGGTTTTATATCAGACTGTCCTTGTCCTAGTCTCTGGCTCAAAAGCCTTCCCCGGAGACACGGGGGCTTTGATGTCAGGGGTTTCCTCCCTTAGCCTTTCCGCAGCCAAGCGGCCAGGCCTGCAAGGCAGCAGGCGACTCGTGGAGGGCGGGGTCGTCTATGTCCCGTGCAGATGTGAACATCTGCCCACTGCCCACTGCCCTCCAGGCACCCAGATGTTAACCCTGATAGCCACAAGGTCTCATTTCTCAAATTTTAGAGGTGAACCTAATTACCATGTACCAGCTGCAGGAGATGGATTGACCATGACAATACAAGGGTAGTGCCAGATTAGCTTTTACACTGCACTACCACTGTAATAACGTTCTTATGCAAAGACAAACAAGAACAAATAGACGCTCTGCACTTTTTACCACTGGTCCGAACCGGGTTAATCCCTTGACTGTGGAGAAAAAGTGAACATGACCTAAGCACAAGAGACATAGATACTCATGAGCTCCCTCAGTTGCGGGGGGCTCATGTGGATCGATGACTCTTGCTGACATCACTTTGAATCCATGTTACTATGATGGTTTCGGCTCTTCGGTTCGATCCGTCTTCCTGGGACCATCACCTGGTCGATGTGCTTTTCATTGCTCTTGTATAATTAGCCGTTTGTTCTGTCAATAATTCAATGGTTTCTGTCGCGTAAGCGTGAGAAAAGGCATCGATGTGCCAGGTGTGTCGCGCCATTTCGAGCGTTATGTTGTGAAGTGTAGTGTTTAGTTATAAGAGGTTTTATTGGTCAGGATTTAATTTCAATATATCCAGCGCATCCTTGGTTCGTGGCGTATAGGGAAGAGTTTCGAATATGTAAATAATACTTTCTAACGTAATGCTGGCTGAAAATAAACAACATAGCTTACATTTAGTATCATATACTGTTTAAAACCATGAGGTCCGCAACAATCTACCTCTTGCTTGTTATGACGCCTTGGATCACAGTGAATGTGGCATCGTCATCTTCCGCCGGGAAAACTTGGGGCACCAGCAAAACAAACGTCAGTGTCACCGGTGCTGAAAATGTCAGATCAGCGGTGTCCAAACTCGACTGTGCAAGACATTGTCAAGGATTGTCCCACTGCATGACGTGGGCTTTTGACACAGAGACCGGCACGTGTTACCTACACCCTACATTCAGTGCGGCGGGCAGAAGCGTCAAACTTTATACTGACAAGGGTCAGCTCGTTTCGTAAGATGTTTGCTGGTCTGTGAGTTTGGACCTTACCGTCAATGGACGTTAGGTTCAAAATCACAGATCAGCGCAAAGTTACGCATGTCGTCATTTCCTTTCATTTCCTGGTTTTTTGTTGTTTGTTTGTTTGTGTGTTTTTGTAGTGTTTTTTTGTTTGTTTGTTTGTTGTTATTGTTTTGAAAACAGGTCATAATGCCAATTACGGAATCTGCGCAGATAGCTAATTTGAATCTTATATAAGTCACAGATCTGGAGACAGATTGACCATGATAGTTCAAGGGTGGTGTCGGAATCGCTTGGCGCCTACAGGCGCCAAGCTATTCTGACAACACACTTGAATTATCTTGGTCGTTCCACATCCCGTAGCAGCGTGTCATGGATTTTTATAGGTTAGACTAACTGTGCGTCCGCGATGACTATACAAACCGGCTGTTATGTTGATTTCCGGGCATAACTGCATATTTGACTCACAGACGGATTAATTAAGACACATGACTGTGGTAAAGCCCCAAAAGGCCGTTATGTTAGATCGCCAGCTACTTTCTGTTTTGTTCATGGGCCAGAAGTTGTGCTATAAATTGCCTTTACCTCGGCTCTGACGCTTTGTGGAGTTGAGCAGCGCAGACGCTTAAACAAAGTGATAATATATTCACGCAGTTATGAACAAAATAGCAAGCGGAACCACTCGTTAGGAGGCATTATTACTATTAGTAATTATTACACATTTTTGTTGATGTTCGTCAAACAGTTTTATGCAATACTGCGATTGCTCCGGGAGCGCTTAGAACCTTTACAGGACAAACGCCGCTAACGCTTATTGAGCTCGAGACTAGAACTGACCAGTAAAGCAATAAGTACGTTGCCGTTTTTTTTTTTTTTTTATCTCTTTCTTTCTTTCTTCGTTACAGCACCAGCATGTAATGAAACCGACGCCCCCAACAACTTCACGGTAATGACGTGGCAAAGGACTCTAACATCGCTAGATGTTGAGGTCGTGAACACGTGCTACGACAATGACTTCGTCCATTTTGCGCACGTGCGTTGCTTGGCAGCGGGTCAGTGGGAAAAGAAGACAACAAGCA
>BTPG01000005.1:80718764-80733580 GCA_036245525.1 Semisulcospira habei
TAAGTGTTGTCCTGGCTCGACGAAATTAGAGATTCGGCAACAGAAAGAAAATGGTCATTGAATGTATCAGCAGTAAGATTAGTGGAAATGTTAGTTGCGGTACTTGAAGACCCCCTAGTAAGTGTGTTTAGAAGGCGCCATATAGCAGAGGTATCCTTGCTGTTTTTAACCGTGTCACGAACTAACTTTTTTCTTGCCTCTCTGATCATGTATTTAACACGGTTACGCTGTTGTTTATATTCAGGAAACATTTTATTGCTACGTAGATCGTTTCTAAGAGCCACCACCTGCACGATTTCAGGAGTAAGCCAGGGAGGAAGAGTGTGAGACCCTCCTCTCGCGTAGTGGAGCATGTTTATTAAGTACATTTAGAAAAAGAGAGTACCAAATACTGAGGGCGGTATTAGGATCATAGGACAGAAGCACATCATTAAAAGGAGTATTTTCCAGATCAAATAGAAATTCGTCTTTACTGAATTGTTTGAATGTTTTATACGTTATAGTTGTATGTCCGTTCTTTTTTGGTTTAGTGAGTTTAGAAGACCAGGAGCATGCCACAGGATAATGACCACTAACACTTAAATTTGAGACATCAACATCAGATACGGCTTTGAGTTTATTAGTATATATGTGGTCTATAAGCGTGGAAGTAGTTGGAGTAATTCTGGTGGGTGATTTCACTAACAGTACTAACCCAAAGAGAGATGACGTTGTGTCCCAGACGGAGTGCGGCTTAAGTAAATCTATATTAAAATCGCCCTATAAAAGAATGTCGGCCTTCTTTTTTAAAGCTCTGTCAAGGTTCAGACTAAACTGATCGTACCACTCAAAAGTTGAGGCAGGATTTGTACATATAAGAACCCAATTAATACCGGTTTAGATTTCGGACACTTAACTTCGACCCATACGCACCCGACACCCATCGTTTCTAGGTCGACGCGTCGATGAACTAAATGCTGGATTAAATTATGAATATAGACAGTGATGCCAATTTGACCTAGAGACAAGGAGTCTCGTCTAATGACTGAAAAATTGGGGATACTGATTTCTGCATCGCTCATACAGGAACTCAGACGCGTCTCACTTAGTCCGAACAGGTGGAACGGAGTAGGATTGTTAATATATACAAATATGTCGGCTAGTTTGTTATACAGATGGAACACATTGAGGTGCCCTATTCTCATAACTGCACCTTTGATGGAAAATTTGCTTGGACTTATAACAAAATACAGAGTGCACAAAATAAACAATAAAAAACAATTAAATACGGAAAAACACGGAAATAAAAAGTACCATAAAACTATAGAACGGTAAAAAGCCACGTAATTGAATAAGCGTCCTCCAGTGAACAATTAGTAGCAGTTACGCTACTGAACTCTCAACAACAACAAAATCGCTGTGGTGACCGAACCACAAGAATCAAGTGACGCAACGTGAACCACAAGAATCAAGTGACGCAACGTGAAACACCGCAGGGAACACCTGTCTGTTCGGCAGTCACTAAGCTCTTTTCTTTGGCGTCCCAGTACAGTTTTTGATTAAATCACGCAAGTTAATAGTCTGTCTCACTATAAAGACACGAAAGAGACTGAAAATTAAAATCTATTTCTTATAATGAGCACAATTTATCTTTACAGTGTAAACTAACACAGTCTCTGGTGGTAACACTCAATGTTACTGTCACATCAGTTTATGACCAACGCGGGCGAATTAACCAAGGTAATCAATAAACAGCACTGTGTAACCTTTGGATGGCGACTGTGACAACAGCGTTGGTAATCAGTCTAACTGATTTACGGTAAGAACAAGTTACATCTGTAACAATAGTCAAAGTCACTTTCTACTGTAATCAAAGCACGACTGTTTTGCCCGCAGGCGCAATGAGGAAGAAACAGTATCGTCAGCAGTTTGCTGTGCTCGAGTCCACAATCACCAAATATAAACGTCTAATTTGAGCGTCAGTAAATCAATGATGAACACCAACTACTAATTCAACAATGGAAATTAACCCTTTTGTTCATGCATCCGCCGGTACTGTTCGCAGCACCGGTGGTTGCATGCACAAGGAGGTTAAGCAAATTACTGGCCGATAAATCCTTGAAGGAAAGGCTGCAGGAGCTGCGCAAGCATGGGCATCCTCTGCGTTACGTCTAATCCGGATGTAGCTGCAGGGCTCTCCCACCCTCTGGTCGGTGTCGGTGTCGGATTAGTGGCGGCGAGGGCTAGTTGATGCTCGCGGTCCGGGAGGGTGGAATGCGCGGAAATTCGCGTTCTGACGGAGTGAACTGCCCGGCGTGACCTTGCTGTGGACAGAATTTCGGGGGGTAACCAGGCTGGGCAGAATTGTACATGGCAGTGTCAGACATGTTGAACTGGGTTTGAGCAGAATGGGCTTGGCGAATTTGAGACTGTTGAAGATGGGCTTGGAGTTGGTTGGAATTAGTTTGGCTGGGATGGGTTTGGTTGGTGCCTGCTTGGTGCCTTCCACTGTCAGGCGACTTCTGTCTCTCTGGAACAGAGTATGACGCGGCGCAAGATTAGCTGTCAAGAAGCGGGGGACATGGTCGATGTAGGGGATCTTGGCCTGTTCACACACAGCCCTGAGGTTGTCGTTGAAAGCAAACACAGCCTTTGCCAGGTAATGTTCAGTTCCACTACCTGGAATGATGCAGGATGTGTACAGAGCGGCGCTGGGAAAGGCTGTGCGTAGCAAACATAAGAGCTGGTCCCAGGACTGCTTGCCGACGGTGCCCACTTTGCAGCTGTTGATACCAACATGCGTCGTCACACGGCGGATATGGGGCATTGGTGGCAAAGTGCGGAGCCACTCAGGGACATCAGCCACAGTCAGACCAGAGATAGACAGATTCTGTACAAGGGCACCGTCGACAGACATCCTGCGCTCGTAAACATTTTTCAGCACAGAATCCCCAATTAACAGCGTGTTGACATCTGGTCGTACTTGCAGGCGCCGGAGCTGTTCTAGAGGTGCATGATCCTTAGCGCTGATGCTACTACTATGTTGGTATTGCGGGTGGAAGTATCGTGGCCTCATCTGTTCTCCTCCAATTCAGACAATACAGAGTACCGTTTTTGGGTTTTTTTACTGACTGGAATTTGCACGAGGAGTGTGTTGTCGGTCGTGGTTGAGTCTTTAGGGGGAGGGGATATGATGGACTGTGAGACGCTATCTTCCCAGGATGAGCATTTGGTGGGGGGGGGGGGGGGGTGTGTTCCTTGGCTGGTTCAAAACTCTGGGTGTTGCTGCAGGCACTGGCTTTAGACAGGGACTATTCCAATTGCATTTTTAGGTCTTTAAGTCTTGATTTACGGACGCTCTCTCAGAGAGAGAGACTGAGGGAGAGAGAGAGAGACTGAGAGAGAGAGAGAGAGAGAGAGAGAGAGAGAGAGAGAGAGAGAGAGAGAGAGAGAGATTTCCCAGTTTCTGACTCACTGACCTTTGAGAAACTTTGTCTGTTTTATTATTCCCATCGCATGTTTGTATATCATTTTCTAAGCCTTCAGTTTTCTTGGAAATAAATGTGTGCAAGTTCTAAGTATGACGTTAATGTTGATGATGGCGTAACAGTATATTTATATAATATAGATACCTTGCTAACATTGCATGACCATGTTAGAAATACATGATTTTCTTATGTCATCAGCAATGGCGTATTACGAACTTGTGCATGCGCTGTTTACTGCAACCTAGAAGTTGGTGTATTATGATAAATGTGTGTGTGTGTGTGTGTGTGTGTGTGTGTGTGTGTGTGTGTGTGTGTGTGTGTGTGTGTGTGTGTGTGTGTGTGTGTGTGTGAGTGTGAGAGAGAGAGAGAGAGAGAGAGAGAGAGAGAGGAAGAGAGAGAGAGAGAGAGAGAGAGAGAGAGAGAGAGAGAGAGAGAGAGAGAGAGAGAGAGAGAGAGATTCGTGACTAGTTGAACTTAGAAAATCTATGCCTTTTTTTGTTCCCATCCCATGATTGCATGAGATCTTCTACGACATTAGATGTTTTTGTTTTGCACGTGTGTGAGTTCTGAGTATGTTGATATTGATGACGATGATGATGTACGTAACAGTATCATAGTAATGTGTTATATTTTAGATTCATTTTCTAAATAGTACGTCATGCTCATGAGTCATTAACTATTGCTGTCTTCCGGACTGACAGGAATGACGTACTAGAATGTATGCACGTGTATTTTAATTTGGACTATGACGTAAGCATAATACGAAAATTGTGATTGTGTGTGTGTGTTTTTCCGCGCTCACTGGCGTGTGTGTGTGTGTGTGTGTGTGTGTGTGTGTGTGTGTGTGTGTGTGTGTGTGTGTGTGTGTGTGTGTGTGTGTGTGTGTGTGTGTGTGTGTATTAGTTATGAGGGAGGGAGAGTGGAGGTTGCTTTGTGGGTGGGTTGGGGGGGGGGGGAGGGTAGAGGGATAAAGAAGGGAGGGATAGGGTATCTTCAGGTTGAGAGAAAAATCTATAGCGAACCAGATTCGGAGGTTGAACTTAGATTTTTCTTGACTGTATGTTTGAAAATTCTACTAATAATGATGGTGTTAATGTAGATGATGACTTTATTATTATAAATATTTCATTGCGACATTTTTCCTCCTCACACTGCGTGTCAATACTTGTGTTTCATAAAAGTTTCATGTCATCAGTAGTGACGCACTAAATATCACGAACTTATGCACGTTCTTTTGTACCTTAGTATATATATATATATATATATATATTATATAGTATATATATATATATATATATATATCTATATATATATATATATATATATAAGTATTACGATAATTTAGAATTTAAAAGTGCATGTGTGTACATTCTGTATCTATTTTGACGCACTAACTACATTCTCACACGTAAATAAATTATTATGTTTTGTTACCTAGTTAAATGTTACCTGGGCATTCCCCTGAAGAAGCCCTCGCTGAGAGGGCTAAAATCTTTGCAAAGAATAAAAGTATAACTCTTCCTAAACTACGTGGTGTATGTGGATTCTTTCTTCACATTTTAAGTATATATGTATTCTTTACTTTTAACAAAGGCATCGCCCAAAGCCAAAAATGCACTCAATCAGATTAGCTCCAAGGGACGTAAGTTTTCATTCAATTCTGAGAATGCTCTTGCTGTGCTAATGCCATGGAATTCCAGGCTGGTAAGCTTGCATTGTGTCATCAGGACATCAGCTGCCCTTTTTGTGACTGCATCTCTGACTAGATCTAGAAAGAGAGGGGAGTGGGAGAGAAGGAATGACAGACCTATCACTTTAAGCCTTCCACTGAACACCTACTGCATAGAGCAATAAGGACTAGCCCCAGGCGCCTCGCAACCCGCTGGAGAATATCCAGTCCTCCCCCCGAGAATATTCCCAAACATATATTGGACCTGCTGAATAGATTTAACGTTTTTGCCGCCTACGACCGGTTTCGCCCCAAGTGTGTGTGTGTGTGGGGGGGGGGGGGGAGGGGGGTATGCCTTCCACTGAAAGACCCATTGCAAAAACCAATAAGGACCACCCCCAGGCGCCCCGCAGACCACTGGACTACATCCAGGCCTCCCCACTCCTGGGCAGGATATGAATATACTCACAATAGACATTGGACCTGATATTGGGTAGAATTAGGTATTTATAAGTAAACCGACAGTCTGGTTTTAAGCCTAGTGTCATGACAGTACGCTGCGACATCTGGTTTAGACCTGGCTGATGATTTCAGTTCTGTTCTGGCATACCGCTCCACTTCAGAAAGTGCAAGTTATACAAACCCTACATTAGTTCTGGAGACAGATCGACCATGATAGTTCAAGGGCGGTGACAAAATAGCTAGGCGATAACATTGTGTTTGTTTCTATATAAAAAAAAAAAGCAAGGACAACGCAGTGAAATAAGGCCATTCTTCGATAGCAAAACGTGCGCCGGCGGGCCCACTACGGCCGTCGTGGGCCCGATGACCTTTGTTTACGGGTTTGTACTAAGTGTCCAACTCTTGTTCTCTGCTCATTTGAATGAGGGGTTCACAACTACAAAAAGAAAAAAAACTTAGCTAACATGTAAACGAGTAGCGGTGCTCATGAGACTTTGTCTCTTGTTAGTCCTGCGTCAGCGTTCTTTGTGCCCACGTTTGGTCCCATTTCATTTGTGTTCTTCACGCGAATGTCGGTCAGTGTGCAATGGTTTCCGACGTAAAATCCGTGTCCACTGGAATTGAAGGGGTTAATACATTCTTTTTTATCTTTCTCATCTACCACAGGTTTACGGTTAACCTGGTAACACCATCCAGCGATTACGTGCTTCACTTCGACGCCAGGTTTAATTATGGGTACACGGTGAATTATACTCTCATCACCTATAAGCTCAACGGGTCATTTGGCAGTGGGGTCTTGTTAGTAGATCCCAACCCTCGCTTTCCCTTCAGGTTCGGTCAGCAGTTTCAGCTGAAGATCACGGCCACTAGCGAAAACAAGTTCAGTGTAAGTTGTTTGCTGAGCTTGTCAACTATTCAACAAACAAACAAACAAATAATTTGTCTGCATTTTTGCTTCTTGTTGTTGCTGTTGTTGTTCGCATGTTCTGCAGACACGCACCAACAACATCAAGACGTGAAAACAAAATCAGTATACAAACACACATTACTGTAGTAATATATAACGCTAGATTATCATTGTTGCTGTCATTCTTCTTGTTGTTATTGTTCGCATATTCTGCAAACATGCACTTTCAACATAAAAACAGAATCAGTATACAAACACGCACTATTATAGTTGTATAACGGTACATTTTTATTGTTTCTGCCGCTGTTGTAGTTGTTGTAGCTGTTGTTGCCGTTGCTGTTTTTGTTCCATGTGGTTGTGTTATCATCAACACCGTTGCTGTCCTAATGTTTGCAATGTTGTGGTTGTTTTTGCTGATCGTCCCAGCAGTTGCCCTGTTTTCACTGTTCTAGTTGTTATTTCTACTGTCATGGTTCTCATAGTTGTTCTTGTTGTTACTGTTGTAGTATTGATTGCATTTTTGACAGGTGTACGTGAATGAAAGTTATTACGCCGCCAGCAGTTCCTTGCCTCTCAACGTAACCAGTATCAGCAATGTCAAGTTTTACAACGACACGCTCCAAGTGTCTTCTCTGGATGTTTGGTGCAAATAGTCGTGGACTGAATGGCTATGGCGACGTGCATATTGTATATGGTAAAATGAACTTTAGAGATCCCCCGCCATGGATACAAAACGATTTTAGCAACTGGATTAGGTCCTCGTCAGCCCCCGCAACCGCAGGTGCTCATGATGATCTCTTCCGCTTGCAGCTGGGTTCTGTTCTTCTATCTCTTATTACACTCTTATTATAGTGTATACACTCGGAGAGCAACTCATTAAAGTCTGTTATACAATATCTTAAAGTGTTTGGCAACATCAACCCAAAATCTCCTTTTGCATTGATACATCAACACGTTTGTAAATTCCCCACCGAATATCTGAATCTCTCTAAAATAGGACAGCAAGTCAACACTAACCTGTGCAGTTGATATGCTAAGTACTTTAAAGATCCCAGGATCCCAAATAAAGTTGAAATCTGGCATGTAGCGAGTGTGTGAAGTGTTCATGGATCCAAGCCAAATCACTTGCTTTTTATTTAAATTAATTTCAAACCAGAAAAGATGCGATATAATGTAAAGTATGAATGCTTTCCTCAAATGATTTTTGCTGCCATCCAGGAACACTGAAGTGGCATCTGCAAATTGAGAGGTAGTTCTGTGTCCCTAATCTTTAGACCCTTAATAATTTTGTTTTGACGTAGAATAGAAGCCAAAATTTCTGTACAAAGCAGGTAGATGTACGGCGAGCTTGGATAGCCGACAGCCCCGCTACACCTTGAACTAACTAGAATATTGAAAAAAAGCGTTTAACTTTTAGGGCTTAACGTCTTTTGTCCACAACAAAGGTGATTTCGAAGACGGGGCACCGAAAGAGGTCTGAACAAATTTTGACCCCAGCTGGATTCGAACCCACGACCTTTTGGACGAGAGTCGAACGAGTGAGTCCAGTGCCAGTTTTAAACACAGTCCTAAAACCCATCTTTTCCCATCTTGATTATCAGTGTTTATGTATTTAGTCATTTTCTGATCTTTTGTGTAATTGTACATGTGGTTTGTTTGTCTTTTTGTGTCACTTTTTTTGTGTAATAATTAATGACTAGGCCAAATCACTGAATAATAAATAAACGACACGCCTTGCTCGAACGTAGTTTACAACGGAAGGCAGATAGCTGAGACCTATATGAGGAGAGCGACGAATATATGCTCTCCCCAATGTATCTGCCCTTTAGAAAGACTTTTTGGTCCTGATGAATAATTGGAAGGCAATGCATTTTTCAATCGCTCGAATGTACAGGCTGATACGGTTTTATAATAGTGTTTAGCAGAGTAATGGGCCTCCAGATAAAAAAAAAATTCTTATGGTTACCTTCCATTCGTATACAGGTATTAACTCCTTGCCTCTGAGTGACTGACATCTGACCACATTGAATACCATAGTTAATAGATCTGAAACGGAGACAACCAATATCTACCCAACACAAATTTGTAAAATTCTTCTGAACCAGATTTGCTATTACTCATTCGTTTCAGAGCACCAAGTGCTTCTACCAAAGAGACAGGCCCTTAATCCACTCTCTCCTACTCAGACAATGAAGGGCTGACAACAGTAGCAGATAGATCAACGTCAACCAGTTCCTCTTCTCCAGAAGCATACAAATGTTCATAAAAAGCTTGGACTTTCCTTCGTCATGTATTACATCATCATTTTCATTCTCTAAGAAATTCATAGATCTGCTAACACAGTTTCTATTTTCTAAGTTGCAAAAATACTTTGAAGCATTCTCACCCTCTTGTACCCAATTAGCACGGGACCGAACAATCATAACGTCTGTTTTTTCTTCTAAATTCGACAAGCTCAGTTTTTTTTTCTTCTTGAGTTTGTTTGTTTTGTGTTTGTTTCTTTGGTTATTATTATTATTATTTTTATTTATTTTTCTTTTTTTTTTCTTTTTTTATTTTTTTTTTCGGGGGGGGGGGTGGTGTTGGTGGTGGGGGGGGGGGGGGAGGTTCTTACAAGAGAGGGATATCATCATCATGAAAATAAGTTCCATGTCATTTTATTTCCTTTTTCAAAGCATCCTGTTTCCCATTATCTTTTTTTTCTTGTGTCTTGCATAAGAGATGGTTCGGCCCTGAACCTCCAATAGAATCTTTTCAAAAAAGGTCTGGTCATTAATGCTGAACTGTAAGTCATTATTATCAACATTACCAATATTACCCATGTTATACACCACAATTTCATACTGTCTCTTTAACTCCAAAATGGATTTTTAACATCAACGTATGACTTATCTTTAAGTAAAGAGTAATTAACTTCCAATATGTTCTTCTTTTCATATGAGGTTGTGAAAAAATTCAATGGACACCAATGAGTGATCAGAGCAATAACCTGATTCAATCCTTGTAGGCAATAAACCCAACATTAAACATTCTGAAATCAAAAAGTAATCCTGCATTCCGTGTTGTGCAGAATTAAAATGACGCCATGTTTACTGCCAGATTCCAGGGGGAAGCTCTCTCCATGCATCCACTAGATCAAATACAGTCATATTATCAAGCACTTTTTTCATTGAACTTGGGCGATTAATATTTCTATATCTAAAAGTATCTTTGTCAACATCCCACACAACATTCCAGTATGATGGCATACTGGTTATCAAGTCTTTCTATTTCCTTAAATACAGTGTCAAAAAAAAGTGACAATCCACATTACTAGGACCACACACATTTACAAGTCATCCGTTTAGCTGCTATTGTAATGTCTAATACTATGTACATTCCGTTGTCACGTCCAAGCACTTCATGCAGATTATAACAAAATTGTTATCAAGCAGTATAGCAATACCATTACTATTTGTGTCATTGCCACACATTTATTTATTTAGTTAGTTAGTTAGTTAGTTAGTTAGTTAGTTAGTTAGTTAGTTAGTTAGTTAGTTAGTTAGAATAGAAAACTACAAGTATATCAAGTATTACCTACACTATGTAAATTCCTGCTTGTAATGACCGCTTGAGATAACTAGCATCATCTCAAGACTTTCTAATAATCACGTTTCTTTTTAACGCGATCTGCTCCGTGGCGGACTAGGCCGACTGTTAAAAATTTTTCCCATACAACGGATTGACAATGTCTTGCCTAAGCTAAGACTTTTGTACCCTTTTCTACCCTTTTAATAATCTGTGACTAGTAGGTATACACTTAACAAAGGTTTTCTCACCGCTGCCCCTCGTATGGAACGGAAGAGTTCTTTTGCATACAAAGGAGACGAACAGCTTAAGAGTCTTTAATTTTACGACATCTTTCAGTCTTTATAAGTTACAGCGACCTACTTCAGGCAGTGAAAGGTTAAGAGTTCGCATTTTCTGTCTGTAAATGTTCTTAAGTATGTCTGACAATAATGTTTGACAGAAGGGCTAACTTAAAGTATGAAGTATGAATGTTATAAAGTGAACGACTTTTCTGCTCTTCTTCTTCTTCTTTGTACACAGAAGAGTTCCTTCCGGTACGCTCAAAAGGCTTTAGAAAACCTCTGGTACGGCGTGTGCTTGTTTACATGGATTGTGAAAAGAAGGGCAGCAAAGGGTAGAAAAGGCAAGACAACATTGATAACACGTTGTATCGGCGAATTTTAGCAATCAAAGCCTGCCATGGAGCAGATCGCTTTAATACACTGAGCCCTGAAAAAGAGATTCTCAAATTCTGGATTTGTCCTTCACAGTTCTGGAGACAGATCGACTAAGATAGGTCAAGGATGGTGCCAATAATAGCTTGGCGCCTAGCGCGCAGCTATTTTGACTGACACCATCTTTGAACTGTCACTTGTCAAGATATATTATCTTGTTGTTCGTCAATCCTGGTTAGGATGTCTTTCAATAAGAGCACGTTTCGTGAGTCACTTATTTGTGAATACACTGAATAATAGTGTGTATTGTTTTGTGCCGTCGTCAAATATTAAATTAAACCATCTGCGCCGTTGTTTCAGTCATTGTAGGCGTGGTTTGTGTGTGAGAAATAGAGCAAAAGGCTATGCGCCAGTGATGCCAAAGCTGCATGCATTTGTTTTAGCACCAGTTGTAGTATCTGTGAGTTATCGTACTCATCCCATCTGTGTGCATACTTATAGCTGCCTCGGCCTGTAACAGCTTAATTTATAATTAATCGGATTCAAATGACAGACAACCATTTAACGGCTCATGAGCTGCCTTATTTATTGTAATGCGGCCGTTCTTCAGTTTTTGCCGCACAGCACGCACACGTTTTCGTGTACTAACGAGATATGAGGCTCTTGTCTGATGTGACCTAGAAAACCAAGACAGTAAGTCCAGTTTTGTGAAAGGCCAGATTGTTATTGTCGTACGTTGAAAATCTCGCTTTTCCACAAAAATGAACTCTTCCTCAAGGCAGGGATACAGTAGGCAGGCTCAAAGCTGACATTATTAGTTGTATTATGAGTTAGGCTTTGCCAGTGGGTCTTGTCGCCTCGAGGGCGCTTGGGGAGCGGGGGGTGGGGGGGTGGGGGGGGAGGGGTCAATGTCGTAGGTAAGAGTCGAGGGCTTTAGCCCGAGACACTTACCTTCGACACTGACAACCCTGACCGGACCCTCGTCGCGACAAGAACCACCTGCAAAGCCTAAATCGTAATACAACGATTTTGTCTTCAGCTGTAACAAGTATAAGCGTGAAGTATACCCTTGAAAGGATCCCAAACTTTACGTGTGACGTAGATATTCAGGGGAAGTAAATCTCCATACTTCCGACTATCAGACAACAACCTTGCGCGAACGGCATTCGCCTGGAATTTTCTCTCCGGGTATTTTTTATAATTAACAATTTTTCAGTCATTTTTTTTTGGTATGGAATTGGTAATATAGGCTGAACACAACGTGTGCATATAGTTTATTTTTGTTGTGCTTAACCCCCTCAATTTTGTATTTATCCAGCTTTTTGTTTCTTCGCCGCTTTCGAATACGGTCAGTATGTGATAGGGCCTTCGCTTCAGCTGAATTTTCCTGTCGTTGATATTATCTAACTTATCCAATTGTTTAGTTATGTTTTGTATGAAACTGGTACCAGCGGTAACACAGAACACCTACATATAGTACTTTTTGTTGTGTAGCCCCCTACATTATTTATTTATTGGCATATTTTTGTTTAGAGGTTTGACTGAATGAAGATTAGGCTGTGATTGACCAAAGATGTATTTGGTGGAGAACGCTTTGCTCAACAAGTAACGTTATCATGGTAACATTATAATGAGGGCGTCTACTTATCACTAATTACCTTGGTAACATATGACTTCTATTGCCTTGAGAACGGGCGACCAGGGGGAAAACAATCATATAGAGCCAGGCCAAAGTGTAAAGAGACTGAAAGAAGACAATGTTCGATGTTTCACAATGGGGTGAAGATGTGGGTCGTAGCTCGCAGTAATATCCTGACCGTCAAATGCTATTGTGGGTAAGATTAACCCCCCTTGTGCATACAGCCGCTGCTGTAAACAATACCGCTGGATGCACGCACAATGCGGTTAACCCTTTTGCTGTCGGTAGCGCTTTTTGTCGCGAGGATTTCTGTCGAAATTATCGCGACAGAAAGCGCTACCGACAGCCAAAAGGTTAACAATCCACTTTAAGTCGTCCGGACTTTAGTACATTCAGTTCATTGTCGCACGAGCGCGTAGGAATACAACGCTAAGTTGTACCACTAACAATCAACAGCGCATCAAGGGAAAAAACCCGTGTGACATTTGTGCCGTGTCTGTCTAGTTGTCTTCGTGTTTCTTTGCACGGTCGGTAAAACACATATTCACCGTAAAGAGAAAAGTGGAAGCAAATATTTCGGAGACGATCTTTTATTATGATATCAGTCCATGTTGTGTTGTTCAAGCCTCGAATGCAAAAAGGCAGATTATTTAAGTCGGCTTGGTCTAAACAGCGAGCTCTGTCTTTAAACACTAGGCCATAATTGTATAATTATCTACACCTGGCGGACGAGTTTAGTCCGCCGCCGTAATAAACTGGAAAAAAGAAATATAATCCAGAGTCAACCTGATGCAAACAAGGTAGGGGAGCAAACTCTGTCAGTGCCGGAAATAGCCTTTTACGTCGGCGCTAAAATACTAGTCAGAAGTCAGAAAATGTTATTCAGTGGGCGGTAAAATACTACTACTTTAATAAATGGTCATTCGCTCAGACGGAAAAGACAAATAGTGTGAATAGTGCCACAGAAAACGTTGATACAAGAATAAATTGAAAATTCAGCTTAACGGCTCATCTTAATTCTGTCTTTTGCCTTATATATGTGATGGGGTGACAAATCGGAATTTTGAAATTAATGGAACGTTGGATGGTTGGATTTATTGGCACAGAGACGCGTTCATGTTGGTTAAACTTTTATTGCTGCCAGAAAGCAGACAACAGAAAGTAGAAATCAGAAAGCAGAAAGCAGTACCTGTGGAATAAACAAACATTTAATCAGTAATGGTGCCAAGAATACGATGAACAAGGCACATAACTAAACTAAGGCATAAATCATCATGCATTGAACTTAAATCACTTTGATTTTAAACACTCTGATAAAATCAAAGTGATGGTCGTGTAACATATAGAATGTGTAGTAAAATACCTGACAGCAAATAAAATGAACAATAAGTAAGTCATAATACGAACTACAAAGTCATGCAAAGCACAAGTCGAAGAATAAAGCAGAGCACCAATACACAATTCTGCTATACAATCAGACCTTGTAAGGCGAACACGCAAATGACTAACAAACGGGTAGTCACTCCGACCGGGGCCTCCCTAACAGGTCAGACAATATCGAAACGAATGCATAAGTGCTAAAAGTAACATAGCAAAAGTAAAATACAATATTAATTAGATGCCATGCCAGCGGTAATGTAACTATGTGACAAAACACTAATGAATAGTAAATGAAAGAAAAAAGAAATGTAAAGGAGAAAGTAATGTGTGAAAATGACATAAAGTGAACTCACAATACAACCGACTTACCATCAAATGAATAAGGACGTACACACAACCTCATCATTCACTCGATCTTTATTACATTCGCACTGCAGACACAAACGCAAACATTGAACGTCAACGAAGGACGCAAACATCTACACGCACTGCAGTCATTCATGACGAAGAGGAAGACAGACAGAAAACATGTGTATGTGAAAGGGAATTATGTGTATGTAACATAAGATAGCCTAGAATAAAGTAGATCTACTAAAACATAACCTAATGAATGTCACCATGAAATAAATAAATGCATGGTCCACTTAATATGACTACGAAGTACCTTTAAGTTTCAAAGGTTGCTTATTACACAGAGTAATGAACAATGACCCTTGAGGTCGCAGAACAGAGATGTCCGGTATTTCTTGCAGTCACTCAAAGGCTACACTTATTACACATAGAAGTGAACAATGACCATTGAGGTCGTATAACAAAGATGACCTTTATCGCTTGCCGTCACCCAGGCTCATGCCTGTTAGTGAAGTGAAACAAGCCTAAGTACTATGTCAAGTGAAATACCTAGTCATAAAATAGGAGGCAAATAATGACTAAAGTCAAAATAAATATAAAAAAGACCTATGAACAAATGACTAAAATTAATGAATAGAATGAGTGACTGAATGAACCAATCAATCAATCCACCAACCAGTCACTCAGTCCGTGGCTAGGCATGGCATACGGTAAGACA
>BTPG01000005.1:80734080-80791580 GCA_036245525.1 Semisulcospira habei
CTGAATCGTCAAAAAAATTCTGCCCAGTGAAAAGAAAAAGGCAATAAGTATTTTTATGTGAAAGCGAACATTGTATTACAAAATACAAAGACAATTTTGCTTTTTTACACAAATGAACTGTCTTTTGCCTCTTCAATTCAGTTTTGGCAATGGCGCCACGCGTCCCACATCTAAGATGAATGTAAGTTGGATATATGCACCAACAAGTACAGTTTGTCCACGTTGTAATTTAAATTTAATCCGAAGGTCTTCTTCAAGTTTAGTAGCGCTTACTTCGCTGGTTTTTTAAAGAGTTTTATTCATCCATCTCTAAAATGATTCCGCAGACACACACAAAAATATTAACAGCTGTCTGTCGGTCTGTTGGACGCACTTTTACGACAACTGCTTATGTTCGGGATGGAGTCTTGAAAACTGATCATTAAGCACACTTTGTTTCGCTGAATATTGCGTCCGCCTCAGTTCGATGTCTGTGCACTATTCTTTTCACGTGAACACTTCAGGTTTTCACAATGTGTCTACAGCCACAACATTTCTATTTGTATTATTTTCGATGGGTTTGTATCGCTTACTGAAGAATTAAGCACTTCACTGCCACAGACCACTCAAATTGTGTTTTTTATAATCATTGAAAATTCAACGCCAAAGAAGCCCATCGGTCCAGTGAGCGTGGTTACACTATAAGGCGAACAAGAGGCAAAGATCCCCATGAGCCCCCGCAATTGCGGGGGCCCATGAGGATCTATTCTCTTGCAGTTGGGCGATGTTCACTTTTTTCTCGGCTTTGAAGATATTTAAGTTTGTCCCTGCTTGGTTTAAATAGTTTATTGCATTGCAAAATGCATAAGAGGATATACAGCAATTTCCATCAGATCAAAACAAGCCACACGCTTCAAGGTTTTGTCTCATACATTCACCATAATACTGTCTTGTACAAAAGGATTTATATCGTCAGAGAATTTAAAGTTGTTTCCGGGTATGTGATTGTAAACCTTGCGACTGTAGGCCGTTAGGTCCATAGTTACAGGCCAGCACACGATATGATGGGAACGATCTATTCTATAAAATTAGCGATTACGTTTATGTGCCCTTGTACCTGCAGAGGCGAGGGAGACCGGGCGGGAGTGAGGGGGAGGGAAGGGGGAGGGGTCTAGATCTTCCGTAACTGACCCTCTCACCCTCCCCGCCACCCACCCCCTCCTCCTCCGGCTCAGTAACTGAACTGAATTGAACGGCATGCATACAATAGAAAATTTCTTTTCGCTCAGAAATATTTTTTTAAAAAAGGAAGACATAATCACTAAGCTAATATTAATAGTTCATGTACTTTGAAACGCCGTGTAACTTTCCCTTTTCGGAGTTTTGTAAAAAATAAAAAAATAAAAACATTTGTTGAGTGTGGAAACCTCCCTTGAGAGTGTGGCCCCCGGACTCCCTCCTTCCCTCCCCGTTCAGAGTACGGAAAGCAAAGTACGGAAAGCAAGGATTCGTCTCTGCGCGCTTTCCGTGTCAAGATGAAGATCCCAGACAAAAAGCTGGAAACAAATAATGGAACTAATTCACTGTCGGGCTGCATCAATCATTAATTCGCTCAATACTGCATATGCCTTCTAGAAATGAACGATTGCGCATATCGTAATGACCTAAAAAAAACTTCCTCGTTTCTTTTCAGATCCAGTTTATGAACCCCCAGCGTTTTAACCCCATTCACTGACGAAAAGAATTGAACAACGCCCAACTGCAAGAGGCATAGATCCGCATGAGCCCCCGCATTTGCGGGGACTCATGAGGATCTGTGCCTCTTGCGGACACCACTTTATAGCAAAGATGCATTGACGGCTGGGAATCTTTGACGTTGAGTTTAAAATTATTTTAAAAATCCGCTGGGTACAGCTGTCCCGTGAGACGACCATCCCCCCAGCTCTTCAAATCACTTCTTCCGCCAGACTCTGAGGAATTAGAACAATCGTCTATTTCCAACACCCTAGGCTCCCTCTCTCGCTTGCTTCAGCGCCCGACTTGAATTACGTCATCACAATGATGTCAACATTGCAAAATCAATCATTAATATAATAGCGTACGTCATAGCCCAATAGGCAAACTGGGATAACATATATGTACCCACTCCAGAAAGTTCCTAATGAGCAAAAGACCGATGTCGGCCGGCTGACGTTTGCGTATCGGGTTGTGAATAGTTTGAACTTTTTAACTCTTACCTTTTACACTGCACTACCACTGTAATAACGTTCTTATGCAAAGACAAACAAGAACAAATAGACGCTCTGCACTTTTTACCACTGGTCCGAACCGGGTTAATCCCTTGACTGTGGAGAAAAAGTGAACACGACCTAAGCACAAGAGACATAGATACTCATGAGCTCCCTCAGTTGCGGTGGGCTCATGTGGATCGATGACTCTTGCTGACATCACTTTGAATCCATGTTACTATGATGGTTTCGGCTCTTCGGTTCGATCCGTCTTCCTGGGACCATCACCTGGTCGATGTGCTTTTCATTGCTCTTGTATAATTAGCCGTTTGTTCTGTCAATAATTCAATGGTTTCTGTCGCGTATGCGTGAGAAAAGGCATCGATGTGCCAGGTGTGTCGCGCCATTTCGAGCGTTATGTTGTGAAGTGTAGTGTTTAGTTATAAGAGGTTTTATTGGTCAGGATTTAATTTCAATATATCCAGCACATCCATGGTTCTTGGCGTAAAGGGAAGAGTTTCGAATATGTAAATAATACTTTCTAACGTAATGCTGGCTGAAAATAAACAACGTAGCTTACATTTAGTATCATATACTGTTTAAAACCATGAGGTCCGCAACAATCTACCTCTTGCTTGTTATGACGCCTTGGATCACAGTGAATGTGGCATCGTCATCTACCGCCGGGAAAACTTGGGGCACCAGCAAAACAAACGTCAGTGTCACCGGTGCTGAAAATGTCAGATCTGCGGTGTCCAAACTCGACTGTGCAAGACATTGTCAAGGATTGTCCCACTGCATGACGTGGGCTTTTGACACAGAGACCGGCACGTGCTACCTACACCCTACATTCAGTGCGGCGGGCAGAAGCGTCAAACTTTATACTGACAAGGGTCAGCTCGCTTCGTAAGATGTGTGCTGGTCTGTGAGTTTGGACCTTACCGTCAATGGACGTTAGGTTCAAAATCACAGATCAGCGCAAAGTTACGCATGTCGTCATTTCCTTTCATTCCCTGGTTTTTTGTTGTTTGTTTGTTTGTTTGTGTGTTTTTGTAGTGTTTTTTTTTTGTTTGTTTGTTTGTTTGTTGTTATTGTTTTGAAAACAGGTCATAATGCCAATTACGGAATCTGCGCAGATAGCTAATTTGAATCTTATATAAGTCACAGATCTGGAGACAGATTGACCATGATAGTTCAAGGGTGGTGTCGGAATCGCTTGGCGCCTACAGGCGCCAAGCTATTCTGACAACACACTTGAACTATCTTGGTAGTTCCACATCCCGTAGCAGCGTGTCATGGATTTTTATAGGTTAGACTAACTGTGCGTCCGCGATGACCATACAAACCGGCTGTTATGTTGATTTCCGGGCATAACTGCATATTTGACTCACAGACGGATTAATTAAGACCCATGACTGTGGTAAAGCCTCAAAAGGGCGCCAGCTACTTTCTGTTTTGTTCATGGGCCAGAAGTTGTGCTATAAATTGCTTTTACCTCGGCTCTGACGCTTTGTGGAGTTGAGCAGCGCAGACGCTTAAACAAAGTGATAATATATTCACGCAGTTATGAACGAAATAGCAACCGGAACCACTCGTTAGGAGGCATTATTACACATTTTTGTTGATGTTCGTCAAAACAGTTTTATGCAATACTGCGATTGCTCCGGGAGCGCTTAGGGCCTTTACAGGACAAACGCCGCTAACGCTTATTGAGCTCGAGACTAGAACTGACCAGTAAAGCAATAAGTACGTTGCCGTTTTTTTAATCTCTTTCTTTCTTTCTTCGTTACAGCACCAGCATGTAATGAAACCGACGCCCCCAACAACTTCACGGTAATGACGTGGCAAAGGACTCTGACGTCGCTAGATGTTGAGGTCGTGAACACGTGCTACGACAATGACTTTGTCCATTTTGCGCACGTGCGTTGCTTGGCAGCGGGTCAGTGGGAAAAGAAGACGACAAGCAATGGGTCGTGTCAGCAGAAAATCTGGAGAAACTTTCAGGTCTAGTTTTCTTGTGAAAGATTTAACCGTCCAGTTCCGAGAGAATTCGAACACACCAAGCTGCAAGAGGTATTCATCCTCATGAGTCCCAGCAGTTGTGTGGACTCATAAGGAACTATACCTCTTGCTGACACCACTTTGAATCCATGTTCCAAGGACAGCTAGGGCACTGAAAGGGCTAAATGTCAATTCACGCAGAATGTATTTCTGACATCTTTGTTAATTAAAAGCCAAAGAGCCCCAGCCTTCCCACGAAGGTGGATTCAGAGTGATGTCAGCAAGAACCATAGATCCTCAAGAGCCCCAGCAGCTGCGGGGGTTCATGAGGATCTGTACTGCTTGCAGCTTGGTGTTCAATTTTTCTTGACAGTCAATGGATTGGAAGGGGTTTAATTCTCCTTGTTTCAATTTGTATCTAGTTTGGTTCACACCCGAGGTCGCGTATTTTCTTGCAAAAAACTACTCTGCTAATCAACACACAATGAAAAAAACGGCACTCTCTTTTCACACAAAAAAATAAAAGGAACTTTTGCTGTCCACAGGCGCTCGACCGTATACCTCACCCTCTCGTGGTACAACCGTCTACTGGATGGTCTCTTTGTCTGACTGCTACGCCTATCAGTCAGATCAGGTAACTATATATATATATATATATTTTTTTTTTTTTTTTTTTTTAGGTGTGTTACCAGTAAATTGTGGAGGTGCTTCTAGTACTGGTGTTGTGTTTGCAATTGTCAGGTTACGCCGTATGCCTACCTGACGAGCTCCCATTGGGGCGAAACCAGTCGTAGGCGGCAAACCTAAATCTACCAAACGGCAGGTCCAGTGTCTATTGTGAGTATACTCATACCCTACCCGGGAGTGGGGAGGCCTGGATATAGTCAAGTGGACTGTGGGGCGCCTGGGGATAGTCCCTATTGCTTTTTGCAATTAGTGTTTCAGTGGAAGGCTCAAAATGATAGTTCTGTCATTCCCTTTCTCCCATTCTCCTTTTCTAGATCTAGTGAGCCTTGCAGTAACGAAAAGGCCAGTTGATGTCCTGATGACGCAATGCAAGCTTATCAGCCTGGAATCCCATGGCATTAGTGCTGCAGCGAACTCTCAGAGAGAGAAATGAAATGAAACTTTATTTCTCAAGGATAAATGATTAGGTACACAGACCTTTTTTTTTTCAATCACGTCCATGCACGCGCACACACAACACTCACACGCGCATAATATATAAGAACTAATTAAAACGGAAAGGCAAAACGTAATCATCAAAAGGCTAATTTAAAACCTGATCATCAAAAGGCAAATTTAGCAGTCACACACACACACACACACACACACACACACACACACACAGAGAGACAAAAGCCTCAGAGTGGGTTACCTACCATTTTATGTGAAAATGGGTTCCCATATTTCTATTTATTCTAGGGCTCTGGAGTTGATGCGAATGTTAAGAACTCAACTTATAACTAAGCTCTATAACTTAAAATAAAATAGACATTTTCTAGAAACAGAGCCACTAGATGGAGAAAAAAAGGGGTTTCTACCAATAAAGCCTCTCCCACAAAAACTGTCATTACAGTGAAAATGGGTGTCTTCACAACATTAGGTGTCTGTAATAAGGTCAAGTTCATGGAATACTTTTTTCACATTACCTTTTTTTGTTTTTCAAGTTAATGTGTATGTATGCATTAACATTCTTAACATTGTATGGTGCAAAATTGAATGAACACTGGCCCATAACCTTTCGATTATGATTTTTACAGAGGAAATCTTTTAAACATTGCTACCTTTTGCACTTCTGAAGCAAAACAGTTTATCATGGCATTTATGTGAGAATCAGCATAATGTATTCTGGAAATTAAAGGACTTTTTTTAATGTACTCTGGAGTTTGAGACAAACAGCAACAGAGCATTTTGAATATTAACCCTTATCATTCGGAATACACCAGTGTGTGCAACAAGTGTGACTAAAATAGTCCAAGGGTAGTGCCAAAATAGCTTGGCGCCTCTAGGCGCCAAACTATTGTGGAACCACCCTTGAACTAAAGCCCTTGGTCTTTGTCCTCATCTGTAAGTACTGTAATGTAGCTTGCATATATGGCAGTGTACAAATTTGAAGCTTTTAGCCTCGGTATGATGCGGGTTAAAAAGTGTGGAAAAATATGAAAGATAGAAAAAGACCCAGACGAAGAAACTAACACTTAACTTATTATATCCCAAACACACGACAGCAAAATAAAGATCAACCATGATAGTTCAAGGGTGATGCCAGAATAGCTTGGCGCCTGTGGGCGCCAAGCTATTCTGGCATCACCCTTGAACTATCATGGTCGATCTGTGTCCTGCACTGCAACGCAGTCTTCAGAGGACGATTTCAACAATTGGGATTCCGGTCTTGGGGTAGAATGAGTTCAAATGACAAAACAGAACACTGCAATCCAGACCAAAAAGGTGACTGCCAAGCGTGTAACATGCAAAGAAGTACCCAACGAAGAAAGAAACACACTTAGAAAAGACGGGTACAACACAATTTATTAATATTTCGGGTAAATACCCTTTGTCAAAATAGACAAACAAACAAACAGAGAGATTAGCCGCTACTTATCTTCATTGGCAGAAGGAATGTGGCAACTCTTTAAAATACGGCCCGGAGGAGGTCAAAGATGTGGCATCAAGGGCAGCTCCATGGGTCAACGTCGGCGCTGGGGCACAACCGTCCAGTCCAGAAAATAAAGCCGATGTGGGGATCACGGCATCAACACCAGAACCACAGTCAGCACCAAGCGTGGTAAGCGGATGGACAGTAGGCACAACCAGACGCCGGGTATCACATTGGGTAGTAAGAGGGACCGCTGAAGCAGAGTTTGTGCTGCGATTAGTGTTAAATTTGGATAGCTTATGATCTTTAGTTTTAGTGACATGGGCATGCACAAGAGTATTAAAATCATGCACAACAGATTTAATTAAGAAGACAGTATGAATATCACACAGCTGAATCAGCTGTCTCTTCAAGATAACAAGAGTGGAGTCAAGATCGGAGATCTTGTGATTTAATGACTGAATGTGACACGTCATTAACTTAAAGCTAGTTTTTTCAATACTCAAACCAAGGGGAATCACAGCGCTGGACAGACAACAGTTAGATCCCCTGCCCCCGCCTATCAGGCACCCAATCGCCAGCCCACAGAGAAATACGCTGGTATAGAATAAGACAATCATTTCCATCCTCAAAAAAGAATGGATCAGGTCTCTTATATAACCCATGTCTTTCTCCGGAACTTAGGAAGTAGGCAGGAGAAGCATACATACACAAACATGAAGGTGCGCTACTATATGTGGTCGGGTAAATACCCTGATTTCCCACAGTAGATGCACAGAACATTACACAACAATGTAACGATACAAATTTTGCCTCGAGTTATACGTGATACTCACAAACCAGATAGGTGAGGCTAGCGCTGGCAGAATTGTCAGTACTCAAACCAAGGGGAATCACAGCGCTGGACAGACAACAGTTAGATCCCCTGCCCCCGCATATCAGGCACCCAATCGCCAGCCCACAGAGAAATACGCTGGTATAGAATAAGACAATCATTTCCATCCTCAAAAAAGAATGGATCAGGTCTCTTATATAACCCATGTCTTTCTCCGGAACTTAGGAAGTAGGCAGGAGAAACATACATACACAAACATGAAGGTGCGCTACTATATGTGGTCGGGTAAATACCCTGATTTCCCACAGTAGATGCACAGAACATTACACAACAATGTAACGATACAAATTTTGCCTCGAGTTATACGTGATACTCACAAACCAGATAGGTGAGGCTAGCGCTGGCAGAATTGTCAGTACTCAAACCAAGGGGAATCACAGCGCTGGACAGACAACAGTTAGATCCCCTGCCCCCGCCTATCAGGCACCCAATCGCCAGCCCACAGAGAAATACGCTGGTATAGAATAAGACAATCATTTCCATCCTCAAAAAAGAATGGATCAGGTCTCTTATATAACCCATGTCTTTCTCCGGAACTTAGGAAGTAGGCAGGAGAAACATACATACACAAACATGAAGGTGCGCTACTATATGTGGTCGGGTAAATACCCTGATTTCCCACAGTAGATGCACAGAACATTACACAACAATGTAAGATACAAATTTTGCCTCGAGTTATACGTGATACTCACAAACCAGATAGGTGAGGCTAGCGCTGGCAGAATTGTCAGTACTCAAACCAAGGGGAATCACAGCGCTGGACAGACAACAGTTAGATCCCCTGCCCCCGCCTATCAGGCACCCAATCGCCAGCCCACAGAGAAATACGCTGGTATAGAATAAGACAATCATTTCCATCCTCAAAAAAGAATGGATCAGGTCTCTTATATAACCCATGTCTTTCTCCGGAACTTAGGAAGTAGGCAGGAGAAACATACATACACAAACATGAAGGTGCGCTACCTGATACAAAAATGCCTGACGGTAATATACTCTTATGAATCGTAATCTGACAGACTGCATGGAAAGGTCAAGGGTCAATTTTGATAAAACTGCACTTCCAACAAAAACTGTCATTTTTTCACATTTGCCGAATTCTTGTGACCCTTAAACTTTCTGTGGGGTCATCCAAACTAGTATGCATATAAAGTCTTACCATCAGACATCTTTGTACGAAGTTTCGGTTTGAAGTTTGAAAAGTATTTGAGGAGAAACAATTTGTGTCAAAATCTGCCTATTTGTTAGCCCTTTCTGGACCCCTTTTGAACTCGAACTTTCAGGAGGTCACTGAAATTGGAATGTTTAGAAAGGTTTTGCCACAAAGTATCCTTTGGCCAAGTTTGAAGTCTGAGGCTTGAAAAGTTTCCGAGAAAGAGCCAACGTGAAAATTTTCCACGGACGACGTACAGACGACGGATGGCCCATTACATAGACTTGCTTTTGCTATCGCACGTAAGCCAAAACGTGAAAATTATATATATAATATATATATATATATATATATATATATATATATATATATATATATATATATATATATATATATATATATATATATATATATATATATATATATATATATATATATATATATATATATATATATATATATATATGGATCCAAATATGGATCAAAGAGCAGCAGTGAAATACTTAAAATGTAAAGAAAGAATCCACATACACCATCCAGTTTAGGAGGAATTATACTTTTATTCTTTTGCACAAATTTTCGCCCTCTCAGCGAGGGCTTTTTCAGGGGAATGCCCAGGTAACAGGTAACTAGGTAACAAAGTATAATTTACCTGTGAGAATGTAGTGCGTCAAAATAGATACAGAATGTACACACATGCACTTTCAAATTCTAAATTATAGTAATACTTTTACATATACAGATTAAGGAACAAAAGCAAGTGCATAAGTTCGTGATATTTAGTGCGTCACTACTGATGACATGAAACTTTTATGAAACACGAGTATTGACACGCAGTGTGCGGAAGAAAAAAATGTCGCAATGAAATATTTATAATAATAAAGTCATCATCATCATTAACACATTCATCATTAGTAGAATTTTCAAACGTGCAGTCAAAAAAAAAATCTAAGTTCAACCTCCGAATCTGGTTTGCTATAGATTTCTCTCTCAACCTCAAGATACCCTATCGCCCCCTCCTTTACCCCTCTACCCCCCTCCCCCCCCCCAAAGCAACCTCCACTCTCCCTCATAACTAATACATACACACACACACACACACACACACACACGCGCGCGCGCGCGCGCCCGTGAGCGAGGAAAACACACACACACAATCACAATTTTCGTATTATGCTTACGTCATAGTCCGAATTAAAATACACGTGCATACATTCTAGTACGTCATTCCTGTCAGTCCGGAAGACAGCAATAGATCTTCTACGACATTGGATGTTTTGTTTTGCACGTGTGTGAGTTCTGAGTATGTTGACGATATTGATGACGATGATGATGATGCACATAACAGTATACATAGTAATAGTTAATGACTCATGAGCATGACGTACTATGTAGAAAATGCATCTAAAATAGAACACATTATTATGTATACTGTTACGCACATCATCATCGTCATCAATATCGTCAACATACAAGTGAAAGACGAGAGTGAACTAATCTCTCGTGAAACGTGGTGGCAGGCTAATGTTGGAAGTATCTTTGTTGGCCTGAATTCATGCAAAGACCTAACTACCATGCTGAGACTATGAAAGCGGCAAACATATAATTTGAATTAATCACTCTGACCATGAAAGAGAGACAGACAGACAGACAGACAGACAGACAGAGACAGACAGACAGACAGACAGAGACAGAGTTCTAGGCACAGAGAGAGAGAGTGAGAGAATGTGTGTTTGAGAGTGAGCTTGCCAAAGGAACAGTGCGCTTGTGTGTATTTGTGTGCGTGTGTGTGTGTGTGTGTGTGTGTGTGTGTGTGTGTGTGTGTGTGTGTGTGTGTGTGTGTGCTTGAGAGAAAGAGAGGAGAGAGAGAGAGAGAGAGAGAGAGAGAGAGAGAGAGAGAGAGAGAGAGAGAGAGAGAGAGAGAGAGAGATTGATTGTACATTGTTTAACGTCCCGACAGGAACAAGACTTTCTCAGGACGTGCCTGCACTGCTTGTGAAAACAAAAACAACAACTAAACAGAATATTGAATGTATGTCGCCAGCCGGTCCAATACGTTAAATATACCTACGACATGGGGCCTAAATAAAGCTAAGACCATTTAGCAACACACACCCAATATCAAGAGCTACAGGCTGCGCAGACAGTAGGGAGAGTTTAAAAAACGAAAATACAGGTGAATGGACCAAGGGTAGACCGAAACACATGCCCCAGAATAGAGGGGAAAACCCACCCCGTGGGGCTGACCAGGGTGACCCTGGGAACTAAGAAGTAGTTAACCCCACCCAAGTCCCCCAGGGCAGACCCGGGTGGGGGTCACAGAGAGAGCGAGAGAGAGAGAGAGAGAGAGAGAGAGAGAGAGAGAGAGAGAGAGAGAGAGAGAGAGCGCATCAATGAATCAATGAATCAATGAATGAATGAAACTTTATTTTACAACGGTTAAGGCATTGACATCGTCATTGACACAGCCATTTTACAAACCTGCCGTTGCTAACAACTACAAACTACAAAACTACAACTACAAAACTATCTACACATGCACATACATATAAGTAAAACATAATACTTACAAACAATTAACAACACTATTCACATAGGCAGACATACTCATAAACTCTCAGACATCCCCCGCCCCCCCCCCCACCCCACCCCACCCCCCCCCCCCCACCCCCCCCCCACCCCACCCCACCCCCCCACCCCCCCCCCCCGCCGCACACACACACACACACACACACACACACACACACACAGAACTAAGTAGTTCAAATGATAAATGAAAAAGATAACAGGCTTAATTGGAAATAAATTGGACCCAACATAGAAAGAGACATATAATACATGTAGTTAATGCATCCCTAGGCCCTACGAGTGATCCACGAAATACTTGCAGAGACCTTTTTTAAAACAGGCTAGCGAGGAAGCGGATTTTACATGGTCGGGAAGCGCATTCCAGATATGTGTCCCTGAGAAGGATAAGGTGGTTTTATATAAATCGATCCTTGTAGTAAAACTGTTGCCGCTAGGGTTTCATGTGAAAGAAAAACAGAAGATAGTGGTAGAAAACCCTTTAAAATAGAAACAAGGAACGACGTTTCGGATCAAAGATCCTTCTTCAGGTGACATGGAAACAAACGTAGAACAGAAAAAGAACACAATAGAAAGAAAAGACGTCATCCTGTATAGAGAGAATTTAGAATGACGTTAAAAAAATAAAAACAACACAACAAACACATAAAGACGCAAATACACATACATATGCACAAAACACATAGCACAAAACTTACGTCTACATACATACACGTCACTGCATACATTCGCATCCACTCGTGCCTGCCGCCGCTCACGTACATGCACACACACACACACACACACACACACACACACACACACACACACACACACACACACACACACACACACACTCAACGGTAGCATCCAGTATCAACAGNGTGAGGTCAAGTCAGGCCGAGCATACATCCCTAGGTGCGAATGTTCAAGCCGCGCGGATGGTAAGTGCTAAGCCTGTCCGCGAAAAAGGATTGTCATTTTGCGGCGGATGAGGTGGGATGTATTTTGCCAAAGGATGTGTATGCTGAAATGTGTGAGGCTATGACTGAGGAGGTTCGTTGAAATGACGTCAAACCTGGTTGTTGTATCCGAGGCGGATCGAACGAACATGCTCCTCGCAGCGTTCAAGGGAGTGTACGGTATGTCTCCCGCACATACAACATCTGTTGGGCAGTGAGAACATGAGATGGACATAGACAATATCCGAATGACTGGCATTGTGAATGATCGGTGGACATGAAAGAAGACCTAAATGGGGTTCCGGTGATGTGTGTGTGTGATGTGTGTGTGTGTGTGTGCTTGTGTGTGTGTGTCTTTGTGTGTGTGTGGTTAGGTTGTGTGTGTGTGTCTGATGTGTGTGTGTGTGTGTGTGTGTGTGCAGGTTACGTGGTGCGGCAGCAGGCACGACTTGGTGAATCGTGAAAATGTATACAGTGACGTGTATGTATTGTAGACGTAAGTTTTGTGCTACGTGTTTTTGTGCTTAATTATGTATTGTGTAATTTTGCGTACAATTATGTGGGGTTTTTTTTTTTTTGTTGTTGTTTTTTGTTAAACGTCATTCCTAAATCTCCTACTATACAGGATGACGTCCCTTTCATTTGTATCGTTGTTTTTATTCTCTGTTCTCACGGTTTGTTGCCACGTCCTCCTGAAAAATGATCTTGGATCCGAACAACAGGGTTCGTTCTACTTGTTTCTATTTTTAAGGGTTTTCTACCACTATCTTCTGTTTTTCTTTCATATCGATTTTTCCCTCCCCCCCCCCCCCTTTTGGGGGGGGGTTTTGGGAGTATGAAAAGCTTTCTGTTATTTTCCAAGCTTGGACCTACAGATTTGGCGGAACAAAGTGGAGGATGTACGCAGGTGTTGTTTTCAGCTTCCACACTTTGACACATTAAAATTTTTTGTGCTATTGTTATAATTTATGAAAATGATCTTGAAGAGGCAGGAGACCTGCTTTTATGTAAGCTTTTCTTCTGTGTTTAGGTGTGGTATCAGGGCAGATTATGTTGGCCACCCGTCTGTGTAGGGAATTGAGTCTCTTTAACTACATCCATCCCAGACCCGGCGAATGCTTAATAGACGTCGTAGAGAACGTTTATGTGAGCAGATTTATAAAATAGTTTACGGATATCTGAAGCGGGTATAATATGTTCAAATTTTGATAACAGAAAGAGATTTTTTGCTACTATTTGCATAAGCCCGGCGTCTGTATGTGAGCTGGCCATTGTTAGCTGACGTGTCGATTGTAAGCCCATAGTGCGCGATGTTCGCGCTTTACCTGTTGCTATCCTGACTAACCTTTATGTGAAAGGTTTAGTAATAGAGGCGTTTATCTGCTGTTTTTGTTGGCGCGTGGGCGTACGACCTTCGACTGTTTTGTGGACATGCTATGAACATACCATAGAATATGTTTACACACCATGTTGATACGTCATAGATGACTTGGTTGTAGGTCGTCGGAAATCTACCATTGTATATCTTTACTAGTAGTATGAACTGAGGTGTCGTCAGCAAAAGGTCGCATTGTACATCTTGGCAGTAATATTAGAGGGCAAATCATTCATAAATAAACAAAACAGCAGGGGGCCCAGTACAGACCCTTGGGCACACCGAAGCTTACATCTTTGAGAGAGGAGTATGGACCCAGGTGAACAAGAACCTTTGTGTTTCTTTTAAGTAAGGTAAGATGTGAAAAAAAGCAACTGCGTCTCCGTTATTAAGGTATTTGTGAAGCTTAGCAGTCAGAACTAGTGTGGTCAATCAGATCAAAAGCCTTCTTAAAATCTAGATAGACTACTCCTGTGAGCGGTGCCTTATTTTCATACCCTTCGAGGCCACGGGGTGTCAACAAAGGCGTGTAAAGTGCGGTGTGCTCATGGAATGCTGCCGGACAGAAATCCGGATTGGAGGAAAGGGTGGAGTGAGCTGAACCATTTTCTAGGTAAGCCATGCAAGGGTGTATAGGAACGTGCCTTTCCAGTGGCTGATGGACATAACAGATAATAAAGCAAAGAGGCCGGATAGTTTTTTAGGCGTCAGAACGGATCTTTTGTTTTTGGAAGTGGAATTACTTTCGCAGATTTAAGTCGTTTAGGAAACGTGTTATGTCTGGATACAGAGATTATAAATGGTAAGTTAAGGATTCTACAATGTATGTGTGAGTGACAAGCTTAAGTTATTTCGGGCTAATGACATCAGGCCCCTAGGAATTTTTATTTGGAAGGTTACTTGTGAGTAAACCCACTTCATGAACAGCTCAGCAAGGGGGATGTTGAAGGGGCTGTGCCCATTGTTCTTTGTTGGACTCAGACAGCAGATATAGAATGGTAATAAGTGGTTGTCCTGGCTCGACGAAATTAGAGATTCGGCAACAGAAAGAAAATGGTCATTGAGTGGTATCTCAGCAGTAAGATTAGTGGATAATGTTAGTTGCGGTATGCCGGTACTGTGAAGACCCCCGAGTAAGTGTGGGGGGTTAGAAGGCGCCATTATAGCAGCAGCGGTATCCTTGGCTGTTTTTTAACCGTGTCACGCAACTAAATTCTTTTCTTTGCCTCTCTGATCATGTATTTAACACGGTTACGCTGTTGTTTATATTCAGGAATACATTTTATTGCTACGTAGTTCGTTGCTAAAGCGCCACCACCTGCACAGTTTTCAGGAGTTAAGCCAGGGAGGAAGAGTGTGTAGAGTTTACCCTCCTCTCGCCGTAGTGAGAGCATGTTTATTAAGTACTTATTTAGAAAAAAGATGTCGAGTACCCAATACTGTGGATGCAGCGGTATTAGGATCATAGGACAGAAGCACATTCGTTCAAACGGAGATATTTTCCAGATCCATACCATAGAAATATCGTCTTGACTGTATTGTTTTGATTGTTTTAATTCGGTATAGTTGTATGGTCCGTGGTCTTGGTTGGTTTAGTGAGTTGTCGAAGTCCAGGAAGCATGCCACAGGATAATGAACCACTATACACTTAGACTTGAGACATCTACATCAGATACGGCTTTGTGTTTAGTTGTATATATGTGGTCCTAATAAGCGTGGAAGTAGTTTGGAGTAATTCTGGCGGGTGGGTGATTTCACTAACCAGTACTAACCCCAAACAGAGATGACAGTTGTGTCTCCATGACGGCCGAGTGCGGCTCCTTAAGTATAATCTATATTTTAAAATCGCCCTATAAAAGAATGTCGGCCTTCTTTTTAAAGCTCGTCAAGGTTCAGACTAAACTGATCGTACCACTCAAAAAGTTGAGGCGGGATTTTGTACATATAAGAACCCTTTTAAATACCGGCTTTAGATTTCGGACACTTAACTTCGACCCATACGGCACTCGACGACACCCTCGTGTCTAGGTCGAAGCGCGCGTCGATTGATGCTAAATGCCTGAGATAAAATATATGAAATAATAAGACAGTAGATGCCCAGTTTGGACCTAGAGACAAGGAGTCCTCGTCTAATGACTGAAAAATTGGGGATACTGATTTTCTGCATCGAGCTCATACCGGAACTCAGACGCGTGCTCACTTAGTGCCGTAACAGGTGTTGGAAACGGTAGTAGGATATGTTCCAATATATACAGATCATGTCGGCTTAGGTTGTATTGATAACAGATGGAACACATTGAGGTGCCCTATTCTCATAAACTGCACCTGTGCTGGAAAAATTCGCTTGGACTTATAACAAAATTACAGAGTGCACAAAATAAAACAATAAAAAACAATTAAATACGGAAAAACACGGAAATAAAAAGTACCATAAAACTATAGAACGGTAAAAAGCCACGTAATGATAAGCGTCCTCCAGTGAACAATTAGTGGGCAGTTACGCTACTGAACTCTAACAACAACAACAAATCGCTGTGGTGACCGAACCATAAGAATCAAGTGACGCAACGTGAACCACAAGAATCAAGTGACGCAACGTGGAAACACCGCAGGGTAACACCTGTCTGTTCGGCAGTCACTAAGCTCCTTTCTTTGGCGTCCCCAGTACAGTTTTTGATTAAATCACGCAAGTTAATAGTCTGTCTCACTATAAAGACACGAAAGAGACTGAAAATTAAAAGCTATTTCTTATATGAGCACATCTTTTACAGTGTAAACTAACACAGTCTCTGGTGGTAACACATCAATGTTACTGTCACATCAGTTTATGACCAACGCGGGCGAATTAACCAAGGTAATCATAAACAGCACTGTGTAACCTTTGGATGGCGACTGTGACAACAGCTGTTAGTAATCAGTCTAACTGATATTACGGTTAAGAACAAGTTACATCTGTAACAATAGTCAAAGTCACTTTCGTCTACTGTAATCAAAGCACGACTGTTTTGCCCGCAGGCGGCAATGAGAGTAAGAAACAGTATCGGGTCAGCAGTTTTGCTGTGCTCGCAGTCCACAATCACCAAATATAAACGTCTAATTTGAGCGTCAGTAAATCAGCTGATGAACACCAACTACTAATTCAACAATGGAAATTAACCTTTTTGTTCATCGCATCCGCCGGTACTGTTCGCAGCACCGGTGGTTGCATGCACAAAGAGGTTAAGCAAATTACTGGCCGATAAATCCTTGAAGGAAAGGCTGCAGAGCTGCGCAAGCATGGGCCATCCTCTGCGTTACGTCTATTTCCGGATGTAGCTGCAGGGCTCTCCCACCCTCTGGTCGGTGTCGGTGTCGGATTAGTGGCGGCGGAGGGCTAGAACGGCGCTGTTGATGCTCGCGGGTCCGGGAGGGTGGAATGCGCGGAAACTTCGCGTTCTGACGGAGTTGAACTGCCCGGCGTGACCTTGCTGTGGACAGAATTTCGGGGGGGGTAACCAGGCTGGGCAGAATTGTACATGGCAGTTGTCAGACATGTTGAACTGGGTTTGAGCAGAATGAGCTTGGCGAATTTGAGACTGTTGAAGATGGGCTTGGAGTTGGTTGGAATTAGTTTGGCTGGGATGGGTTTGGTTTGGTGCCTGCTTGTGCCTTCCACTGTCAGGCGACCTTCTGTCTCTCTGGAACAGAGTATGACGCGGCGCAAGATTAGCTGTGCAAGAAGGCGGGGACATGGTCCGATGTAGGGATCTTGGCCTGTTCACACACAGCCCTGAGGTTGTCGTTGAAAGCAAACACAGCCTTTGCCAGGTAATGTTCAGTTCCACTACCTGTAATGATGCAGGATGTGTACAGAGCGGTGCTGGGAAAGGCTGTGCGTAGCAAACATAAGAGCTTCTACACAGGACTGCTTTGCCGACGGCGCCCACTTTGCAGCTGTTGATACCAACATGCGTCGTCACACGCGCGGATATGGGGCATTGGTGGCAAAGTGCGGAGCCACTCCAGGGACATCAGCCACAGTCAGACCAAGATAGACAGATTCTGTACAAGGGCACCGTCGACAGACATCCTGCGCTCGTAAACATTTTTCAGCACAGAATCCCCAATTAACAGCGTGTTGACATCTGGTCGTACTTGCCAGGCGCCGGAGCTGTTCTAGAGTTGCATGATCCTTAGCGCTGATGCTACTAATCTATGTTGGTATTGCGGTGGAAGTATCGTGGCCTCATCTGTTCTCCTCCAATTCAGACAATACAGAGTACCGTTTTGGGTTTTTTTACTGACTGAATTTGGCACGAGGAGTGTGTTGTCGGTCGTGGTTGAGTCTTTAGGGGAGGGGATATGATGGACTGTGAGACGCTATCTTCTAGGATGAGCATTTGGGGGGGGGGGGGGTGTTCCTTGGCTGGTTCAAAAACTCTGGGTGTGTTGCTGCAGGCACTGGCTTTAGACAGGGATTCCAATTGCATTTTTAGTCTTTAAGTCTTGATTTACTGACGCTCTCTCAGAGAGAGAGAGAGAGAGAGAGAGAGTAGAGAGAGAGGAGAGAAGAGAGAGAGAGAGAGAGGGGGGATAGATTTCCAGTTTCTGACTCACTGACCTCTTGAGAAACTTTGTCTGTTTTTTATTCCCATCGCATGTTTGTTATATCATTTTCTAAGCCTTCAGTTTGTCTTGGAAATGAATGTGTGCAAGTTCTAAGTATGACGTTAATGTTGATGATGGCGTAACCAGTATATTTATATAATATAGATACCCTTGCTAACATTGCATGACCATGTTAGAAATACATGATTTTCTTATGTCATCAGCAATGGCGTATTACGTAACTTGTGCATGTGCTGTTTACTGCAACCTAGAAGTTGGTGTATTATGATAAATGTGTTGTGTGTGTGTGTGTGTGGTGTGTGTGTGTGATGTGTGTGTGTGTGTGTGGGTGTGTGTGTGTGTGTGTGGTGTATGTGTGTGTGTGAGTGTGATAGGAAGAGAGTCGAGAGAGAGAGAGAGAGAGAGGAAGAGAAGAGAGAGGAGAGAGAGAGTAGAGAGAGAGAGAGAGAGAGAAGAGAGAGAGAGAAGAGAGAGATGAGAGAGGAGAGAGATTCGTGACTAGTTGAACTTAAAAAATCGTATGCCTTTTTTTGTTCCCAATCCCATGATTGCATGAGATCTTCTACGACATTAGATGTTTTTGTTTTGCACGTGTGTGAGTTCTGAGTATGTTGATATGATGACGATGATGATGTACGTAACAGTATCATAGTAATGTGTTATATTTTAGATGCATTTTCTAAATAGTACGTCATGCTCATGAGTCATTAACTATTGCTGTCTTCCGGACTTACAGGAATGACGTACTAGAATGTATGCACGTGTATTTTAATTTGGGACTATGACGTAAGCATAATACGAAAATTGTGATTGTGTGTGTGTGTTTTTTCCTTTCCGCGCTCACTGGCGTGTGTGTGTGTGTGTGTGTGTGTGTGGTGTGTGTGTGTGTGTGTGTGTGTGTGTGTGTGTGGTGTGTGTGTGGTGTGTGTGTGTGTGTGTGTGTTAGATGGTGTATGAGGGAGGGAGAGTGGAGGTTGCTTTGTGGTGGGGGGGGGTGGGGGTGGCGGGGGAGGGGTAGAGGGATAAAGAAGGGAGGGATAGGGTATCTTCAGGTTGAGAGAAAAATCTATAGCGAACCAGATTCGGAGGTTGAACTTAGATTTTTCTTGACTGTATGTTTGAAAATTCTACTAATAATGATGGTGTTAATGTAGATGATGACTTTATTATTATAAATATTTCATTGCGACATTTTTCCTCCTCACACTGCGTGTCAATACTTGTGTTTCATAAAAGTTTCATGTCATCAGTAGTGACGCACTAAATATCACGAACTTATGCACGTTCTTTTGTACCTTAGTATATATATATATATATATAAGTATTACAATAATTTAGAATTTGATAGTGCATGTGTGTACATTCTGTATCTATTTTGACGCACTAACTACATTCTCACACGTAAATAAATTATTATGTTTTGTTACCTAGTTACCTGTTACCTGGGCATTCCCCTGAAGAAGCCCTCGCTGAGAGGGCTAAAATCTTTGCAAAGAATAAAAGTATAACTCTTCCTAACAACTACGTGGTGTATGTGGATTCTTTCTTCACATTTTAAGTATATATGTATTCTTTACTTTTAACAAAGGCATCGCCCAAAGCCAAAAATGCACTCAATCAGATTAGCTCCAAGGGACGTAAGTTTTCATTCAATTCTGAGAATGCTCTTGCTGTGCTAATGCCATGGAATTCCAGGCTGGTAAGCTTGCATTGTGTCATCAGGACATCAGCTGCCCTTTTTGTGACTGCATCTCTGACTAGATCTAGAAAGAGAGGGGAGTGGGAGAGAAGGAATGACAGACCTATCACTTTAAAGCCTTCCACTGAACACCTACTGCATAGAGCAATAAGGACTAGCCCCAGGCGCCTCGCAATCCGCTGGAGAATATCGTCCTCCCCCCGAGAATATTCCCAAACATATATTGGACCTGCTGAATAGATTTAACGTTTTTGCCGCCTACGACCGGTTTCGCCCCAAGTGTGTGTGTGTGTGTGGGGGGGGGGGAGGGGGGTATGCCTTCCACTGAAAGACCCATTGCAAAAACCAATAAGGACCACCCCAGGCGCCCCGCAGACCACTGGACTACATCCAGGCCTCCCCACTCCTGGGCAGGATATGAATATACTCACAATAGACATTGGATCTGATATTGGGTAGAATTAGATATTTATAAGTAAACCGACAGTCTGGTTTTAAGCCTAGTGTCATGACAGTACGCTGCGACATCTGGTTTAGACCTGGCTGATGATTTCAGTTCTGTTCTGGCATACCGCTCCACTTCAGAAAGTGCAAGTTATACAAACCCTACATTAGTTCTGGGAGACAGATCGACCATGATAGTTCAAGGGCGGTGACAAAATAGCTAGGCGATAACATTGTTGTTTGTTTCTATATAAAAAAAGCAAGGACAACGCAGTGAAATAAGGCCATTCTTCGATAGCAAAAACGTGCGCCGGCGGGCCCACTACGGCCGTCGTGGGCCCGATGACCTTTGTTTACGGGTTTGTACTAAGTGTCCAACTCTTGTTCTCTGCTCATTTGAATGAGGGGTTCACAACTACAAAAAGAAAAAACTTAGCTAACATGTAAACGAGTAGCGGTGCTCATGAGACTTTGTCTCTTGTTAGTCCTGCGTCAGCGTTCTTTGTGCCCACGTTTGGTCCCATTTCATTTGTGTTCTTCACGCGAATGTCGGTCAGTGTGCAATGGTTTCCGACGTAAAATCCGTGTCCACTGGAATTGAAGGGGTTAATACATTCTTTTTTATCTTTCTCATCTACCACAGGTTTACGGTTAACCTGGTAACACCATCCAGCGATTACGTGCTTCACTTCGACGCCAGGTTTAATTATGGGTACACGGTGAATTATACTCTCATCACCTATAAGCTCAACGGGTCATTTGGCAGTGGGGTCTTGTTAGTAGATCCCAACCCTCGCTTTCCCTTCAGGTTCGGTCAGCAGTTTCAGCTGAAGATCACGGCCACTAGCGAAAACAAGTTCAGTGTAAGTTGTTTGCTGAGCTTGTCAACTATTCAACAAACAAAACAAACAAATAATTTTGTCTGCATTTTTGCTTCTTGTTGTTGCTGTTGTTGTTCGCATGTTCTGCAGACACGCACCAACAACATCAAGACGTGAAAACAAAATCAGTATACAAACACACATTACTGTAGTAATATATAACGCTAGATTATCATTGTTGCTGTCATTCTTCTTGTTGTTATTGTTCGCATATTCTGCAAACATGCACTTTCAACATAAAAACAGAATCAGTATACAAACACGCACTATTATAGTTGTTATAACGGTACATTTTTATTGTTTCTGCCGCTGTTGTAGTTGTTGTAGCTGTTGTTGCCGTTGCTGTTTTTGTTCCATGTGGTTGTGTTATCATCAACACCGTTGCTGTCCTAATGTTTGCAATGTTGTGGTTGTTTTTGCTGATCGTCCCAGCAGTTGCCCTGTTTTCACTGTTCTAGTTGTTATTTCTACTGTCATGGTTCTCATAGTTGTTCTTGTTGTTACTGTTGTAGTATTGATTGCATTTTTGACAGGTGTACGTGAATGAAAGTTATTACGCCCGCCAGCAGTTCCTTGCCTCTCAACGTAACCAGTATCAGCAATGTCAAGTTTTACAACGACACGCTCCAAGTGTCTTCTCTGGATGTTTGGTGCAAATAGTCGTGGACTGAATGGCTATGGCGACGTGCATATTGTATATGGTAAAATGAACTTTAGAGATCCCCCGCCATGGATACAAAACGATTTTAGCAACTGGATTAGGTCCTCGTCAGCCCCCGCAACCGCAGGTGCTCATGATGATCTCTTCCGCTTGCAGCTGGGTTCTGTTCTTCTATCTCTTATTACACTCTTATTATAGTGTATACACTCGGAGAGCAACTCATTAAAGTCTGTTATACAATATCTTAAAGTGTTTGGCAACATCAACCCAAAATCTCCTTTTGCATTGATACATCAACACGTTTGTAAATTCCCCACCGAATATCTGAATCTCTCTAAAATAGGACAGCAAGTCAACACTAACCTGTGCAGTTGATATGCTAAGTACTTTAAAGATCCCAGGATCCCAAATAAAGTTGAAATCTGGCATGTAGCGAGTGTGTGAAGTGTTCATGGATCCAAGCCAAATCACTTGCTTTTTATTTAAATTAATTTCAAACCAGAAAAGATGCGATATAATGTAAAGTATGAATGCTTTCCTCAAATGATTTTGCTGCCATCCAGGAACACTGAAGTGGCATCTGCAAATTGAGAGGTAGTTCTGTCCCTAATCTTTAGACCCTTAATAATTTTGTTTTGACGTAGAATAGAAGCCAAAATTTCTGTACAAAGCAGGTAGATGTACGGCGAGCTTGGATAGCCGACAGCCCCGCTACACCTTGAACTAACTAGAATATTGAAAAAAAGCGTTTAACTTTTAGGGCTTAACGTCTTTTGTCCACCACAAAGGTGATTTCGAAGACGGGGCACCGAAAGAGGTCTGAACAAATTTTGACCCCAGCTGGATTCGAACCCACGACCTTTTGGACGAGAGTCGAACGAGTGAGTCCAGTGCCAGTTTTAAACACAGTCCTAAAACCCATCTTTTCCCATCTTGATTATCAGTGTTTATGTTTTTAGTCATTTTCTGATCTTTTGTGTAATTGTACATGTGTTTTTGGTTTTGTCACTTTTTGTGTAATATTAAGACTAGGCAACTGAATAAAAACGCCTTCTCGAAGTTTACAAGGAGCAGCTGACCATAGAGGAGACGAATATTCTCCCCAATGTATCTGCCCTTTAGAAAGACTTTTTGGTCCTGATGAATAATTGGAAGGCAATGCATTTTTCAATCGCTCGAATGTACAGGCTGATACGGTTTTATAATAGTGTTTAGCAGAGTAATGGGCCTCCAGATAAAAAAAAAATTCTTATGGTTACCTTCCATTCGTATACAGGTATTAACTCCTTGCCTCTGAGTGACTGACATCTGACCACATTGAATACCATAGTTAATAGATCTGAAACGGAGACAACCAATATCTACCCAACACAAATTTGTAAAATTCTTCTGAACCAGATTTGCTATTACTCATTCGTTTCAGAACACCAAGTGCTTCTACCAAAGAGACAGGCCCTTAATCCACTCTCTCCTACTCAGACAATGAAGGGCTGACAACAGTAGCAGATAGATCAACGTCAACCAGTTCCTCTTCTCCAGAAGCATACAAATGTTCATAAAAAGCTTTGACTTTCCTTCGTCATGTATTACATCATCATTTTCATTCTCTAAGAAATTCATAGATCTGCTAACAGTTTCTAATTTCTAAGTTGCAAAAATACTTTGAAGCATTTTCACCCTCTTGTACCCAATTAGCTCGGGACCGAACAATCATAACGTCTGTTTTTTCTTCTAAATTCGACAAGCTCAGTTTTTTTTTTCTTGAGTTTGTTTGTTTTTGTTTGTTTCTTTGGTTATTATTATTATTATTATTATTATTATTTTTATTTTTTTTATTTTATTTTTTTTTTTTTTTTTTTGGGGGGGGGGTTCTTACAAGAGAGGGATATCATCATCATGAAAATAAGTTCCATGTCATTTATTTCCTTTTTCAAAGCATCCTGTTTCCCATTATCTTATTTTTTCTTGTGACTTGCATAAGAGATGGTTTGGCCCGGAACCTCCAATAGAATCTTTTCAAAAAAGGTCTGGTCATTAATGCTGAACTGTAAGTCATTATTATCAACATTACCAATATTACCCATATTATACACCACAATTTCATACTGTCTCTTTAACTCCAAAATGGATTTTTAACATCAACGTATGACTTATCTCCAAGTAAAGAGTAATTAACTTCCAATATGTTCTTCTTTTCATATGAGGTTGTGAAAAAATTCAATGGACACCAATGAGCGATCAGAGCAATAACCTGATTCAATCCTTGTAGGCAATACACCCAACATTAAACATTCTGAAATCAAAAAGTAATCCTGCATTCCGTGTTGTGCAGAATTAAAACGACGCCATGTTTACTGCCAGATTCCAGGGGGAAGCTCTCTCCATGCATCCACTAGATCAAATACAGTCATATTATCAAGCACTTTTTTCATTGAGCTTGGGCGATTAATATTTCTATATCTAAAAGTATCTTTGTCAACATCCAACACAACATTCCAGTATGATGGCAAACTGGTTATCAAGTCTTTCTATTTCCTTAAATACAGTGTCAAAAAAGAGTGACAATCCACATTACTAGGACCACACACATTTACAAGTCATCCGTTTAGCTGCTATTGTAATGTCTAATACTATGTACATTCCGTTGTCACGTCCAAGCACTTCATGCAGATTATAACAAAATTGTTATCAAGCAGTATAACAATACCATTACTATTTGTGTCATTGCCACACATTTATTTATTTATTTATTTAGTATTTATTTAGTATTTATTTAGTTATTTAGAATAGAAAACTACAAGTATATCAAGTATTACCTACACTATGTAAATTCCTGCTTGTAATGACCGCTTGAAATAACTAGCATCATCTCAAGACTTTCTAATAATCACGTTTCTTTTTAACGCGATCTGCTCCGTGGCGGACTAGGCCGACTGCTAAAATTTTTCCCATACAACGGGTTGTCAATGTCTTGCCTAAGCTAAGACTTTTGTACCCTTTTCTACCCTTTTAATAATCTGTGACTAGTAGGTATACACTTAACAAAGGTTTTCTCACCGCTGCCCCTCGTATGGAACGGAATAGTTCTTTTGCATACAAAGGAGACGAACAGCTTAAGAGTCTTTAATTTTACGACATCTTTCAGTCTTTATAAGTTACAGCGACCTACTTCAGGCAGTGAAAGGTTAAGAGTTCGCATTTTCTCTCTGTAAATGTTCTTAAGTATGTCTGACAATAATGTTTGACAGAAGGGCTAACTTAAAGTATGAAGTATGAATGTTATAAAGTGAACGACTTTTCTGCTCTTCTTCTTCTTCTTTGTACGCAGACGAGTTCCTTCCGGTACGCTCAAAAGGCTTTAGAAAACCTCTGATACGGCGTGTGCTTGTTTACATGGATTGTGAAAAGAAGGGCAGCAAAGGGTAGAAAAGGCAAGACAACATTGATAACACGTTGCATCGGCGAATTTTAGCAATCAAAGCCTGCCATGGAGCAGATCGCTTTAATACACTGAGCCCTGAAAAAGAGATTCTCAAATTCTGGATTTGTCCTTCACAGTTCTGGAGACAGATCGACTAAGATAGGTCAAGGATGGTGCCAAAATAGTTTGGCGCCTAGCGGCGCCAAGCTATTTTGACTGACACCATCTTTGAACTGTCACTTGTCAAGCTATATTATCTTGTTGTTCGTCAATCCTGGGTAGGATGTCTTTCAACAAGAGCACGTTTCGTGAGTCACTTATTTGTGAATACACTGAATAATAGTGTGTATTGTTTTGTGCCGTCGTCAAATATTAAATTAAACCATCTGCACCGTTGTTTCAGTCATCGTAGACGTGGTTTGTGTGTGAGAAGTAGAGCAAAAGGCTATGCGCCAGTGATGCCAAAGCTGCATGCATTTGTTTTAGCACCAGTTGTAGTATCTGTTGAGTTATCGTACTCATCCCATCTGTGTGCATACTTATAGCTCCCTCGGTCTGTAACAGCTTAATTTATAATTAATCGGATTCAAATGACAGACGACCATTTAACGGCTCATGAGCTGCCTTATTTATTGTAATGCGGCCGTTCTTCAGTTTTTGCCGCACAGCACGCACACGTTTTCGTGTACTAACGAGATATGAGGCTCTTGTCTGATGTGACCTAAAAAAACAAGACAGTAAGTCCAGTTTTGTGAAAGGCCAGATTGTTATTGTCGTACGTTGAAAATCTCCCTTTTCACAAAAATTAACACGTTCTCTCTTTCCTTCCTAAGGCAGGGATACAGTAGGCAGACTCAAAGCCGACATTATTAGTTGTATTATGAGTTAGGCTTTGCCAGTGGGTTTTGTCGCCTCGAGGGCGCTTGGGGAGCGGGGGGGGGGGGGAGGGGTCAATGTCGTAGGTAAGAGTCGAGGGCTTTAACCCGAGAATCTTACCTCCGACATTGACATGCCTGACCGGACCCTCGACCCGACAAGAACCACCTGCAAAGCCTAACTCGTAATACAACGATTTTGTCTTCAGCTGTAACAAGTATAAGCGTGAAGTATACCCTTGAAAGGATCCCAAACTTTACGTGTGACGTAGATATTCAGGGGAAGAAAATCTCCATACTTCCGACTATCAGACAACAACCTTGGGCGAACGGCCTTCGCCTGGAATTTTTCTCTCGGGTATTTTTTATAATTAACAATTTTTCAATCATTTTTTGTATGGAATTGGTAATATAGGCTGAACACAACTTGTGCATATAGTTTTTTTGTTGTTGTGCTTAACCCCCTCAATTTTGTATTTATCCAGCTTTTTGTTTCTTCGCCGCTTCAAATACGGTCAGTATGTGATAGGACCTTCGCTTCAGCTGAATTTTCCTGTCGTTGATATTATCTAACTTATCCAATTGTTTAGTTATGTTTTGTATGAAATTGGTACCAGCGGTATCACAGAACACCTACATATAGTACTTTTTGTTGTGTAGCCCCCTAAATTAATTATTTATTGGCATGTTTTTGTTTAGAGGTTTGACTGAAGGAAGATTAGGCTGTGATTGACCAAAGATGTATTTGGTGGAAAACGCATTGCTCAACAAGTAACGTTGTCATGGTAACATTATAATGAGGGCGTCTACTTATCACTAATTACCTTGGTAACATGTGACTTCTATTGCCTTGAGAACGGGCGACCAGGGAAAACAATCAAATAGAGCCAGGCCTAAGTGTAAAGAGACTGAAAGAAGACAATGTTCGATGTTTCACAATGGGGTGAAGATGTGGGTCGTAGCTCGCAGTAATATCCTGAATGACATCGTCAAATGCTATTGTGGGTAAGATTAACCCCCCTTGTGCATACAGCCGCTGCTGTAAACGATACCGCTGGACTGCACGCACAATGCGGTTAACCCTTTTGCTGTCCGTCGATAGCGCTTTTTGTCGCGAGGATTCCTGTCGGAATTATCGCGACAGAAAGCGCTACCGACAGCCAAAAGGTTAACAATCCACTTTAAGTCGTCCGGACTTTAGTACATTCAGTTCATTGTCGCACGAGCGCGTAGGAATACAACGCTAAGTTGTACCACTAACAATCAACAGCGCATCAAGGGAGAAAACCCGTGTGACATTTGTGCTGTGTCTGTCTAGTTGTCTTCGTGTTTCTTTGCACGGTCGGTAAAACACATATTCACCGTAAAGAGAAAAGTGGAAGCAAATATCTCGGAGACGATCTTTTATTATAATATCAGTCCATGTTGTGTTGTTCAAGCCTCGAATGCACAAAGGCAGATTATTTAAGTCGGCTTGGTCTAAATAGCGAGCTCTGGCTAACCGTTTTAAACACTGGCCATAATTGTATAATTATCTACACCTGGCGGACGAGTTTAGTCCGCCGCCGTAATAAACTGGAAAAAAGAAATATAATCCAGAGTCAACCTGATGCAAACAAGGTAGCGGAGCAAACTCTGTCAGTGCCGGAAATAGCTTTTACGTCGGCGCTAAAATACTAGTCAGAAGTCAGAAAATGTTATTCAGTGGGCGGTAAAATACTACTACTTTAATACATGGTCATTCGCTCAGACGGAAAGGACAAATAGTGTGAATAGTGCCACAGAAAACGTTGATACAAGAATAAATTGAAAATTCAGCTTAACGGCTCATCTTAATTCAGCTTAATTCTGTTTTTGCCTTATATGTGTGATGGGGTGACAAATCGGAATTTTGAAATTGATGGAAAAGGCGTTGGATGGTTGGATTTATTGGCACAGAGACGCGTTCATGTTGGTTAAACTTTTATTGCTGCCAGAAAGCAGACAACAGAAAGTAGAAATCAGAAAGTAGAAAGCAGTACCTGTGGAATAAACAAACAGGTAAACAGTAAAGGTGCCAAGAATACAATGAACAAGGCACATAACTAAACTAAGGCATAAATCATCATGCATTGAACTTAAATCACTTTGATTTTAAACACTCTGATAAAATCAAAGTGATGGTCGTGTAACATAGAATGTGTAGTAAAATACCTGACAGCAAATAAAATGAACAATAACTATAAGTCATAATACGAACTACAAAGTCATGCAAAGCACAAGTCGAAGAATAAAGCAGAGCACCAATACACAATTCTGCTATACAATCAGACCTTGTAAGGCGAACACGCAAATGACTAACAAACGGGTAGTCACTCCGACCGGGGCCTCCCTTAACAGGTCAGACAATATCGAAACAAATGCATAAGTGCTAAAAGTAACATAGCAAAAGTAAAATACAAAATTAATTAGATGACATGCCAGCGGTAAGGTAACTATGTGACAAAACACTAATGAATAGCAAATGAAAGAAAAAAGAAGTGTAAAGGAGAAAGTAATGTGTGAAAATGACATAAAGTGAACTCACAATACAACCGACTTACCATCAAATGAATAAGGACGTACACACAACCTCATCATTCACTCGATCTTTATTGCATTCGCACTGCAGACACAAACGCAAACATTGAACGTCAACGAAGGACGCAAACATCTACACGCACTGCAGTCATTCATGACGAAGAGGAAGACAGACAGAAAACATGTGTATGTGAAGGGGAATTATGTGTATGTAACATAAGATAGCCTAGAATAAAGTAGATCTACTAAAACATAACCTAATGAATGTCACCATGAAATAAATAAATACATGGTCCACTTAATATGACTACGAAGTACCTTTAAGTTTCAAAGGTTGCTTATTACACATAGTAATGAACAATGACCCTTGAGGTCGCATAACAGAGATGTCCGGTATTTCTTGCAGTCACTCAAAGGCTACACTTATTACAAATAGAAGTGAACAATGACCTTTGAGGTCGTATAACAAAGATGACCTTTATCGCTTGCCGTCACCCAGGCTCATGCCTGTTAGTGAAGTGAAACAAGCCTAAGTACTATGTCAAGTGAAATACCTAGTCATAAAATAAGAGGCAAATAATGACTAAAGTCAAAATAAATATAAAAAAGACCTATGAACAAATGACCAAAATTAATGAATGGAATGAGTGACTGAATGAACCAATCAATCAATCCACCAATCAGTCACTCAGTCCGTGGCTAGGCATGGCATACGGTAAGACATCATCATCATCATCAGTCCCTTGCCCGAACTGGGCGTTGGGGGGACTGAAAGGCAGCAGCAACAGACAGTGCTCTCCACTGAGTTCTATTTTGGGCGGTGGCAAGCAAGTCTGGCATCTCGAGTTCGGTCCATTCTTTTATGTTTGCGACCCAACTCTTTCTCTGACGACCTCGCCGACGACTTCCTTCGAGAGTGCCTTGGAGGATAGTCTTGGACAAGGTGTTGTGTCGGGTCACGTGGCCAAACCAAGCAAGCTTGCGCCGTTTCACCGTTGCCAGAAGGGGTTCATGTGGGCCCACCAGGGAAGTGACGATGCTCCGTACATATTCGTTGGTCTTGTGCTCGCGGTACGAGATGTGGAGCAACTTCCTCAGGCACTTGTTCTCAAAGGCCTGGATTTTCTTTTCTGAGTCTGCAAGCAGCGTCCAAGTCTCACAGCCGTAGAGTAGAATAGACACTACGAGGGACTTGTAAAGCCTGTACTTGATGGTGAAGCTGATGGAGTTACTTCGCCATATCCTGTCCAGCCTGGCCATTGCGAATGTTGCTGTACCTATCCTGATACGGATCTCTGCTATGCAACTACCGTCTTTGGACAGGGTGGCTCCCAAGTACTTGAAGCTATTGACCTCTTCTAGCTTCTGGCCGTTCATGTGAATGTTGCTGCTGCTGTTGCTTGTGGTGTTGATCATCACTTTGCTTTTATCCGTACTGATCTCCATGCCATAAGACCCTGCGCTACTTGAAAGTTTGTCTGTCAGGTTTTGCAGCTCACTATTGCTGCCTGCCATGAGGTCAATGTCGTCTGCGAATCGAAGATTGCACAGGGATCTGCCACCAATAGAGATTGAAGTATGGTGGTCGTGGAGGGTTTCCTGCATGATCTTCTCCAGGAATATGTTGAAAAGGACAGGAGAGAGCAGGCATCCTTGACGGACACCGATTGTCGTCCTGAAGAACTCGCCTGACTGATTGTTAAGTAGAACCGCGCTGCAGGCGTTCTTGTAAAGCGCTTCTATCATTTGGATCAGTCCCTCCTCTATGTTGAACGATCTCATGACTTGCCAGAGTCCGTCGTGCCAGACGCGATCAAATGCTTTCCTGAAATCAATGAAGTTGTGGTAGAGTTCGCGCTGATGCTGCAGATGTTTCTCGATCAGGACGCGGCAGTTGAAAATCTGCTCTACAGTGCTTCTTCCAACTCTGAAGCCAGCCTGTTCTTCTGCCAGCAGTTCCTCGGCGAAAGTTTTGAGGCGGTTGAGAATGATTCTAAGCATTACTTTGCTAGGGTGACTTATCAGACTGATAGTTCTGTAGTTCTGGCACTGTTTCAGGTTTCCTTTCTTGGGGAGCGGGATCACTAGAGACTGTGTCCATTCTACTGGCCATTTCTTTTGCTCCCAGATCTTTTGACAGAGTGTAGTGAGTACCTTCGTTGTTACTTCTCCTCCATGTTTCAACAGTTCAGCAGGTACATTGTCTACACCTGGAGACTTTCCTCCCTTCAGGCCGCGTACAGCTGTTTCCACCTCTTCAGCTAACACTGGCAGGTCTTCGGCCTTCCTGGCCCCAGCCTGGTTGTTTTGGAGGATGCTGGTGTCTGGCTCAGCCTTGTAGTTATACAAGTCTTGGCAGTACTCAGTCCATCTGTTTAGTACAGCAGTGTTTTCCGTAAGGAGTTGGCCGCTGCTGTCTTCGATGACTGTGGCTGTTCGCTGTTGAGTCTTGGTGAGGGTCCTTAGCGTTTCATAAGCCTTCTTGCTGTTGCCGTTTGCCATGCCCTCTTCCACGCTACGACACTGGTCTTCAATCCAATCTTCTTTGGCTTCTTTCATCCTCTTCCTGATCTTCTTGTTGACAAGTCTGTACTTGTTTGCTGATGTGAGGTCTTGGCCTCTCTTTTTCTTCCAGGCTCTCCTCTCATCACAGAGATCAAGGATGTCATCGGTGACCCAGGGCTGTTTGCGCTTCCTCTGCTTCTCCAGCACTTCTTCTGCTGTAGAAAGTAACACCTCTTTTATATTTCCAGCAAGGGTGTCTACGTCCCAGTCCAAAGTAGCCAAGGCTGCAAATCTGCCTCCCACCTGGGCTTGGAAGACCTCTTCTACTTCCGGGTCTTTTAGCTTCTCGAGGTCGAATCGGATGCGAGGACTCTTGCTGTCTCGTTTCAATGCCAGCTTCAACTTGAGGCTAGTAAGGACGAGGTTGTGGTCGCTGCCAATATCAGCGCCAGGAAAGGACCTCGTTTGTGCTTTGTTAACGCTGGATTTGAATCGTCGAGGCAGCAAGATGAAGTCAATCTGGTTATGGACCAGGCCTCCTGGCGATTGCCATGTCACTGTTCTTGACTTCTTGTGTGGATGGAGGGTATTAGCAACGGTAAGACGGTGACTCTGTGCGAACTCTAAAAGTCGCAGGCCTCTGTCGTTTGTTTCTCCAAGGCCAAACTTGCCAGCTGTTCCTGCCCATTGTTGGTAAGCGTCAGGGCCGATCTTTGCATTCCAGTCACCGAGGACAGTCAGAATGTCTTTCTTAGGTATTTTCTTGATGATGTTGTCCAGTTGTTCGTAAAATTCTTCTAATTCATCATCATCATGATCTGCTGTTGGAGCGTATACTTGTATTATAGTGATGTTGTGCGGTCGGGCGGAGATGCGGATGGAGATTAGTCTGCTTGACACGGGGGTGCAGCTGATGACAGTTCCAGCCACCTCTTTCCTTACGATAAAAGCTACGCCATGTTCGTGCTTGGTTTCTTTTCCGCTGAACCAGATTTTATGGCCTTCATCTGTTGTTGTTTCTCCGAAGCCTGTCCATCGAACTTCTGCAAGTCCTACAATGTCCCAGCGATAGCGCTTTAACTCGTGGGTGAGTTCCTTCACTTTGCCGCACTGGTAGAGTGTGCGAACAACGGTAAGACATAGCAACGTGTAAATAACTTAACTCATTCTACCCCAACACCGAAATCCCCAAATTTTGCCGTTGTTCTCTGAAGACTGCATAGACGTGCAGGACACAGATCGACCATGATAGTTCAAGGGTGGTGCCAGAATAGCTTGGCGCCCATAGGCGCCAGGCTATTCTGGCATCACCCTTGGACTATCATGGTCGATCCTTATGTTGCTGTGGTGTGTCTGGGGTAGAATGAGTTAAGCGGAAGTTCAAAATCAAAACAAACATGGTGGCTGAGAGAGTCAGCCGTGAGTGACGTCACCAGCGCGGGAACATCATACAAAGGCCACCCTCCCTAGATAAGTGATAGGCAAGGGAAGAATCAACAGATAACTAAATAGAAGAAAAATCATCCTAACCATGAAATAAACTTTAAATCCCTACCACAGCAACAACAACAACTAAACAATCAACAAGTCATGAATAGCATTAAATGAACAAAAGAAAATGCGCGCATTGTGGTGCATCCACAATGCAAATAATGTAATGGATTGTCATGATTGCCATTCATTTCAGCAAGACCAAACTTAACGAATCGTTTAGTTAGAGGCATAAGTGCACCCCTTTTCACTCCCACGGTTATGCGCCAATGCAAAACTATCGCCTAGTCACAACCGACCACGTGCGGTCGTGCACGCTAAGCGCTGCATCATTTTGACAAGTTAAGTTTTCTAAGGCGGCAAAATCTTCCACATCAACATTGTTACAAAAGTTTGTGTACAAATTTCCATACTGCAGCATTACATGGAAATTTACTACCGAGTAGATAATCGTCTAGCAGAAGACAAATGGAATCAAGCTAGCCTCACAAAATGGCTAATACCGACCGGTCTGGCAATCATGTCAACCTCATGCTCAAGAAATCATTAAAACATCCAGCATCGCAATATCATCAAATAGTGCAAAAATTAATAATGCGCAAAATACGATATGAAAACTGAGTACTTACAGGGTCTCCAAAACCCGCGCAGTTTAGGGTGAATTAGAAAACGTTTCAAGTTCCTCCAAGGCACCGGTGCCAGAAGTTAAGTCGATCACTATAATGCTGGTACTGGGTCTCGCGTGTTAGGTAAACTGAGAAAAGAAAGCGCGCCGAATCGAAGCGAATTTTGAAGGGACTGGACTTCCAGCTTTCGTTGATTTCGTCCGGGGGAGGGGGGGGGGGGAGGGGGGGTTTGAGGGGGGGGGGTTGAGGGGGAGGGTGTCGGTCTGCCTGTCTGTCTGTCGCTCCGTCGCGCAGCGGCTGGTGGTGTTGCCGGGGCCGGGCGGGTGGTGGTGGAGGAGGCGGGTGGTGTGGCCGGTGGACCGTCGCTAGTACCAGGTTGGTGGCAGCTGGTGGACCAGCCACTGCAGTATGCCCTCTATGAGTGGAGGCGGGGGTGGTGGTGACCGGTGGAACCGTCGCTGGGTTGGTGGTGGGGGTGGCTGGTAGCGTCGTGGTGAGAATTCGGGGGGTGGTGGCAAGTGGAGGCGGGGTCTTGGTGTGGAGCGTTGGGTGAAGGGTTGATGGGGCGGCGGGATTCGGAGGTGTGGCGGTGGTGTCGCGAGGAGGGGGGTTTTCCTGGGTGCAGACTGGCGTTGTCTGTTGGATTTTAGAGGTCTTCTCCTGCGGCTGGTGGTGTTCGTTGCTGTACTGGCTGTACTGGCTGTTGAGGGTGCTTCTGGGTGGTTGTCTTGTACTGGTTGAGGTGTGTCGGTGCTGGAGTCTTGGGACGTTGGCGTTGTCGTTGTGGTGGAGCATTCCACCTCTCTTGTAGTCGTCGAGGTGGTGCTGGTTTTCTTGTGCTTGGTTGATGGGGTGGCTGAGGTCCCCTTGTGGTTTATTTCGACGGTGGCTTGGCTGTCGGTTTCTAGCGTTTGGGGGACTGCCCGGCTTTCTTGGCTGGCGGTCGTTGGTGCGTCGATGTCGGCGAGTGCCCCTGTGTGGAGCAGCCATCGGGTGGTGACCATGTCGCGGTGGTAGTCATCACCGCGCGTTGCGAGGATGGCTGGTACAGCTGCTTGCAGCAGCAAGACTAGGTCGTTGATGTCCATGCCCCAAAGCCGGACCTCCCTCTCTTCTTCGGACCAGGGCCCTTCCCGAAATAGGTGTTCGGGGATGTGGATCCATGGGGGGGGGGAGGGGGGAGGGGGGGGAGGCGGGGGGGGGGGGGTCCGACTCTGAAGATGGCTCCGACCTGTCCTGCTCTTCTTCTTCTATTTCTTCTTCTACTGGCTGCGGTGGAGGTTGGGCGGTGGCTGGTAGGTTCGCTGCTGTGAGGCTTGGGAATACATTCGATCTTAGGTAGGCGTCCATCTGGGGGAGCATTCCTGTTGGTGGCAACGGCGGTGGGTATCGTTGCCACATTTCTTCCAGGCTGTACTCTGGTGACGCACGTGGTGTCTCCGTCTGCGTCGTTGGTGGCTGTATTGGTGGCGACATAGGTTGGTTCTGTCGTCTTGTTTCTCTTCGAGAGCTTGAGCTGGGCGTAGTCTGTGGTCTTAGTTAAGTGTGGTGGGCCAGGTATTCATCGGCTTGCTGTTGATTCGTTAGGCGTCTGTTCGCCCTTAGAAGGGCAGCTTTCTGTTTACGTGAGGACATAGCGTAGTGCTCCGTGCGGTGAACCGTCCACTGGGTGGCTGAGGCGTGAAGTTTGGCTTGCTGTAGGAGAGGCGCGGAGGACCGTCCACTCTGTCCGGCTGCTGTGAGTCGAATGATGATGAGAAAGCGCGCCTATGCTATGTTAATTTTAATGGACATAGACTTCCAGCTCTCGCTGATTTCGTCCGGAGGGGGGGGGGGGAGGGGGGGGTTACGGTCTGTCTGTTCGCCGCTGATGTCCGCGCATCGCTTTTGTCACACCCTTCGTCATGGCCGTCCGTGCCTTTGGTAGGGGGCGGGGGGGGGGTGGTGGGGGGGGGGCTGGGTCGTTGGCGGGAGAGCTGGTATTCCCGCGTTTGTTCGTTGGTGGTGTCTGGCTCCTGTTTCCTTCTTTGTAGTCACAGTCCAAGGCCCGGTTCTTTCTGGCCCAAACCTTTCCTCTCCTATTGTTTGAGGGGGGGGGGGGTTGATTTTTTACAAACCCCCCTATACGTGTTTCAGTCTATTCTGTATTTCTCTGGAGGGGGGTGTTGTACCCTCCGTTGCCCAGGGAGTGCATGGACGAAGGATGCTAAACCTCCTGGGGTCCCTATTTATTTTGATGGGTGGGCGAGCGGGCAGTCATGCGGTATCGGAGTGCCAACTAAGGTACCTCGCTCCCCTGAGATGTCTTATCCCCCCTATCCCGCAGAGTGGACCTTCCAGGAGTGTCCCCCTCCCCCAATTACCGTGACGGGCGGACGGACCCCGGGACCGGCCGCCAGCTCCGGGGCGCGCCCCACTGAGGATCTCTTTGGAGGGGGGGGGGGGCCTCAGGGCGCCCGCCGCCGGTCCACGGGACCCTCCGTCCGCTAGGAGGGGGGCGGTTGGTCAAAAAGCCTCCCGGTACGACACCATTGAGCGGGCTTTCCCTCGAACTCCTGGGAGGGGGGGGGGGGGGGCTATCTTAACGCCGGGCGGGGAGAAAGCGCTCCACGCGAGCGGCCCTATTTATACAGGCATGCCGTCTCCCGCCAAACAGCATGTCCGCGTCGGTGCTAAAGTCACCGGGGGTCTGGGATTGTAAAAATGGCAAAGCTGTGTTTCTTGCCAGTCCTAAGAACTAGAATAACTTCTGAACTACATAATGCAGAAATATAAACTTTGAATAGAAAAGTTAAGCGCGTCTAAAGCGTGCGCATGTGTGTGCGAGTTGTGAGTGCGCGCTTAGAGCTATAATTATTATAAGATAAGCGCATTATAAATACCGTAATTATTAATTATTATTATTATTATTTAGACATTTTACCAGCTTTACTCTCGATTAAGTTTGGGGCTACGGGCTGTTAGCGAAAAAATTATATTCATTCTTAAAGCGGTCTCCGGGCCGCCACAGAAAATCGAAAAGGCTACTAAATCACAATTATCACCCTGAAAGGTTACAATCAAACAAAAGACATATACATCATTTAAAAAAAAGTTACCCGTGCCATGCTAAATACCGTCTAAGCAAATGGTGGTGTAGTTAGGCTACAATACACAGTCAAAAATATACAAGAAACACAACACGTACACTGCGCTATCGTGTACACAACACCGAACGCTGCGTTTGGCAAGGCACCGCGAGCGGCGCACGTTATCGCTAACAGTCGACAAGAGTGAAATCCGAGAAGCAATGGTCATAAGTGCCATCGGCCTTTGTACACAGAGGAACATCTGGTTCAGTCGCTCTGTTATATATGCTTAAATGTAGTGGACCAAACTCGAGGTTAACTGAATTTCAGATATTTCTTGTTTCAAACTCCTGAAGCTATCGTTGGCCCGCGCGGGCGGTAGTGCGCGGGCCAACGGCACGGCCGACGTCGGCCCGATGACCTTTTGCGCACTGGGCTGGGCTGTTTTTGAGGATCATGGGGTCCGCAGCAATCTATCTGCTCGTCACTACCCCTCTTTGGATCACAACTTCACAATCATACCTGTATTCACTTCCATGATCGAGAACATTGTATACACTGGTAAAAGAAACGTCAGTGTCACCGGTGCTGAAGACGTCAAGTCAGCGATGTCCCCTCTTTAACTGCGCGAGACAGTGTCCAGAATTGTCTCACTGCATCACGTGGACTTTTGACACCAAAGACGGCGCGTGCTACTTCCCCACACTGAGTGCTGCGGACGAGTGCAGAAGCGTCAATCTTTCTACACTGACACAGGTACACTGTTGCCCAATGCGCAAAAGACCATCGGGCCGACGTCGGCCGCCGTTGGCCCTCGCACGTCGGCCCGATGGCCTTTTGCGCATTGGGTAACTTTCTGGGCACCTCGTTTTGGATGTGTGCTGTTTTTAATTTGGCGGGCTCATGAGGATCTATGTCTATTGCAGATTTATTTTTTGTGTGTTCACCTTCTTCACATTTTGGGGCGCTACACCTGAATAAACTAATATCTTAAAGAAAACAAAATGAATGAACGCATGTGTCGCCATGTTGCATACTATCCGATTACGTCATCTTGCGTGAGATAATAACGTAGTGTCTTGAATTTCTACGCAACCTTCCCATCATGCCGGCCTGATTTTATTTCTTTGAAGTCTGCGTACTTGTTTTTTACGTCTCTAGGGAACCTTCAAGGAAGGGAGGTCGAACATTACGCGTCGGCTAAAGTTACATGTTACTACATGTGCGGCCTATTTTTTAAAGTCCCTTCTATTTATAGAAGGGACTTTTTAGACGGTCGCGGTGGGGCGAATTTAATAGCATGTCTATGATGTCGAAGGCGGACAGGCCTAAGCCTCTCACAATTAAAGTGACAAGATAAAAATTACGTCATGTCTAGTTACGCTAACCTCGCTGCTGAACGTACATTTGGCGCGAAGCGCCGTGTGTTCGTATGTATATATGTATGTATGTATGTATGTATGTATGTATGTATGTGTGTGTGTGTGTGTGTGTGTGTGTGTGTGTGTGTGTGTGTGTGGTGTGTGTGTGTGTGTGTGTGTGTGTGTGTGTGTGTGTGTGTGTGTGTGTGTGTGTGTGTGTGTGTGTGTGTGTGTGTGTGTGTGTGTGCGTATATCTGTAAACAAGAGAATCTCCGATATTTCTGTACACAAAAGCTTGAAACTTGGCGAAATACTTTCATAAAGGGGTGGCTAAGGGAGCATATTGCAATTGAATGTCTCATTTAAGACATAAACAACCGTTTAGAGGAATTCGGTTGACCCAGATTAGAGTCCGTAATTTTTGTCAGATTTACTTGAAATTTCGGATATAGTTAGTTTGGATACAGACATTGGATGAATTCGTTAGCCAGCTTTGTATCCTTTCAACTTTTTTAGTAAAAATTAATTCTTTTCAAAAAAGAATTAAAACAGTAAAAAACCTTGACTTATAGAGAAAGTCAGACAGTGGCGGTGACGTAAAAGAGGCAACTCCGTCACCACGCAGACATTGACATAATACTCTAAATATGACGTATTTGTCTAGCGCGCGCCGCTTTCTCTCTCTCTCTCTCTCTCTCTCTCTCTCTCTCTCTCTCTCTCTCTCTCTCTCTCTCTCTCTCTCTCTCTCTCTCTCTCTCTCTCTCTCTCTCTCACACACACATGCACGCATCTCCAAGAGGCAAAGATCCTCATGCGCCAGGATAGTGCAGGAGGATCTATGTCTATTGGAGATGTATGGAGCGCGCGCGCATACACGCACTAACACGCACACACACACACACACACACACACACACACACACACACACACACACACACACACACACACCGTCGAGCTTTCAGAGGAGTATTCAGGTGACCCGATATAGCTAGTTTGGAGAAAGATATTGGATGAGTTCTTTAGCCAGCTTTGTACCCTTTCAACTTTTTCAGTATAAATTAATTCTTTTCAGAAAAAAATTACAACAGTGACAAGATGGGATAAACCATAACCCACAAAGTCCCTTCTATATGAGAGCTGTCTTCGCTGTCAAGGGTCTCTCTCTACCTTTTGTCTTTGACTTGATTCTGATGTTGAAATATCTCCTTTTGAAAAAAAAGCATCGCATATATGCCAATGCGTCATAGTGAACTCTATAAGGGGCGCGCGCAGTGTATACGCGTCATTGGTTCGTCAAATGTAATTTGTCATGACGTTATTTTGTTTTTTGTTTTTACATAATTTTATATTTAACGTGATATGAGATTCGCTTTCGCTTCAAGACTTGGGAAAATGGAGACAAAACTAGAATTTCATGGTACAATTTCAGTCTTGCTATAATTTGTGTGAAATCAGGTTGACTTTACCTAGCTACATGCTATACTAAGTACACCTGCATTTTCTTTTGAAAGCGCGTCGATGTGTGTGTGTGTGCGTGTGCATGCGTGCATGCGCGCGCTGCAAACATCCTCAAGAGGCATAGATTATCATGCACCCTCCGTTCATTGAGGATCTATGCCTCTTGGAGATGCGCGCATATGTGTCATTGGTTTGTCAAACGTCATTTGTCATGACGTTGATTTTTTTATTTTTTTTTTTTGTTTGTTGTTGGTTTTTTTTTTTTTTTTTTTTTTTTTTTTTTTTTTTTTTTTTACGTAATTTCATATTTAACGTGATACGAGTTTCGCTTTCGATTCAAGACTTGCAAAAATTGTGACAAAACTAGAATTTCAAGGTACAATTTCTATCTTGCTAAAATGTGTGTGAAATCAGTTTGACTTTACCTAGCTACATGCTATACTAAGTACACCTGCATGCTCTTCTGAAAGCGCGTCGATGTGTGTGTATGTGTATGCGTGTGCGTGTGCGTGAGTCCTGGCGCTTCAAACATCCACAAGAGGCATATATTTTCATGCGCCTTCCGCGCACATGAGGATCTATGCCTCTTGGAGATGCGCGCATATGTGTGAGAAAGAGAGAGAGAGAGAGAGAGAGAGAGAGAGAGAGAGAGAGAGAGAGAGAGAGAGAGAGAGAGAGAGAGAGAGAATTACGTCATTTGTCTGCGTGTTGACGGAGTTGCTTCTTTTACGTCACCGGCACTGTCTGACTTTCTCTAGAAGTCAAGATGTCTTTCTGTTTTAATTATTTTCTGAAAAGAATTAATTTTTACTAAGAAGTTCAAAGGATACAAAGCTGGTTAACGAACTCATCCAATGTCTTTCTCCAAACTAGCTATATGCAAAAGTTCAAGTAAATATGGCAAAAATTACGGACTCTGATCTGGGTCAACCGACTTCCTATAAATGGTTGTTTATGTCTTCAATGAGACATTCAATTACAATATGCTGGGAGGCTCTCTTAACCACCCACTTAAGAAAGTATTTCGCCAAGTTTCAAGCTTGTGTGTACAGAAATAGCGGAGAATCTCTTGTTTATATACATACGCACACGCATACATACATGCATACATACGCACATACGGCGCTTTGCGCGAAATGTACGTTCAGCAGTGATGTTAGCGTAACTAGACATGACGTAATTTTTATCTTGTTACTTTAATTGTTAGAGGTTTAGCCTGCCCGCCTTTGACATCATGGACATGCTATTAAGGTTGTAGGACACACCTCTTTCGCGCATCTTTTCTGCGCATTTAGATACCGCTATCTTGCGTCTGCCGTGACCTGAGACTAGAGGTCACCGAAAAAAACCGCCGTACGGCAAGTCGTATTGCAAACAAGCTCAATTTATCGATAATTGACAAAAGATATATACTGTCTGAAATAGGTGTGTAAGCTGACTGTTTATATGCAGAAAATGTTGTGTTTCCTCAGAAATAAGATACTTTTGCATAAGTTGCGACAAGTCATCGAGCGTCAGTGGTAACGCATAACCATTTCTCAGAAGAAGAAAAAAAAAAATGAACGGGCCAACCGAACGGGAGCCAGGAAAACAACAAAATCTCTTCAGACATCAGCAAGAAAAAGGTAAACTAAAGTAGAAAAAGTGGTTGGTGGTGTATCTGAATGGTTTTCCAACTCTTTAAGAAAAAAAGTTTTATGCACCGCCGTGAGATGTCACCTGCACGGCGTAAAACCCCAATAGCTAACTGTCCTTTTATGCATGGAAATTTACAGCCTAACTGCAATGAAGAAGACTACATTTTATTGTGGGTTGACAGGGGCATGCATTCCATGTATGTCAGTCACCACCTAGAAGTAGAACATTTCCATACATTCTCAGAGAGCCTTTACTAATACGGTGGAAGGAATGTAGTCCACATTGTAGTGATATTAAACCAGTGCCAGTGCTTATTATTTAGGAAAACGTACTGTGTGTAGTAAAAAGTCCTGCTAATGGAGAATTTTGCATTACTAACTCAGTAACTGCTTTCAGTACTTAGTAACTTAGTTTTCTCATCCATTCTCTGTCATATGAAGGCTATATTACAGATTAGGAGATAGGTCCAGCATTTGTTTAGTTCAAGGATGGTGCCAGAATAGCTTGGCGGATAATATGCCAATCTATTCTGGCACCACCCTTGAACTATCATAGTCACATTTATTTCAAGCAGTGGGTGTATCAGGATTAAAAGGGTTACCTAGTAAAACGCTACTATGACTGAAACCCTAATATTTGTTGACTACCATTTTGGATGACCGTAGAATGTGTGAAAAATACAAATTTGACTAGTACAAAAGCAAGCCTTTATGTTGAGACTCGTGACACTTATTTCAGCTACCTTTTGGAAAGGTCACACAGGTTGTGAATCAGTTATGTGCATGAGGCGTACAGACGTGACTTTGCCATTGTTGTTTGTTCTTTGCGGTTTACACAGTTTTTGTCGCATTTATTTTGAAAGTAATAATCTGCCCCTGCATTTAGTTCACGCAAAGTGAAATTGTCATGCTGCCGAACAACACAGTAATAATCATGTATTTCATTTCAGGCTAATACTGCTGTTGACCTCTCGCTGTGGAGTCTCAGTATTTTCACCCAGAGTACATACTTGCAAACAAGCGCAGAAGTATGACGCCTACACCAACTGACCAAGGTCACACTCACAGCTCAAGTGAAGTGAGGGAAGGTGACACGTATTCTCCTGGACTCAAGGTAAATCATACCAGTAGATCTGTGATGAGAATCAGGTGCAGAACACAACACAACTATGGTGTGAATGAACACATCATACTGTAATGCCTTCTTTCATTGGCTCATGTGCGAAGCAAGTGTAAGGCTATGTTCTGGGCCATTGGTCATCCATGGTAAACTTTAATGTTGGCATTTTCCCGGAGACTATTCAAACCACAGTCTTCAAACGTAGCTGAAGGATACTTTGTGGCAAGACCTTTCTTACTCTTAGCCTACCAGTTTGAGTTCAGGCCAAGGGTCATGAAAAATCAAGAAATAGGTAAAAAAAAAAAAATAGCCATATTTTGACAAAAGATATTTTTTCTCAAATACTATTCACAACTGTACATAAGCCAGCGCTTTACTTATGCTTAGACTCATGGCACTTAAATTTCAGTCACCTGTTGGAAAGGTCACACAGTTCAGATTAAGAAAATGATCAGTTTTAAATGCACACGAGCGATCCAGGCTTCACCATTGTTGTTTGTGGTGTTCACAGTTTATTTCACATTAGTTTGAAGGTAGTAATGTGTAAACTAAATGTAGGGACGAATTGGGTGGGTGGGTGGGGGGTGGGGACTCCCCCCACCGGCCCCGAATTGTTTATAATACTATAACAAAGTCCCTGTTTGTGGAGTTTTGAACCGACCCACCCTGAAATAAGATCAGAAGTGAAATTGCCATGCTGCCGAATAACACGATAATAAACATGTATTTCATTTCAGGTCAGTGCTGCTGTTGACGTCTCACTGCAGAGTCACGCCCAGAGGGTATACTTGCAAACAAGCACAGAAGTATGACGCCTACACCAAGAAGAGGCAAGAGCTAGTCAGGTCATGTTGCTCAAAGGAGAAGGCCACAGCTAAAAGCAGGCAATTCCAGTTCCAGCGGATCAACTAAAGTGAGAGAAGTTGAAACTTATTGTCCTGGACTCGAGGTAAAGCATACCGATTGATTTGTGAATAGAATCAGGTTCATAACAAAACACAACTGGTTGGAATAAACACATCACACTGTAATGCTTTCTTTCATTTTGAAGATGGTGTAGTACTAGTACCAGCATTCTCAACAACACCGAATGCTAAAATCACTTGCTGTCAACAAGTGGCACCATATTGCATTTGATTTGAAAACTAGAGGATTGGGCAAGTCTGCAAATACTATCGTTTTCTTTAATAAGCACTTAGTGCATACAAAAGGACTAGAAAACTCTGAATACTACCCATTTGGTCCAGTGTGTGCTGTTGCTAAACAGCAATGCGTTGTGTCCTGTTTGAAACAATTTCTGCAAGTTACACTTTGAATATTGATGCTGATTCTAGATATATGTATACACCCTTTGTGGTCATTTCAAGCTCAATGGCGTCTAATTTTTGGCGCACATGTGATAGCAAAAGTAAGTGTTTGTAATGGGTTGTCCGTCAACTGTCTGTTATCTGTGGGCAACTTTAACATTGGCATTTCCTCGAAGACTATGCATTCCTCAGACTTCAAACTTGGCACAAGGGTACTTTGTGGTAAAATAATTCTAAACATACCAATTTCTGTGACCTTTCAAAGGTCATCTCAAGTAGTATTTTCAACTTCAAACTCAAACTTGCTATGGAGATACCACATGATAAGGGTGACAAAAGTTAGTTTCGGGTAGAGTTGTAGTTTTTATCAATGTTTTTGCAAACTTTTCAATAACATTTGGCATGATGATAACACTTTTCTGTGCATACTAATGTAATCAGCCCCTCACAGAGGTCAAGGGTCACAGAGGGTTGACAAATGTGTGAAAAATGAAGGGATTTGGAAAAATAACTCAGGTTTCACTGGTACAAAATCTAGCCCTATACTTATGTTTAGACATTTTCAGAGACCTGTTGGAGAAGTCAAGCCAAGGTCAAAAAGGTCAGACGTATTATGTGGATTGGTCATACACGTGAACCATAAGGACATTGCCTTTCTTGTTCATGTTCTGACTACTGTCATATTATGCATGTATGTACTTTGTATAAATACTTGCAAACATATATGCAAGCAATATGTGCATGTCAAAACTTTGTTTGATACAAAATTATCTTTTGCAGGTTGCGAAAGATAAGGGAAGAAGAGTTCAGTGGGTACATCTCTCCGCGATGGCCAACCGACGAGAAGGCAAAGGAAGTGAACTGATTGTCCTGTGTAGGAGGGCAGACGTCCTGTTATTTTGATGTCCATCCACCAGGCTGGCCACAATGTCAAGGTTTTGGACAGTCACATCATTCGCAATGCAGCAAAAGCCTGTGCCTTACTCAACTGCCTGAGCTGATGCATAGCCATATATTAGGAGAAGGGCAAGCAGGTTTTAGGCCTGGCTATTCAACTGCAGACACAACAGCAGTGGGGCAGTGACAACAAAGTGACAATGACAAAACTCGAGAACATAGAAATAAAGAGGGAGTGTTTCCATAAGCCTGACATAGAAGCAGCGGGGCGACAAAATTGTAACGTGCAGTCGAGCAGTTCAGGGGCTATTGTACAGTGATGGGGGTGTGCTTTGTGTGTTTTCATATAACAACGTGACAAAGCGATTTGACACCCATGTTGTAATTTGTAATGCAGTAAAAAGGTGAAAAATATCTGTATTTTGACCAAACATATGTTTTCTCAAGTATACACAACTTCAAACCCAGACTTGGTACAAGGTGGTAAGAACTTTTCATGCATACTAATTTCGTATGCATGAAAGGTCAGAAAGGTCAAGGGTCACAAGAAATCGGGAAATAGGTACAAGATAGCCATATATTGCCCAAAGATGTTTTTTTCTCAAGTATTCCTAACTGTAACCCTAAACTTGGTAAAGAGATACCTGATGGTAAGACCTTCCTATGCATATTTATTTGGATGACCCCCTCAGAAAAGTTACTTTTTGTCACTCTCCTGTCATGTCGCGATTTGGAAACGCAGCTTAATATGTATTAGTTTTTGATTATCCAAGGAAAACCCCTTTACTGACAATGTGTTCATTTTTCGAAGACATTTCATTATATGAACAGGTCTTTTTTGTGACAAGTTCCTAAATACTGGCATACATCAGTCATTCAAAATATGTACTCCACAGCTGACACTTATGGGGTAGGAAACAGTGGTACAGATAGATTTTGTGCAGCATCGGTGTGAGACAAGGAGAAAACTTATCACTGCTCCGCTTTGCATGATTCAAAATGATATACAGGGTTCATTCTGAAAATGGTCATTGGCCTCAGAGTATAAAACCCATGGGTCCTTTCTGAAGAGGGGATGTGCGGAAATATAGAAACGTGGGGATGTATATTTATGTCATTAAACCCTCAGCTTAAAATGTTGTGCAAATGTGGACTTGCTCAATGAAAAACGCAATACTGCTCAAGAGTGAGTTGACCATGCAGTTCTTGCATTACCCTCCAGCTGTCACAGCAGATTTAAGTGGTTGGGTGATAACTGATCATAGGCATATGATATGTACTGTACTTTGTGTTTGTTTTGTTTTTTTTCTTCCACTGTCAATCTTTGACTTTCAGCTGTGTGGCTTTACTTATCGTATCAGAATTGCTAACCACATGGTTCATTTCACAAGTTTTACAGATGTACTGTACATGACACACGCCAGCAAACAGAATGACCTGACTATGATCCGTGTCCATACAAGTCTCCGTAGGCATGCACACAACTAAAAATGACATCAGCTCCACTTTTCTCCCAAATAGCTTGTATAAAGTCAGCACTTTGTCAATGTAAATGTGAATAATGTTACATGTAGTTGAAATATGTTCTGCAGTAAAGCTGTATTTTGAGGGGGAGCTGGGTGGCTCGGTGGTAGTGTGTTTTTGTTTCCTTATAATTTGTAACCAAAAACTGCTGGAAAACTGAGATTCAGCTAGAGAGATAGGTACATCCACTACCAATCTGTTTACAAACATCTTTCAACCAGAGATGTTCATCGACCTGCTTTCACGGAGACACCAAAGGAACATGTAGCATTTCTTGCAGCAGGTATATTAAAACAAATTCACATCAATTAATGTTTGTAGATGATGCCAGTAAAAATAAAAAATAAAAACTGTCTGTGACAACACTCTTTGGTGTGCTTTTTCATCAGTGAAGCTGTGAATGATTGAATGAATGTAAACATGTAATGTAAACATTCTCACACAATGCCTGGCTGAAAAAATGAATGAACAAATGTACCGAGGTAACCAGTGTGCATTTTTATCCAAAACTGAATCCGGTTGGTTGGTTTATGGTTTAACATTCACATTCCCACAGTGATGATAATCGCATATTTAAAAAATAAAAATAAAAAAATACCACGCGTTAAATTCTTTTTGCTTTGGGTTTAAAGTGTGTTTGTTTCATTTAGCAAAGTAGAAAATGTATGGGTTTCAAATGTGAGCAGGAAAAAAATGTTGCCATGTACGGGACTCGAACCCTGGTCACCTGCGTGGCAAAAACAATACCTTACCACTGCACTAACTAAATTACTAAGAACCAGCACGTGCATTTAATTATAGATAAACGTTTTCATCCCGTATCTGCCGTTGTTGTTTGTTCCAGTTTACTGTCACAAATAGTGATCGAGGACTAGCAGTTTGGGCGTAGTTTGCAACAGTTTGGGCGTAGGTTTTCCCTTGTAGGTTTAAAATAGTCGTTTTCCCTTCTTTCTCATGCGTGCTTGTGACCGGCTACAGCGGAGATATGATCTGCCGGAAGTCAGACATCGCTTGTATCCCTTATTGAATACGCACTCGAAAACGACCCAAAGTGCCAAATTTTGTGCGGGACCCCATATTTTCTTCATAATCAATGTGATAGTTATAACATAAAGTACGACTTTATCGAATAAAAAGGGCCTGAGCAATTGCCCAACATTGCAAACACTTGTAATGTTATTGATAACATCCGGGCAATTTGCGAATTTACAACATAAACTTTTCTCGATTGCACTTAGAATTCCAATTATCAGAACACACTTTTTTTACGAGAAAATACTAACATACTTTATGAAGTGACCGAAATGTTTCTTTATCATTTTAACACACTATTCGATAAATGTTTATTGTGTTCTGAAATCAGCTATTTTGCATGTTTTCGCTCAAGGGGTAGGTCACGCAAAAGGCCGGCTCAAACTTACAAATATGCCCGGGACCATGGGTCTTTCAGGGTGGCAATAGCCTCCAGACTCAATAAGGCTCTCAAAAAACCCTATAAGCGGCAGTTTTCAAGTAAAAAATATAGGTATAGTATACAACCTTAAATTCGCCCCACCGCGACCCCTCCTAAAAAGTCCCTTCTATAAATAGAAGGGACTTTTTAAAAAAACCTTGACATCTGGAGAAAGTCAGACAGTGGCGGTGACGTAAAAGAAGCAACTCCGTCACTGCGCAGAAATACTCTAAATATGACGTAATTCCCTCGCTCGCTCCCTCTTTCTCAAATATGCGTGCATCTCCAAGAGGCATAGATCCTCATGTCCCGGAAGGGCGCATGAACATCTATGCCTCTTGAGGATGTTTAGAGCGCGAGCATGCACGCACGCACACGCACACGCATACACACACATCGACGAGCTTTCAGAAGAGCATGCAGGTGTACTTAGTATAGCATGTAGCTAGGTAAAATCACCCTGATTTCACACAAATTATAGCAAGACTTAAACTGTACCGTGAAATTCTAGTTTTGTCACCATTTTCCCAAGTCTTGAAGCGAAAGCGAATCTCATATCACGTTAAAAATAAAATTACGTAAAAGCAAAAATAAAATACGTCATGACAAATGACATTTGACAAACCAATGACGCGTATACACTGCGCGCGCACCTTATAGAGTTCCTTATGACGTATTGACACATTTGCGAGGCTTTTTTAAAAGGAGATATTTCAACATCAGAATCAAGTCAAAGACAAAAGGTAGAGACCCTTGACAGCGAAGACAGCTCTCATACAGAAGGTACTTTGTGGGTTATGGTTTATCCCATCTTGTTTTCATTTCATTTTATTTCATTTGTTTGGTTGTTTGCTTTCTAGTTGGTCTATTTTGTGTCCATCTTTTGTGGATGTTTCATCGTAGTTGTAAGCTGGTTTGCTATGGAAGAACTTGATAAACACGACAGATTCAGGACTGAAGAGATGCCGCTTCTTGCTTCACTGAAAATAGGTATGAAGTAGGTGTAGTTCATGTCTGTATGTACGACTATTTAACACAAATGTCATAACTGGAAAATGTTATACTATGTGTTTTACTTTGTTCTTTTTTTTAGCGTGCTTCTTTCTTTTGAAAAATGTACGTGGCTAGAATTTTCATCATAGCCAATTAATTATAATCATAGCCAATTAATAGCAATTTATTAATGTCGAAATTTGGTCTTTCCTAGCCCTTGGGATGTCGGTAGCGCTTTTGTGGAGGTGACTCCCTAGAGCTAGAAAAAGCACTCTTGACCGCCAAAGCAAAGGACTAATAATGCGTTGCTGCTGTTGTAACGCACTCAGACTTGCCCACAGTCGTACGCACAGACTCTCGCACAACAGACGCATACACCGCCACTGACTCAGACGGGCGCATTCATGCGGTAAAACTCAACACACGGGCTCCCTTTCTAAAGTAACTTTTATACCCTAGTAAACAATAAAAGAAAAATGCTCACAAAACTATCAAGCTATATACATCACTCCTTCCCCACTATCACGTCTTAATATCACATACACACACACAATATCCTTGCCAGGCTAGGTATCAGTTCTCACAGTCTCCAACCTGTTTGATGTTATTGCCTGGTTACGTTGGTCCTTCTCACGTCTAGGCGTGCAAGTCCGTTGTACGCTCTTTCCTGTCGTCCTGTGTCTTTATCACGGACGTCCTCGTACTCGTACCGTAGCGCAGTTCTCGCTTCGACTCGGGTGTCTCGGTCCCGATCGCTTCACTCCCTGAGTGAAGAACTGGAGGGGTGATGACCTCACGTTAGGTCTGGTGACTGACGTCTCGGCGTCCGTCGCTCCCTCTTTACAAGCACTCTAAACACAACAACAAGGATCCAAAACGTAACGCTTGCTAAACACACAACATATTGGATGACATGAGAAACATTACGTAACCTGTCCGATACAAACAACTCACACGTTCATTCACACACACGCGTGCTTCATAACCTGTCTACCTCCGTAACACCCCCATATCTCTGTCACTATCTTGAAACAGACTATAGCCTAACACTCTTGCTACACACTACTCTATACACTGGAAAAGACTATGCTTAACCAACCGCGTACTACCTTCATAGCGACTTAGACATACACACCTCGCATGCCTTTTGTTATCTATCTCGGTAAATAACTGTATACCAAAACACCGGTTACTTCACTGAATTCTAAACCAACATAACTGAACCAAACCGGTCAACACTATACAAACAAATTACTCTTAGCAACGCATACTGTCTTTAACTAAGCAACTATCAATACTACATATATAGAAACATACCTGAATCCTAGGTTTCAGAGTCTTGGAATACGGGCTAGGTATCTCAAACACATCTGATCCCTCTGACAAGAAAGCCCGTACTACCGATTTACTGCTCTGCCAGACTGAACTTTTGCCTACAACTCACTAACGCTCACTAAAACTCCCCGTGTTAAACATGTCCTAAAGATTTCACGTGGATCTCGGCCTCACGGACTATCGGCACAAAACAAACCGTTAACAAAAACCGTACCGTATTTAACCTAATGTGTGAGCACTATGTACGAGCATAGAGCTTCATCACACTGTCGTTGTTGTTGTTTAAGTCATTGCATAGCTTTGAACATACGACCGTTTCCTTGAGACTTTAATGGTACAATAAAGTTTATTTGAATGTCACCAATCATACACATGAGCAAGGGTGTGCGCATTTGTGTATCATCTGTTATGTTGATGTGCAACACACGAGTGAGGTCTCAGTTTGTAAGCCACCGTTATATGGCCTCGTAGCCTTGGCGGCGCTCGACTCTCATTGACTAACTAAATAACTATCGAATTTAAATGTCCGCCAAAAGGTCACGGAAAGCTGAACGCAATAAAAGAGGGACTAGAGTGATCTCCTTTAATAAACATCCGCTAGGACAGCTAACTTTGCTCGTAAAGTAATGAAAATGAAAGTACATGTGACGAACGAAGTTTCTGGCTTGCGGGCGAGGAGGAGAAACTCGTGCGATCGAGAAATTCTTGTTTGCGGTCAGAAATGTGTTAATCCCAGTACTTAATCCTCTTACGAATGTAGTCACCGGTAAGTAATGGTGTCTGTTCAACACTCTTATGCATGTAGTCAGTCTGTCCACAAAATCAGTGATTGCATGTACATATCGTAGGGTTGTCTTTAGCTTTCATTGTGTTATGGAGGTTCAGGGTTCGGGCCGTTGCCGACGGCCATGAGACGCTTTGGCGGCGGGCTTCACCCGTCTCCAGCCATTGCCCACTTCATTCATTTATTCATTCATTCATTTGTTTAAATAGTTTATTGTTTTGCCAAAACATCAAACAATAGAACACTTTCTTCAGATCAAAACAAGCCACAGGCTTATCGAATGATCTGGACATTAATCATATATGAATGGCGGTGGTTAGCAAATTTACAAATACGATGTAAATAAATAAATCGATAACATTAATGCAAAAGAAGATAGGGGAAAATGCATATTATTGTAGTGGGAGGGAGGAGAGAGAGAGAGAGAGAGAGAGAGAGAGAGAGAGAGAGAGAGAGAGAGAGAGAGAGAGAGAGAGAGAGAGAGAGAGAGAGAGAGAGAGAGAGAGAGAGAGAGACAGCGAGAGGGAGACGTCTCAACTGGTCTTATTTATTTTATGCAGTCCTAATTATAAATCAATGAAATCTGTTTTTATGCAGTAATAAATTCATGTACAGCTGAGAACATAAAATGCTATTTACTGTAAACACCAGGGTTTTATACCATTAACTCATTCGATACGTGCCGCCTCCAGATACGCGGCATAAGCCGCGTATCCGGAGACGGCACGTCTCAAATGAGTTAAGAAGTAGTATTCATTTATTTTTGTTGAACCGGTTCCTTCACAAACTTGATCGCTTAGGTCTCATGTTGATACTGACACACGCTTTTCTTTATACAAACAAGTCCAGTTTTCGATTTTTTTTTTTTTCGTATTCATGACTTTCCCATGCGTCACAGACTAGACGCATGTGGGCCGCCATTGCCGTTACTATATTTAGGATTATGTGCTCAATTTCCGGTCGGGCGAGAAAATGGCTACAGCACAAGAGCAAAACTCTCGAAGCAGTGGAGCGATCCGTTCCGCGCAAGGCTGCCATTACAGCCAAAGAACTTTGAACAGTCTTCTTGCACAGCCTTGTTTTGACCACAGGCCTCTAACAAGAAAGGAATGTTCATGTCAGCCGCCGTATCGTCTTCACAGAATGCCACCGAATGATGCAGATTTGCAGAGACAATGGTTAACATGCTCTCAACAGGAAAAGCCCTCCGAAAAACGTTTTCGCATGTTCTTTTCATTTCGTGGACCGGGAGCCAACACAAGACAACCCAGTACCTGAACTGATCTTTGGATACAAGAAGACAACATTCAAGAATAGACGTGTGCTTGTACGTACCACAGCTTCAGCGAACATAAACGCGATCGAGCTGTCCATTCTCGGAAATAGAAAGCGAAAGAGTTCGACCACTGCTGATGCTTCATCAACGAAACAGCTCTGTCTAGGTTAGCATTCTTTTTCTAACATCTTTTAACTAGATGACACCTCCCCCCCCCCCCCCCCCTTGTGTAAATCTACTTTATTACATGTGCACATATATATAAGTCTGTAGTTCACTACTTGCTTATCAAAATAAATCCAGACCCAAACAAATGATTGCCAAGCCTTTTAAAATGCATTGAAGAACACAACGGAGAAAGAAACACGCGTAGATAATCTTGACAGTAACAACACTATTTATACTATTTTGGATGAAAACCCTTTTTCAAAATAGACAAACAAGTGTACAGTCTATCGCCTCTTATTTGTTTTGTTGAGAGAAGCAAGGTGCCACCTTGCTTCTCTCAACAAAAAAGATAAGAAACTGACTGTACACTTGTTGTTGTGTTTTGTTGTCGTTTATTTTGCAAAAGAGGTTTCACCCAAAATTTTAATAAACTGTGCTGAAACTGTCTTATCTAAGTGTTTCTTTCTCCGTCGGTTTCTTCTCTTCACTACTTGCTTGTCACAACAATCACAAATTTACTGCAGATTAATTTTGTCTGCCTGAGCCATACTGAAATATGATGAAGTCAACTGGAGGCTTAGTCCTCATGAGCCCCTGTATATGCAAGGACTCGTGAGGATCTGCCTCTAGCAATGTAGCAATTGAATGTTGTTTGCTGTGCTATGGCAGGGTTAACTTCAGATCTTGCTTTTTAAATACTTCACTACTCCAGACATATTGTGTTTGTGCAGTTGCTGTTGAGTCATCTCATTCTGAAGATGAGAGAGTAATGGAAATGCCCTGCACTTCAGACTCAAGCCTCTTGTCTGCAGCATAAGGTGAAAACCTTGCCACAACTATGGATGCTTCTACTCAGTGGATTGACATTCATATAGAGTGCCATGACTACCAGCAAACCGTGGCTGCAGGATCAAAGGAAACAGATGCTGGTAAAAACAAAAGCTAAAAATGACGCAAAGAAAATAAAATATAAAGATGCAAATATTCAGTGCCAAATTTCTGAAGATCAGGGTGTGGCTGCTACACTTATAAAGACAGACAGTGATGCCAAATTGTATTGCGGTATCCCATTTCTGGTGTTTAAAACGTTGGTCACGTGCTTACTACCACATGCTGACAGAAAGTTCGTATGCCTGTTGCTGACCAAATTCTCATGACTTTGATGAAGGTGAAACTCAATCTCTTGTATGCTGATTTAGCAAGATGTTTTTGTGTCAGAAATTCTGGTCAGCAAAACAGTCTCGTACTGGATTGACACCATGGCCAGTCATCTTTCTATTCGTATTGTGTGGCTGCCCATGGAGACCATTAGAGCAACAATGCCGAAATGTTTCAAACGTCACTATCCCAAGACAACATGTGTGCTAGACTGTGCAGAAACAATCATGCAAAAGCAAGCAACCTCAGATCACGTGATGAGTCCTACAGTAACTACAAGGCACATAACACTGTGAAATATTGTGTTTCAATTGCACCATGTGGGTTAGTGATGCATATATCTAGGGCCTATGGTGGGCGTGCCAGTGACAAATTTATTGTTCAAAACAGTGGTGTGCTTGACAGACTATACAATACAATACAATACAATACAATACAATACAATACAACTTTATTGTCTGTTCGAGTCAAGGCACGACAGAAATTTGCCTTTCGGCTCGTCATGAAACAACAATATAAGACATTAACAAACGCTACAAGAACATATGAAAAATTATCATTGCAGCAATCTATCACAAGCAATCTGTCACAAGATGAGAGGTAATGTTAAGTAGATCATACTTATCGCGGCGTTATAAACGAGTGTTCAAAATCGAGACAGCAGTTGGAATAAAAGACTTCTTAAAAACATTCCTTTTGCCTATTGCCTGGTGATGAGGTAATGGCGGACTGGGTGTTCACAATTCAGGATTTACTGTTTACTCGTAGGGTCAGTCTGAATATTCCAGCTTTTTCACAAGGAAAGCAGCTGCCTGACCAAAAAGTTAGAAGAACTCGTCGCGTTGCCAAAGTTCGCATCCATGTTGAACGAGCCATCAGGAGGATGAAAGTTTTCCGAATCCTCAAGGACACTCTCAATGAATTAAAAAGATTGACAAAATTTTGCGCATATGTGCAGCTCTGGTGAATCTTGGCAGTGATCTTATCAAAGAAAATGTTGAGGCAGATGAGTGAGTTTATGTAGCAGCTGCATATTATATATCACATTTTAAAAAGTGTGTCAGTTAAGAGCAAGTCTTCGCAATATTCAAATATGAATCTTGAAACAGCATCTAGGATATTATTCAGCAGGTGCTGCTGGTGAAGCATACTGTCATGACTTGAAACTGTTAAGCAATCCAGACCAAAAAGGTGACTGCCAAGCGTGTAATATGCAAAGAAGTACCCAACGGAGAAAGAAACACGCTTAGAAAAGACGGGTACAACACAATTTATTAATATTTCGGGTAAATACCCTTTGTCAAAATAGACAAACAAACAAACAGAGAGATTAGCCGCTACTTATCTTCATTGGCAGAAGGAATGTGGCAACTGAAGGAGATGACGTAAAATAAAAGAAAAGGAAGAACAAAAGTGCGGAAAAAGTAAAAATGACGTCAACGAAAAATCGTAAGAGAGAGACTCGGAAAGAACCTGAACACGAGAGACAAGAGTGTGTGCAAGCACGTGCAGGAGCGAGCAAAAGAAAAGGCGTGTAGGTGAGGCCAGAGAAAGAGAGAGAGAGAGCGAGACGGAGAGAGAGAAAGAGAGAGAACAAACGAAGAAGGCTGAGTGTCTAATACACAAAGCCTGCTAAACACCAACCTGTAGGCAAACTTTATATCACCTTCAAGTTGAGGACTACCTCGGGGAAAAACGGGAGGACCCCGGGGGAAAAAAAACCAGCATTTAGCACGGTACACAACAAGTAATAAGACATTAAAACAAAGCAAATAATCAAATTCAGTAAGAGAATATTGGTATAAGTGGAGAGTAGGTAGTTGTGAAACCGACTTCAAGGGTAATTCAAAAAATAAGGGGGAGGGGGGGAGAGAGAGAGAGAGAGAGAGGAGAGAGAAAGAGAGAGAGAGAGAGAGAGAGAGAGAGACGGGGGCGGGGAGGGGGGGGGGGAGGAAGGGGAAGAAGGGAAAAGGAAAAAGCGTAAAGAGAGAAAGAGGGCTAGAGAGAAGTGTTAAAGGGGGTAGCGGGGGGGGGGGGAGAGAGAAAGAGAGAGAGAGAGAGAGAGAGAGAGAGAGAGAACGGGGGTAGGGTGGGGGCGGAAGACAACCAGCCAGATTCACCAGCCCCACCCGACAGGCACCCACCAGCCCACAGAAAAACACACAGGCACGCAACAAGACGACCACATACACCCTCAAGGGATGCACACGATCGCCCCGCCCCAAAACCGCGTATCACTCCGTGAGCCGGAGACCGGGCGCCCGACAGGGAAGGGCAAGGGATCCAACTAAACGGTCGGCCAGCGCTGAGAAAGTCCCCAAGAGAAATGTACACATCAACCAGCGCCAACCTCACCTATCTGGTTAGTGAGTAGTAAAACAGAAGCGTCTTTTCTAAGCGTGTTTCTTTCTCCGTTGGGTACTTCTTTGAAACTGTTAGTTTTCATGCAGAAGGGAGAGCAGAAAGACATTCATGTATTCGTTTTGGTTTTGTGTCACTGTGTTGTGCTAAACATATACTTAGGGTATTATACACAGAAATTCATCTACTTGTTCAACAGTTTAAAAAACACAGATGCTGAAAGGGTCAACGTCACTATATATTTCAGCATAACCTATCAAGCGCGAATCGACCCTGCTGTGTTTACCTATTCATACATGTATACATCTACTCAGTGCAAATTTGTGCTGCCACTGCTCCGCTCAGATTTTATAGTGGAGTGGATATGCTGTGTACATTCAGATTATCTCAGAGTATGTTTACATCTAAATATTGGAATCACTGCAGAAAATTTGTACTGGGTTGATCTATACACATGCCAGGAGTGGGCTAAATAAATATAGCGACACTGATGCATGATGCACTCTCTCAGTCTGACAAGACAACCACATTGTATTCAAATAACGTTTTATGCTTTGCAATTTTATTTTTGTTTTAGGTGGCGTTCACAAAAAGCCTGTGATTTGGCAGATAAAATCACTTCAGAATACATGTATATATATTTCAACTAAATAGTCATGGTGCGTGCCAGAGATCGTGATGGATCAACTATGAATGTTCAAGGGTAATCAATGCCTAAATAGCTTGACACCTCAAGGATCAGATTATTTTCAGTTTCACGCTGGTTAGGCGTCAAGCTAATCTGGAACTACCCTTGAACATGCATGGTCGATCCATCTACCACAACGGGCGTGTAGTTGTTTGATTGGAAAATCTGGGAAATTAGGTCTCAGGGTTCAATGAGTAATTATTATAACAGTAATGAAGGTGATATTAATCCAAACCTCTGGTCTCCTCCTCCTTTATTTTTTATTAAGTTAAAGCAGTAGTTGCAGTCTTAAATAAACAACCTCCTCCGTCAGAGGATGCACATAAAGCTAGACTCTGCTAGCAAGAGGCATTGATTCTCAGGAGCCCCCACAGTTACAGGGGTTAAAGAGGATCTATGTCTCTTGCTGATGGGTGGAGTTCGCTGTGTCCGGGCAGAGAAGGAGTTGGACTAAAATTTCAGTCAAACAATAAATGAGAAAAGCTAGAACTTCAAAATTACATTGAAACTAAACATGTGAATCAAGTATATACTTGATTCACATGTTTACTATAACTTTAGTCCGGGAAATCATGACATGAACTGCCAGTATCTTGAATACTCCGAACGAAAATGAATCAAGGGGCTGACTCCTAGTGTTCTACAAAGTTTACTTTGAGTTTGACACTATGTCGGTGTACTCTCTGCACAGTTTCAAGCGGCCCTCAGCAAAATCATCTGCCAGTCTTGGCAACATTGACGCAAAGTAGAAACCTTTCAACCTGTTCACAACACTACGCACATACTCTTCATTGCACTCAATCTCAACAAGCAAGTGACCTTTCTCAGTCCAGATGAAAAACAAAATGCATTTCTGTAAACCTGTGCAAAACATGGTCAGCTGAACTTGCATGTAATAGCCCCTTAATAGATTTTCCTCCAGAACAGCCTTTCCGTCGCACATCGCAAAATCTAGTAGCAAATCTATCTTCAAAATGATGTACAGGTACATCATTCTGGATGAGCGGACATTTAATTTCTACAAGTACACCATCATCTGTCACCCCATCTGGGCTTCTTGACAACCATGGTTCATTCTGACAGACAATCGTTCCATTTGACAATATCTTGAATCCTATGTCTTGTAGTGTATGGATGGCCCTGGGTTCACTGACCTTTCCATGTTGTGCTGCAGCATTTTCCCTGAAGGTGAGGTAAAGATTTTCACGAACGATTTTTTCATGATTGGCGGTTGTTCTTAAAGGCACCTTTTTCGCAGTGCTACCTGTGATACGAACACGTCGCGCATCTCGTCACACCACTGATGACGACTGTACACGTGTGCTGATCTCCAAATCATTAATCTGATCACCATCTACATAAACATTATTCATGTGCAATGTCTTACA